>PUFA01000385.1:432500-791084 GCA_003508835.1 Eonycteris spelaea | reverse complement strand
CACAAACTAAATATACAACAGAAGAGGCTGCTTTGGAAGGAAGTGAATTCCCTGTCACTAGAAGTGTTGAACCAAGGCCAGAAGGATGACAATATAGGCAGAGCACATTTAACTGTGGTGACGAGACAAAAAAGAGGCAGTCAATCCACAATGAGGAATGAAGGAATGACTGAAGCCCTCAGTGTAAACGAGAACCAGATATGTTTGGAAGCTTTGCCTGTGGGGCTGAAAAAAATTACCTACAAAATTTCTCTCATTCTGAGAATCTAGAATTCTACAGATATGTGATTCTAATAGAGACTTTCTGGCTAGAGTGATCTGAGGAGTATAAAGGAGGATGCCATCATAAATGCTCTTTCTCATCTTGAAATTTCAAAGGATCTCACTATCTGAATCTATAAAATGAGAACATTAACACTTATATCATGAGGTATGTTTTTTTAAGGATATAAAGTGAAGTACCTTTTACCTTGGGCTTCAATTAGTTAACGCAGGCTAAGCATTTAGAATAGTACCCAGTAGATATTCATGGTAGCTTTGGGAAATAGGATTTGTTCATTTTACACTCTAAAGGACTCTTTAGGTGAACAGCATATTAACACGATCATAACTCAAGCCCTAGGAGAGAGAGTTGTTTGGGGAAGGAGCAAAAGCTCGAATTCTTGAATTGATTAGACCTGAGCTACTGAACACTCTCAGACAAGAGAAATGTCCTTAACATCAGACTAAATGAAAATTCCAGGGGTTTGGGCATGGATGAGGAGAAATAGGAAAGAAAAAAAAAAATAAAAGTAGATTATCAAAGTGATGTTCAGTGTGTGGTCTGAGTGAACTGAGCTATAGATACATTTGTTGACTGCTCCTCAAAAGCATCTGTCAAATCTTGCCTCTTCTTCCACTTGCAGAGCCACTTCCCTCAGGACAGAGTAAAATAACACAGGTTAAGCCAAAGAAGCAGGAGCCGGAGAACACGGTAGGATAGAAACTAGAAGTGGGAACCTGGAACGATTTCCTGAGGGGCAGAGTGTGTATAGCTGCACACCTATGTTGTTCGATGAAGAAAGAGAAGGGGAGGGTGTTAAGCTGGTTCAGACAATTGTGAAATCTTCCATTTGGTGCCACTTGCCTGCTCCAGCCTATCCGCCGTGCTGCTTAGCAGATCGTGTCTACTTAAAAACTAGAGTAAGCACACCATGACTATGAGACAGAGTATAAGACAGGGCCACCTCCTCGGCATCATCTGCTCCATCAGCATCACGTATGGCAGCATTCTCCTGTCCCATGGGGCTTTCGATCACGTCCAGCGCCGTCAGACCCTTTCTGATCTGGCGCCTTTACACAGACCATTCTCTCTACCCTGAACCACACTTCTGCCCCACTGCTCTCCTTCCCTGTGCCCTTCACAAGTCCATCCTCTTCTTTACGTTCTCCTTTCCTTAAGATCAGACTATACCACATGGGAAAACTTTCTCCAATACCTTCAGTACCTCCAGGACCTGAAACCAATGCCCAGCTTCAACAAGCTTCATTTTTAGCCAGAGTGCTTTTCTTCACATCTTTATAGTTTTTAGAGTGAAGTCAGAGTCCCATTGCCTAATAGATAGTGATATTTTCAAACACAGGGAATATAATATTATATCCCAAGTGTTGAATGAGTGTCTCATACTTGGTAGGTATACTATAAATATTTGTTAAATAAATGACTGGTCAAACATTCAGCTTGAAGTCCTTGGAAACAAGATTCTTTACAAACAAAATATGATTGCCTGCATATCTGCTGTAATTCCTAATCTCTTACTTGTCACTTCCCTGTTCTCCCTCTACCTTATTATGTTCTTTACACATTCATACATTTAGTTCGGCCTTACCAAATGCATATATCTTTTGATTTAATTTCTCCCTCCATAGATCTGCTGTGCATGGACATCTCGGCTACAGAGCCTCGCATTCATAAATATCTGCTGGATGGTTTTACTGTTCAGATGCCTTCAGCATTTTAATGGAAAATGTTTAAGAAGACTGCTCAATAAGTTGCATTGTTGGCTCACACTCAAACGAGACTGAGATGTGTCCATCAATAACAACCCACATTGCATTAAAATATAGATTAAACTACATAAAAGTAATATAAACTTCATTTAGACTTAATAAAATGTAATGCATCTTTTAAGAGCAGAAAATATTTTCAAAGGTGGACACTTTCAGAAAGAGCTTCCCTGACAGGAAAATTTCCCTCCAGAGGTTTGTTATTGGGGTTCAGGATTGGTTAGTGGCTTTGGTCTCATCATTTCATGATTTAATGTGCTTAAACTGACAGCTTTATTTTCTGGAGTTTTCAAATGGGTGGCAGCATTTCCACAATGAGAGGAAAAGGCACAGACATGTCCCCGGCATGAAAGAGCACTTGCTTCTTAAGAGCATCGTGTCTTAATTGCAAGCTTATGTTAATGAGAGAAGCAGGGCAGGCGGGTGTCAGGGTGGAAGAAAGGGGTGCTTGTACACCGTTCAGACCACGCTCACTCTCACCTAATTGAAAAGCAGACTGTTTCTGGCTTCCCTTAGCACACAGCCCAGATGAGATGACATGTGGATTCTCTATTAACTGTTGCTGCCTGTGACTTTTGTGATTTAAGAGAGGAGTTGACTATGTTTTTCACCACATTAATAGCAATGAAACATATGATGAAGTGCCATGCTCTTTTCCAGACCAGCTGCACTTCCATCCAGACTCTGTGGTTGGAGAGCCCCACTTGACTTAGGTGTTACTCAGGCCTCACCCCATAGACAGTGAGTGTCACATGCCCAGCAGCTCTCTGCCTGCCTGGGCTGCAATCACTATCATGACCACACTGGTGACTAGGCAGAGAGATAGTGCGGATTTCACAAGCCACTGGGTGGATTTTCCAGGAAGATAGAAAGAAGAACTATTGGAATTCTTAGAGTCACTGACTTTTTTTCTTAATGTTAGGTTACACAGGAAGCTTCTTCAAATCATTCCTAAGGCTTTAACAGAATATGATTGCAGTTCTGAGAAGAATCCGAGGCCTGTAGCAGCATCTGTCAGTAGTATACTCAGGCATAACAGCATCAGTCCAGTGAAAAGAGAGACAGAGAGATTGATTGCACATATTCTCTGTGGTTTTCTCATACTTCCTCTTATTTCTGTTGGATAATAACTCTCTGTGACTCTGAGAGGTTGCATTGAGTTCTCTCTGTGTGAATTTTTGTTCCCCCTTAAAGTTGTGTATACTATGTATCTATGTATACTCGTGTGTGTTCGTGTGTGTGTGTGTGTGTGTGTGCGCGCGCATCTTTATCAGTGAGAGCAATATCAAGGATTTTTACAAACAGCTGTATCCTTTTCCCCCAGCAGATTTCTGTGCGTTGAAACTACAATGTAGCATCAACTATTTCATTGACCACAGCCTGGGCCTAACCACAAGGACCACTCAGGTATTTAACATGTGTCACCTATAGAAAATACCACTGCTTTGCCAAGCTTCTTACTGTAAAACACGAGTAAAGAGAGGTGGAGTTCCACATAGTGTGAAAGTTCAGGCTGAAGTTTCTAGGAAAGACAGATGTATTGGTTTTCCAGGGCTACCATAAACAAGTACTGCAGACTGAGGGGTGTAAACAACAAAAATCTATTTTCTCACAGTTCTGGAGGCTGGAAGTCTAAGATCAAGGTGTCAGCACGGTTGGTTTCTCTTGAGGCCTCTCTCCCCGCCTTGTACCTGGCCACATTCTTGCTCTGTTCTCTCAAGGTCTTTTCTCTGTTGGGAGCAGCCCTGGTGTCTCTGCCTCTTCTTATAAGGACACTAGTTATGTGAAATTATAGGACCTTACTCTAAAGGCCTCTTTTTAACTTAATCCACTCTTTAAAGACCTTACTTCCAAATATGGTTATATTCTGAGATACTGAGGGTTGGGACTTCCACATAATAGAAGGCCTCTTGAATGGAGATTGCTGCAAATATCATTATCAAAGTTTTATCCTACCTGGGACTATTAGCTTCCAGGAGATCTGTGTTTTGACAATGATATGCTTATTTAGTCATTCTATAGTTACCCAGTTTAGAGCAATAGTCACTGTCTCTTCCTAAACAAAACAAAAGACCAGATTTGAAGCTTAACTCACTTTGCATTTTTTAAGGAGAATATGCCAAGTAGCATCTTTTTAAAGAAGACCATTTATAAAGCATTACAGGTGACGAAAACAATAATTTGAGAAGAAATGCAAGCCATCCCTACCATAAAATTGGAGGAGCTCTTCAGGGCTGCATTTTTCTGATTCATTGAAATTTCTTCATCTATTATTGTCTGTTCTTTTACTTCCAACTCACCTGTGTTATTGTAGAAAATAAAACTTTTAAAAATCCTTTTGCCATTTGCCAGTCTCCCTGAGACATTCAAGGTTAGATATATGAGAGATCCTTAAATAAGTTACAAATACTTCTTGGAATACATCATAGTGGTAAGATATTTTCCTCCTCTGAGCTGTTTCACCCATAATAATATTAATCAATGTATTATTATTATTATTGTAAACATAAAAGCAAAGCTGCTATTGTTGAGTTACAGGCATATCGTTAAGAGCTTTTTTATTATGTATCCCAATTAATTCTCACACAACAGCCCTCTGAAATATGTACTATTGAGGAGCAGCAGCCATGGTTCTGCGCCACCCCTTGGCCATGGTCCTCAATGAGGTTAACGAGGTGACCAAGGATGCGAGGAAGCCGAGGCATAGTCACTGCAGAGGCATAGGCGCCACCAAGGGCACCTCCCCGAGCACACCAAATCTGTGCAGGACCTCGTTAGAGAGGCGTGCGGCTTTGCCGCTAGGAGCGGCGCACCATGGAGCTGCTCAAGGTTTCTAAGGTCAAGTGGACCCTGAAGTTCATCAAAAAAAGGATGGGGACACACATCCACACCAAGAGGAAGAGAGAGGAGCTGAGTGACATCCTTGCAGCCCTGAGAAAGGCATTTCTGTCAGGTAGGAACACTGTTCAGAGATTCCATATAGCAGTGTGTAAATTTACACAAATTTATAAAAATGACTTAATGGTATGTAATACAACATTTGGTTTAGGCAAGCTCAGTCAACACCAGATGCATGACACATGGGAGAATATTCTATATTGCAAATGAATTCAAGTGCATGCCCTCACTGAAAAAAGTAAAAGTGTAGACCTCATTATTATTAATAGAATAACTTTATGGCTCACATCAAAATATATATTTTTTGCATTATCCCAGAGCTGATAGTCATAGCATGCACATTCTGTTTCATTTCAGTAGATTCTCCTGTCATCTCCCACATCTATGAAATGTTCACTCAATAAGAGTATAATTATTAAAAGGCATTTGTCAGTACTCTAGTAGCTATAAATTAATGCTGGGTACCTCAGATACATTTTTGGTTCAGGGCATGCTGCTTGACTCTTTCTCTGCACACATAGCACAGAGAAAAATAGACTAGAAGGAAGCAGGCTATAATTCCAGCTGGTTATAAATATTCCTGCACAAGAAAATCATCACACTAACAATGTCCCAGACCCTTTTCTAGGTGCTTACATTAATTCATTTAGTCCTTGCAACAAACCAGCATGAAAGGAGTTATTATCATGCCATGTTACCGATGAAGAAACCAAAGCACAGAGAGAATCAGTAACTTACCAAGGGCACCTCTAATAATCGGCAGAGCTGGGCCTGAGCCAAGGCAATCTGTTTTCAGAGCCTGTGCCTTTAGCACCTCTATCCTACAGAAACATCACATGGCACACTCGCTAGTCATCTACTTGGGGAGCTCCACACTAAGCATGACATGAGAGAACTATTAGCACATCGGAACATCTGAGCCCTGTTCAGAATCTATCACCAACTCAATGCAGGACCCTGGAAAAAGTCTTTGAACTCTCTGGCAAATGGTGTTAAGAGCACACAGTAGGTGTGAAAAGTATTCGAAGAGCTTTAAACACTAGAAAGGTACAAATGGTCACTCTGGTTATTGTTGTGTATAAAAACATGGAATTATGGGGAACATTTTACTTTATGTTTTCTCAAACTTTTTAAATAATATATACCTAATATTTGTTACTTAGCTTCTTATATTTAAATACCTGTTTAAGACCCCTCATGAAAAACAAAGTCATCTAATATTCATTAAAATAAATACATAATAAGTAAATTAAAAGCAGTTATACACATACCACCTAAAATCATCTCATATATCACCAGAGGAGAAAATCAGATCTTCCTATAATATGGAAAATTTCTTTTTTTTTCCTTCTTTTTATTTTCTCTCTTTTTCTCTATCTTTCTTTTTTTCATTCCTTCCTTTTTTCCTTCCCTTTACAAATACTTAATGAGCATATCATAGGTGCAAAGTAGCACTTTAGAAAACTAGAGAGTATTCAAGGTGCAGTTTGTTCCCATAAGTTTCCTGCCTGTCACAAAAGTAATAAAACACTAACAAAAGTTAACATCAAATATAACATCAGAGGTGCTAAAACAAAGTAAAATGAGGTAGAGACAAAGAGTATCGTGGGTATGAGGAGATATTCTCTATTCCTTCCAGGTCTAGTTGAATCCTTTTCACATGGTTCTGCCAGTTTGGGTTCAGCGCATAGGAGAATCTCTGGCAGGGGATGGAAGGTTAGAAAAAGAGGGCATTCAGTTGAAAATCACATGATATCACTTATACGTGGGATATAAACATAAAAGCAACAAACAAACAGGACAAACAAACAGAGACTCATGGACATGATTACCAGAGGGGAGGGGGGAGTGGGGTGGGGGAAGTAGATGGAGTACAAGGGGTTAAAGGTGGTGACAGAAAGAAATCTAACTATGGGAGGTGAACACACATGTAAATATATATGTATGCCTTACTGTTAAAGTGTACAGCTAAGCTTATTGGGTTCCGTTAACCAATGTCGCCATTTGAAAAATAAATAAATAAATATTTTGTAAAAAAGGAAAAAACAGAAAAAGAGGGTGTTTGTGTGGGGGTCAGGGATGGGCTTTCTTTCTCACTCCTTTCTGTCCAGTGGGGAAGTGGGTCTGAGCTCATTCCACTCAACTCTCTCTACATTTTGGTAATTAGGATTCTAATTATAAAAGTAATGGAATGCAATTTTAGGCAATGTGGCCAAGGAAGTCCTCTGAGGCAATGATTTTTTTTTTTTAAACCAAAGAACATTAAAAGTCAAAAAATAAGATAAACATATTTTTGACAATCTACAAACCAAATCAGATTTTTTTGTTTTCCTAATTGCTTGGATATAAAAACAAACAAACAAACAAACAAACCCCAAACAACAACAACAACAAAAAACAAAAAAGAGAAGAGCCATCAGAGAACAAAGAACAGTGAGCTGGATTATGTGGACAAAAAGCAAGAAAAAGGACTTTGGAGATGGGAGAGAAGGTCAGAGAGAAAAGCAGCTCAGGATAGAGGGAGTATGCAGAAAGAGACAGCCGATTCTGGGAAACAATGCCAACTTCTCTCTGGCACAAGTCTAAATCCTCAACTCAAAATTTATAAAGACCAAAGAGTCCCAATATTTGATGATATGGTTTATCTGCACATATAACTACAATTTTTTATCTTCACATTAAGCTATATTTTTATTTTCAGTTTTCCAAAACAGCTGCTTGAGACTAAAAAATAGTTTATTTTTGACCTGAATATATTCTCCTTCCAATTCTTTTTTCTTTGGTTTCTCTTTTTCTTTAATTTTTTATGGCTGAAAGAATATAATTAATTCAACATGGTTGCTTAGAGAGACATTTTCCAGGTCCTGCTAGGCATACTGTAGACATTTATTCAGAACTGGGCCTAGGGAATAGAATTTCAAGTAAATAATTTATTATATTTGATATTAACTCATCTAGATTGGTTTACTTTTCTGAAAAATACATACTAATTGTCTTAAATAGTGTGAAATAGTTGTAGCATCTAATATATCTAGAATATTTTTATCACCTCACAACTCTGTTTAGACAAGCACAAATTGGAGTTCAGCATCAGTGTATTACTCTGAAAATATGCTCACTTGGCAAGATTTTTCAGGCCTTGAGGACTTTACCCAGATCACATTAAATTGAACTTTCTAGAATGAGAGAAAAATATATTTTTCGTATTGCTGTTATCAGAATCCTGCCTTTTGGTGAGCCCTTCACTCTAAAATTGGTCCTCACTCTCTTAACCAATCTTCTATGGTTAATCTTAAATTTTAAAATGCATGTTTTGCTGAATTTTGATATGGCAAGGGCTCTTTATTTTCCTTAAATAACCATGTTGACAGAATAAGCTTGTAATTTAAAAACTAGTACTTATTATTTCAGAACTTTCTAACATATGACTCATAGGCCGAGGGCGTGCCACTCACTCACTTTTGGCTAGTGTGAACATTACCTCTTGAAAATCTACAGGAATGTTTATACATGCTATGTTAACGGTGGGCTATTCTGAGGATTGACTGAAAATTAAATAATTTATGCCTTTTTCTTTTAGTTTGGATTCCTATAAATTCAAGCAAAAATAGAAATTGTATTTTTAGAGCAATTTAGAGTTTACTTTAAGAGATGTACAACGACAACAATAAAAAAAAACTTTGCCATATTTCACAATAAATAAAACATTGTGAACAAATGTGCCAGTGTTTCTCTGGGCAGTTTATATTTTATTTGGGAGTTTTCGTATAAGAAAGTAGTCATGGAAAATGTGGCTTTGCTTAACTCAGACTTTGGAACTGGAAGGGACCTTAAAAATTATTTGTGTAAACTCTTCATTATATCGAAAAGAATACCCAAAGCATAAAAAGAGAAATGACTTGGCCAAGAATGGTTTAATCTCTTCTGAATTTATATAGAGGCACCCAGGGGCTTCTGTCTGCCCTCCTGGAAGCTTTGATGAGAATAATTAAGGTAGGGAGGGAGAATCACTGACAGAGACGTTAAAATCACTGTCAGATCTTCAGTGACCAGTAGAGAAAAAGAAATTATCAAGTGTAACATTCTAAGGAATCAGGACACAGTAATTGCAGCCATACATTGTCTCACCTAATCTTAGCAGGGCCGCAATGCTGCAGTCACCTCCCACAATGAATGTGATTCTCTGCCTGGCACAATGATATATAAACCAGTGTATTGTTTGCCCTGATGACTGGTCACTGCACCAAGAATGTCCACCCACATGGGCAGAGGGGAGCTGAAGCTTAACATCCCCATCCTCCACTCACTAAACCAGGCTCCACGGTACAGGGACATGTTGAACCATTCAATCGAAATACCAAGTTGCATACCTCCCCAGAGTATACCCTAACTCACCTATAGAAATCATATAAGCTGATGGAGTACTGGATAGTTTATCATTTGGAATGTCTTTTGGGAAATTCACTTTTCAAATGGATAGCTTGGCTAAATGACTTTCATTAACACAAACTCTGACATTTTTACTTACAAGAGTGAAAGAGAGGGCATCTATCCCTCTTCGTTTACATTAATTCTTTATAAAGAATTAACTCCAAAAATCTTTTCCGTTTTTATAGGAAGACTTAGCTAGTTGGTAGGATGTACAGGGACCTTCAATGCCATTGTAAACATTCATCCTTGAATTTGTAACCAGGGACCATTTTTCATATTCCAGTAATGATTAGTTCTATGAGATACATGTGCTGTGGCATTTTCTTAAAGAAGGCACTTTTACAAATCCATGCCTTGGAATATGTTTCGATATTTCAGTTATGTTTTGACATTTTCATATCTTCATTAGAGAATTCCTGCAAATCTATTCTTGAAACCATTGCCTCACACAGCCATTTGTTCACTGAAAGATTAGCACAATTTTTATTACTCCCAAAATAAACAATTAGATATTTTTCTTTGTCAGAATTATGAGGGTATCCACTGTTCTTATGTGTCCTCCCATAGTGTTGAGAATCCAAGTTTGGTTTAATTTAATTCAGTCTATTAAATCCCAGACTGTTAACCCTAGAGCAGTAAATACTTATAAAGTGCCAACCACACAGGCAGGACATTGTGCCCTCCTCTATGGCCACCATGTACTTTCCTAGTGTTTCCTCCCCTCCACCCTGCTGAGAATACTTAGCAGACACTTCAGGGACACCTAAGGAATAACAGAATGAATGTATAAAATAATTACTTCTTTTTTAATCAATGGCACCTTTGAGAGTACCAGGGTAAAACTGCTCCATAAGCACGTAGCCCAATAAAACACAGCAAGGCAACAGGAAAGACCAGGAAAAATTCTTAGAGCCACATTCAGGTTAATCTCAAACTCCTCAAGCCCACATCAGACTATATACTGTTTCCTGCAATGGGACTAGTGAGCCGCTGGAGTGGCTGTTGTGAACACCTGCCACTAATCCTAGGTATCCAAAACTCCTTTCCATCTACCATTCTCCCCATCCCCCACAACCTAACAAGCCTCATGAGTGGTCTTTAATACCTGATCTCAACCTTGCTTTCTTCTATTTTTACCTCTATCGAGGCCTCAAAAACATTTATACTCTGGGCTCTATTTACTGTAATATATTAGAAGAAAATACATTAATGAGCCAAAGCACAGATCTCAATTGGTAAGGATGTTGGGAATAATGAGGTAGGGAAGAAGAAAATAAGGTAACATTAAATCCATATTACTATCTAGGATCTTTTGTACATCTTCTCTGAACTGAAAGTGAGATTCTGTAACACTAGAATCCTGATTCACTTCTTTACCACAGCTAGGAAAGCAGCCTACTAAGTAATAAGTGTTCTGTTGGACTGAGGGAGTCAGTGCAGCTGCCACACCTATTACCGGAAGCATTTCAGGCTTTCTGAACAACTAACTAGCTCAACCTATTTTATTAATGATTATAATGACTACCTATACTTAATTCCCCACAGTCATATACAAAACTTTTAAAGGGTGTTTGTGGGGTGACAATTCCACAACGTTCTGTGGTCATCCTTTCCTCTGGTTATATAATCAATGGAGTCAGGGAGCTTTTCTCCACATGTCTGAGATAAACCTGTCTCCTGCAGCCTCAGCCCCCTTCCAAGAGATTCCATCCTGAGTGGAAATAAAGACCACATGTGCCCTGCGCTCCTCCATTTTTCCTCTTCCACATAGACCTAAAATCTGATTTATTATATTTTCATTTTCATAGGGTTGTTGGGGCTGCTAAACAAGCCAGGATAATTAATGACCCTCTTCCCTAACCTGAGTTCTGAAAATATTGAGAAATAAGTGAAAGATAGTGGTCAAATACGCCTTTATGACTAATGACAGCTAGAGTAGTAGATGTAACCAATATGAGAGCTAAACAGTCTTCTTAATACTAAACCTAAAAATAAGTCATACTTACTCCTCTCTATATCCCACTCTAAGTCCCAGGCCTATGCAGAAAAGATTTACGGAATGGAGGGGCAATGAAGAACCCCTGCTTCCTGCGGCCTCATTGTGCCCAAAAGGAGTTGATGAACTGAGCTTTACTCTTCACAAATTTACTAATCAGATTAAGCGCTGGCCCTCCCCCAGGGTGCTGAGTGAATAAAGGAGTGGCCAGCAGCCAGAAATATTTAGGGAAAATCCCTTCTAATGTAAACCAGAAGTTGAGAAGAGGCAAATTTTCCTTAAAAATTGACCAGTGGCCAACCCTACAGACAGAAATTGAATCTCTTTCTAACTTTAAAGTCTCATTTAGAATTACTGGCCTATAATTTTTTGGTGTACTTAGCCATTCCTAAAGTTGTTTCTGCCATTTCTGGGATAGGTGCAGCCATGGGTAATGGTTTCATTTCTCTTTCAGTAATGTTTACTTCTAAACATTCTGGCTAATTATACCACTTGGTCAACCAAAGCAGGCTAGCCAAATCTCCCACAGGAGACATGGCAGGAATTGCCCAGAGACTATTATCTTCAGAAGCCTGAAAGCCGATCCAGAGTCAAGTCTCAGTCCAGCCCCTCTGGCTCACTGCTGGGAACCCTGCTCACCTTGAGCAGTTAACTCATTCAGATTCACATCATTGCCTAAATAATTACAGTGGCATCAAGCCCACTCCTCAATTGAGAAAGCCAGTGCATTATGCCTCATTTGGCACACCTCACGCCTCCCATGTCTTCCAAAAAGCCAACTGGATAGATGGCAGGGTCACAGTGTTAAATTTCTAGAAAAAGGTAGGGTGAAGAAAAGTTAAACTGGCATCCTGATCAATATTATTGATCTACGTCAGAGGAACACACAGTAACACCTGTAGATGTGTTCATAGTTATCATAACTATTTGTATATTAAATTATATTATACATACATACCCTGAGGGTGGGGGTACAACATTACTTTAATTTTCCATTTCCTTTCTGTGCTTTGAATGTCTCCTGCAAGGCAAAAAACACAGTGTATCCAGGAAGGAACAAGGGGTTTAGTGAGCTTAGTGATGGGTTTAGCTCATATAGTGGTTTTTCGGAGCACTTCTCTCCACCTTTCTGAGCTTCAGCTTTCTCATCTGTAAAATGAACACATAACAACTACCCCATGTGCTCATGATGAGGATCGGGTGAGATTATATATGTAAAGTACTCAGCACATTACCTGGAACACAGTGGCTTAAAAATTGACTGGACTAAATAAATCATTATGACAATCTACCACACAATAAAAAAAGTAGCCCTCAGATACATACTTCTGGTGTTTTACGAGGCAAAAATTCTGATCAAGTAACTGATCCTTCAAAGAAGAGGCTTCACTCTAAATACCTAGGTTATAATTTATTCTTTGCCCTTGTTCTGTAGTCTTGATCTTCTTTTGATGGCCTAGCCTAGAATGGTACCATTTTACGGTCTACAGCAGAAGTAGAAGCCATGTCAAGATGAGATTTCTAGGAGGAACCGAAAGGGAATAGTATGGCACATCTTAAGAACCCACATGAGATAGGTGTTCACATCCACCCAATTAAAAAGTAACAGAGCCACAATTTGAACCCATCTCTGTCTGTTCCCAAAGAATTTACTCTTTCCCCTGAGCCATTTTCTAAGCTAGCTAGCAAATGTCTGTCAGATACGGGAAAACTCCTAAGCTAACTATAAGTCTAAGTATGCTGACTGATAAGCTTTTTCTTCAATGATTTTTCTCTAGGTAGTAATTTAAAAAGAATATCAGGAAAATGGACTGACTATAAATAAATCTTTTATTTTTACCTCCTCAATATTCATTCTAACACCTTCCTTCTCAACTGATCTCCCTGCCTCACAAGAGTACCTTCTAACCCATCTAAGTATTGAATACTACTACATTTTGTACATAGTAAGTGCTGAGTAAGCACCTGTAGGACGAAAAATCATTTGCCTATCCCCAAACATGTTCTTCAAGATCTTTGCACATGCTTTTATTCCTGAAATACTCTTCCTAACTTGTTTTTCCCTCCTATCCACTAACTTTTCAGGTCTTAACATAGAAAGAAGCCCTCTCTAGACTCTCATAAGACAAAGATAATTATCTTCTTTGTGCTTCTTTGTTAACCTCCCTGGTGGTATTTATCAACCTCATTCCTAACCTTATCCTTATCCTTATCTACCTATCTCCACTAAACCACAAGCATTTTAAGAACAGCTATTCTTTGTTACATTCACTTTTATATTTTAGGGCCTAGCACTGTGTCTAATCTCAATAAGGATTTGTTGAATCAATCAATCAAACAATCTATAAGCAGGGTCACAGACATAAATATGAAAGTGGTTGGGAAAATTGGGAGGAAAGTATCTGTGAATAGTCTCTGGTCCTGAGAAGCTTCACCTTGACAGTGCTCCTAAAGTCTTTACCAACTTCACACATGCATCTCTTAGGGAACTTTTAGATCATCTCTGTAAACAAGAAGCAAAAGCAACCAGTATGGAAATAAAATGTATTTGTTGAATTAAATTCGAATTAGCCAAGTAGGAGACAATTGTTCTAAGTTATGGTCTTAATATTCAACCAAAGAGGAGACAAACTTGAGGCCTAAAGAATTAGTAAGAGTTGGCAGGCAGTTGAAAACCTTGTCTTAAGGTTCTTAAGAGTCTCAATATTGTTTTTAATTCCTCCCATAATGAGGAATATTTTTTTTTTCCCATAAATGAAAGTCTTAACACTTGGGCAATCTCATCAGGAGACAGAGAAATCTGGAGGTACAGAAAATAAATCTCCTTCCCCCACTAAGGTTTATTTCTCTATTCCAATATTTCAGAAATTTTTTTTTTTACATATTTCAATAACATATGTTGATTAGTTTGAAGTCTGGATATATTTTAAAATTTAATATTTTTAATGGCTCGCCTATCAAAGGGGGATTATCTATCTAATTATTTTCATGGCACCTATCACAAGTATCTTCCTGCTTTGACAAATGCATTTACTTGTAGGAAAAACACAGGTGCCAAGAAAATTACAGTGTCTGTCAAGCATGAGGGAATCTAGAGTACATACTTTGCTATGGCAATCACAGAACGTGGAGTCCTAAGAATGTGGCCACTGACTTGAGCTAGGATTGTAGGACCTCATGGGATTCTTTGTTTGTTTGTTTGTTTTAAAGGACTCTTTTATCCTGGTATTCACTGAGATTAAATACCAGGTAGATACTGTGCCAAAGAGGGCTTCTCACTCCATGTTGTTCCCTCTTTTACTCCTAATGTAGGGATTACTATAATAGTATTCATACCCCAGGAATGAGCTTTTCTAACGATAGAGCAAACATTGTATTTCATATTCAACACGTTTGGAAAGTGTTATTAGCCAAACAGGTCTCCCTCTTCTAGGATTGCAACTGCCTAAGAGCTAGATTTATAAGGTTACGTAGGTCTTAATTAACCTCCAGTATCTTCGTTCACCATTGCATTTAGATTACTATTTCCTCACACTCTAAAGTTTGCACTGTTGCTTTCTCTGTTTTTTATTATTTTGATGTAGTCAGTATAAATCCATAGCAAGTATACTAGCCAGATATTAATATCAATGGCAACAATATAACAACAGCAGACATAAAAAATAAAGCTGGAATCCACCATAAAAGGCAAAACCGAGCTCCAAAGTGAACTTCACTTTACAGTTACTAAAAGGCTGAATGCTGTCAGCCCAATCACAGGAGGACAATCATATTGGCTTTCCTGAGAGGGCACAGCAACTCATTGATCAACTCTGTCACTTCAGACAGGGTTAGCAAAGGGAAAGAGATCTCTCTCCTACCACTCTGATGGTAGGAAACCAGGAAGTTAGGGGAAGAGAAGGGAGAGGGGCATGATGTGTAGATGTTAAGGCAAGAAGTCAGGTTTGGGAAAACCATGGGGAAATCTCAGGTGAACGTGCCCTGAGATATCCAGCATAATCCATCATTCATTATGTGGAACCACGTAGCACCTCTGAAGCCTATTTCAGAGGTGGCCAAGTGATGCAACTAAGAAGCATGACAGTGAGAATCATATTTTTAAAGTCAATAATTCAATAAAAAATATATATCTTTATGGAAAAATTGGAAAACTTACTGAAATAGGATTGTCTCAGAAAATCCAAATACTATGGTTAGCATTCCCATGAGATACCAAATTTTTCAGTCAAATAGATTACGGTGTGTACAGACTTTGCTGACAGTTGATGTTCATATATTTCATTCATGCATTTATTTAATTACTATATCTATCGATGATAGATAGTAGATAGATAGATAGATAGATAGATAGATAGATAGATAGATAGATGTTACTATATACTATGTCTTTTGCTAGGTACTAAGATTTAAGCTTCACACAAAGTAGAATAAAAGTGGGGCAAAATAGAGACAGCCAATGTGTTTTGAGACTAGTTCAGGTAAGAAGCTCAAGGGGACTCTTGAAAGACAAGTTATTTACGCTGGACCTTAAAGGCTAAGTAAGGTTTTGACAAAGTAGGCGGCAACAGGATGTTTCACAAGAAACAGCATGAAGGATGACACAATCGTGTGTATGTGTATTCAGGTAAAAGTAAATCAGTAAGGTTGGAGGGTGAGTATGTGAAAGGGGGTGATGGAGGGTTAAAAACAGAAAAGCAGGACATGGTTCCAAGTTAGGCCTTTGGAACTTACCCTCCAGGGCTGTGGAAGCAGTTGAAAGTTTGTGCAAGAAGACATATGTTTTAGGATAATAAGTATACATCAGTATGAAGAATCAACTATAGGAGAGAGACTGAGGGCAGAAAGGTCACCCAGGAGGTTATTTTGATGTCCTTGATAGAGAAATTCAAAGAGAAAATAGAGATTCAATTAGTTATCCATCATATATGGAGTTTGAGGGAGAATGCTTCTCAAACTTTGATGTGCTTATGAATCCTTGGTCTTGTTAAAATGGAGATTCAGATTCAATAGGTCTGAATGGGGACTAAGATTCTGTTTCCAACAAACAGCTGGCCCATGAGTCATACTTTGAGTAGCAAGATTTGGGACAACTCCAGATCTACCATCCTTGTGAGGCTGGCTATATGTTTCACTAAATGAGATATGTTTGGATCAGAGGAAGATACAGACTCCATTACGAGACATATTCAGTATGAGGCACCCCAACCAAGAGTTAGAAATTGGATTGTTGTTTTAGAAGTAAGATGAAAGCTTGACTTAATTGGAAATCAGTAGATGAAGAAGAAAAGGAAAAATGTGCATGGCTAAGATTTCCCAGGGAGAAAGAATGTTTGTAACAAAAGGGTCAAAAAGAGTAGATCACAGGAGATATGGAAAAAAAAGATTTAATAATTACTGGTTGATGGAATAAATGTCACTTTATATTTTAATTTATTTCTTTACTTATTTATTATTATATATGAGAAATATATTTTGGTCACCTGAATGACCTAACATCCTAAAGTTAAAATATTCTTATATAAATCTGTACCAGCTTAACTTCAGGAACATATAAAAACTCGGCTCCTTCACAGCTCTGGCCCCAACCTGGTATTAATGTCACCAAATTAATCACAATTATACATTCTGTGTCCAAAAACGTAAACAATTATCTTTTTTAAAATACATTAGTCTCTTCAATCAAGTAGAGAACAAAAAAGTCGAGCTACAAACCAAAGTCACAATAGTACTAGCTTTTATAATTTTCCAGGCATTTAGTTTTAGCAGAGATTTTTATTTCTTCATAGGACTTTGAGTCTCTGGCCAGTGTCTTTTCATTCCAACCTGAAGGATGTGCTGATACGTGCAGGGCTGGCAAAGCGACAACTCTCTCAGTCCTGGTTTATCTATGAAGGTTTCAAAGTCTGCCAATTTTCAGATCGTTTTGCCAGATGTAGGATTCTTGGTTAATAGCTTTCTTCCTTCAACTGTTTGAATACATCAACCCACTACCTCCTGCTTGCCATAGGTTCTGATGAGAAATCTGCTCATAATCTTATAGGCAAAAATATAACGAAAGCTACCTCCTCTCAGCTTTGGATGTTAATAATGTACTTCATCTTGTCTTATGAACAGCAAATTTTCCTATCATATCATTATATTAAAGTTGTAGCACCATTTTTAAGAAAAAGGAATTGAATATTTTAAGTGTGGACACTCAAGTCTTTAAACAACAAAAATTATTACAGATTGTCAAATTGTAAATGAAAAGATCACTGAAATGTCTTACAGATTTTAATTTCTAATAAAGTAAATATCAGTCTTTATTATCTCTTATAAACAAAAATGTCTTTGGGGTCCTTTTCTTTCTTTCTTTCTTTCTTTCTTTCTTTCTTTCTTTCTTTCTTTCTTTCTTTCTTTCTTTCTTTCCTTTTCTTTTTCTTTTTTCTTTTTTTTTTTAATAAACTGCAAAGGGGTCTTGAGATCAAGAAGTGAGAAAACCACTGGGGTTTATCCCCAGTCGTGATTGGTCCATGCCTTGCTCTGACCTCATAAGGCACCATTGTGATGGAATTACTACTAACAACTGCTATATAAGGCCCTGACTGGCCTAAGGTTTTGTCCGTAGTGCCCAGGAAGCTTTATGGTGACCTGTTGGATTGGACCAGTTAGCTTGTTATTTCCCTTTTTTGATTCTTGTTTTGCTTATTTTTCCTTTTGTTTTATTATTCTTTTTCTGATTTTTTTTCTGTTATTCCTTTATTTCTTTATTTTAGTTCTCTTTTCTTTTTTTTCTTTTTTTCACTTTATTTTCATTTTATTTTCCCCTTTTTTCTTTTGGCCTTTTTTCCATATTTTTTTCTTTTTATTTTCCTTTTATTTCATTTTACATTCTCCTTTTTCTTTTGTCCTTTCCATATTTTTCTTTCTATTTTCCTTTATTTCATTTATTTTACCCCTTTTTTTCCATATTTTTCTTTTTATTTTCCTTTTATTTCTTTATATTCCCCTTTTTCTTTTGTCCTTTTTTCCATATTTTTCTTTTTATTTTCCTTTTATTTCATTTTATATTCCCCTTTGTTCTTTTGTCCTTTTATCCATATTTTTCTTTTTATTTTCCTTTTATTTCATTTTATACCCCTTTGTTCTTTTGTCCTTTTATCCATATTTTTCTTTTTATTTTCCTTTTATTTCATTTTATATTCCCCTTTGTTCTTTTGTCCTTTTTCCATATTTTTCTTTTTTATTTTCCTTTTATTTCATTTTATATTCCCCTTTGTTCTTTTGTCCTTTTATCCATATTTTTCTTTTTATTTTCCTTTTATTTCATTTTATATTCCCCTTTGTTCTTTTGTCCTTTTATCCATATTTTTCTTTTTATTTTCCTTTTATTTCATTTTATATTCCCCTTTGTTCTTTTGTCCTTTTTTCCATATTTTTCTTTTTATTTTCCTTTTATTTCATTTTATATTCCCCTTTGTTCTTTTGTCCTTTTTATATTTATTCTTTTATTTACCTTATTTTTTATTTAAATTTTTTCTTATTTTTTTATTTAAATTTTTCAGTTAGTATTGTTAGCTAGTACCGTTTTTTCTTATTTTTTTATTTAAATTTTTCTTTTTTTATTTAAATTTTTTCTTATTTTTTTATTTAAATTTTTCAGTTAGTATTGTTAGCACCGTTAGTACTTTTAGTAGAATTAACATTGGTATCGTTAGTATTGTTAGCGTTGCTTATTAGTATTATTTATTAGCATAGTTAGTAAGTATAGTATTGTTAGTATCAATTAGCATAGTATAGATAGTATCATTTATTAGCATTGTTAGTAAGTATAGTTAGTATTGTTAGTATTAGCGTAGTTAGTGTAGTTAGTATTCTTTGTTGGCACAGTTTGTGCTCATAGTTAGTGCCGTAAGTGAGCGTAGTCAGAGGTCCACCATGGCATATAACCTTACAGCCATCTCTGAGGAGGAGGCCCGCATTGGGCACTACAAACTCCTTAATACGATCGGTGAGGGCAGTTTTGCAAAAGTGAGGTTGGCTCGGCACCTTTTGACCGGCACGGAGGTGGCTATAAAAGTTATAAATCGGCACGGGTGCTACAGACCATGTAGGGAAATCAGTTCTATGAAATGCCTGAACCATCCCAACATAGTGACGTTATTTGAGGTCATTGATACCCAGAACACATTATTTCTAATCATGGAACTTGTGGAAGGAGGGGACTTGTTCACCTACCTCGTGGAGTGTGGCAGAATGATGGAGCACCAGGCCCAAGGCATCTTCCGGCAACTGGTATCCGCCGTTCATTACTGTCATGAAAGGGGCATCATTCATAGAGACCTAAAGCCGGGGAACATCCTTCTTGACTCTGATCTGAACGTAAAAATAGCAGACTTTGGGTTAAGCAATGAGTATGTTGGCCATAAACTGAGTACCTTTTGCGGCAGCCTCCCTTATGTCGCCCCAGAAGTCTTCCTGGGGCAAGGTTACCACGGACCCGGCGTTGACATATGGAGCCTGGGAGTTATTCTCTACGAAACAGTGATCGGCAAGTTGCCATTTGTGGCAGACGATTTTAAAGAAATACGGAAGAAAATTCTGAAAGGGAAATACAGCGTACCTTATTTCATTACCCGTGAGCTGGAGAGAATTTTAAAAATATGTTTGACCCTTGACCCCGACAAGAGAGGAACGCTCGAAGAAATTATGAAAGAGAGGTGGATAAATATGGGGCAGAAGGAAGAACTCAAGCCGTATAGAGAGCCGCCCTGCAACTTTATAAACACTCAGGTGATGCAGATAATGAGAAAACTGGGGTTTCAACAGGAACAAATTGTGGAGGCTGTTAGAGGCAAGAGGTATGATGAAATCATGGCCACTTATCTCATGCTAAGTCACCAAGCATCCAAAATGAAGGGCCGGACGATCATAGTGAGGTCCTCTCGTTCGTCGGAGTCGTTCCTTGGCAGCTGCACTCCTTCCTTAACTCACAGCATCCAGGCATCGGACCCGAAGGCCAGAAAGCCAGCCAGTCCCACAGCCAGCCCGGAGCGGACGACCATCGCTCCCATACACCAACCGGAGTCGGGCACCACCACAGCCGCACCCCAACGGGCGTCGGGCACCACCACCGCCGCACCCCAACGGGTGTCGGGCACCACCACCGCCGCACCCCAACGGGTGTCGGGCACCACCACCGCCGCACCCCAACGGGTGTCGGGCACCACCACCGCCGCACCCCAACGGGTGTCGGGCACCACCACCGCCGCACCCCAACGGGTGTCGGGCACCCCCACCGCCGCACCCCAACGGGAGTCGGGCACCCCCACCGCAGCACCCCGACTGGAGTCGGGCACCCCAACGCCGCACCCCGATCGGAGTCGGGCACCCCCGCCGCCGCACCCGGGCCGGAGTCGGGCACCCCGCCGCCGCACCCCGACCGGAGTCGTGCACCCGCGCCGCCGCACCCCGACGGGTGTGGGGCACCACCGCCGCCGCACCCGGACCGGAGTCGGGCACCACCACCGCCGCACCCAGACGGGTGTGGGGCACCACCACCGCCGCATCACGACGGGTGTCGGGCACCGCCACCGCCGCATCCCGACGCGTGTCGGGCACCGCCGCCGCCGCACCCCGACCTGAGTCGGGCACCACCACCGCCGCACCCAGACGGGTGTGGGGCACCACCACGCCGCATCCCGACGGGTGTCGGGCACCGCCACCGCCGCATCCCGACGCATGTCGGGCACCGCCGCCGCCGCACCCCGACCTGAGTCGGGCACCGCCGCCGCCGCACCCCGACCTGAGTCGGGCACCGCCGCCGCCGCACCCCGACCTGAGTCGGGCACCGCCGCCGCCGCACCCCGACCTGAGTCGGGCACCACCGCCGCACAGCGACCGGAGTCGGGCACCAGCACTCCTGTACTCCAACCAGAGTTGGGGAGCACCACCACCCCAGCTGGTCTAGAACTGAAGAATGACACCCCCAGCTCTGCCACCCAGCATGGCCCTTTGGGCTCCCACACCACCGGCAGCAACGGAGCCCCAGAGGGAAGCGAAGAGGAGAGAACAAGATCCCAACCTCTTCCTCTGGAGGTAGACAGGCCAGACACGGGGTGGCTAGGAGGTGTTTAAACTTTATTATTGCACTTCTGCTGTAGGCCATCCTTTAAAAAGCGTAGCAACAAAGTGAAACCGTTATGATTACCTGTGGAAGGCCCCAGCAGGGCCACAAAGGCTTTGCGGGGCTCAAGCCACTCTCGAAAAAGAAAAAGAAAAAAGAAAAGAAAAAGAAAAAGAAAAAGAAAAAGAAAGAAAAAGAAAGAAAGAAAAAGAAAAAAGAGAAAGAGAAGAGAGAAAGAGAAAGAGAAAGAGAAAGAAAGAAGAGAAAGAAAAAAGAAAGAAAAAGAAAAGAAAGGAAAGAAAGGAAAGAAGGAAAGGAGGAAGGAAAGGAAAGGAAAGGAAAGGAAAGGAAAGGAAAAAAGGAAAGAAAAGGAAAGAAAAGAAAAAGGAAAGGAAAGGAAAGGAAAAAGGAAAGAAGGAAAAAAGAAAGAAAAGAAAAAAAAGAAGAAAAAAAGAAAAAAAAAGGAAAGAAAAGAAAGGAAAAAGAAAAGGAAAGAAAAGAAAGGAAAGGAAAGGAAAGGAAAGGAAAGGAAAGAAGGAAAGAAAGAAAGAAAAGAAAGAAAAGAAAAAAAGAAAAGAAAAGAAAAGAAAAGAAAAGAAAAGAAAAGAAAAGGGCTGAGCTCCAGGGAGGCTGGCAATGTGGTATTGGGCCACAAAGGCTTTGAGGGGCTCAAGCCACTCTCAAAAAAAAAAAAAAAAAAAAAAAAAAAAAAAAAAAAAAAAAAAAAAAAGAAAGAAAAAGAAAAGAAAAGAAAAGAAAGAAAAAAGAAAAAGGCTGAGCTCCAGGGAGACTGGCAATGTGGTATTGGGCCACAAAGGCTTTGGGAGGCTCAAGCCACTCTCAAAAAAAAAAAAAAAAAAAAAAAAGGAAAATGGCTGAGCTCCATGGAGGTTGGAAATGTGGTATTGGGCCACAAAGGCTTTGGGGGGCTCAAGCCACTCTCAGAAAAAAAAAAGAAAAAAAAAATGGCCGAGCTGCAGGATGGCTGGCAATGTGGTATAGGAGATTGGCCAGAGGCTGGATGCAAACAACTGCAAGGGGGAGGAGTGCACCAACTACACGCTGTGTGTGAAGGATGTGGTCCAGTGGATGATGAGAGTTGTGCAAACTGCCCCAGAATTCTCTGCACAGAATTCAAGTCAAGATGGTACCGGACATCTCCATGGCCTTCAGAAGCATTGCGCCCCGGTGAGCTTGGAGGATGCCTGGAGCCCTCTGTGGAGGACGAGAGAAGAGGCCACCCTCGCTGCAGATCTACCCCTTGGCCCCCGCCTGGGTGAAACTTCAGAGACTGGACTGTTTTGCCTGGGGCCATTCCCCTCACCCCTGCTCCTCTCTTGTTCCATGTTCGTGGGGAAGGATGGTTCTTATTAAAGTTTTTAATTGTCCCAGAATCTTGTAATAAACTAGATTGTTCCACAAAGATATATCGGATACTTTGTTTTGCATTCCGCCTGAACGGAATCGAGGCTGTGCATTTTCCAGTTTGAGAAGCATGTGGTGATGTAGTATGGGGGTTAGTTAGAATAACTAATGGAAAAGCTACTGAAGAGAATTATCCTGGCAACTCCCAATAGTAATGAATGTGGTTCCAAGGGGGAAAGGCCTGTGAGTTGTACTGCAAGCAGAAAGGCAGAAATCGTGTGTTACCTTCCTACACTCGTTGCCTCATGTTTTCAGAAGTACCAAGGGGAACTTTTGGTTCTGTGGCCTATGTTAATTAGGGCCAAGGAGTCAATAATAGGATATAGTGAAGTCCCATGAATAGCTTGTATCGGGCATCAGAGAAGTGTCAGGGTTGTAGGCCCCAAAGCGGCTTAGGGGTCACTTACCTGTGCAGCTGAGTTTCCTGGTGATAAGGCAGGAGCTGGGCCTTCCCCTTGGCCTATGGGAAAGGGGCCCTGATGCATGGGTTTGATCGGGACATGGAGAGGAAGCATGGAGGCAGGAAGAAGCTGCAGTGTTAGGTACATAAAGGACCGAGGTGGGGGGTGAGGGTGGGGAAGGGAATTTGGACCAGCAACCCTTGTTTCCAGGACATACCCTCATTGGCCCATTTTGCTCTGCATCTTCAAACTTAAACATCCCCCATATCAGGGCCTGGATACCAGTCAGCTCCAATGACAACATATGCCTATATTTAAAAAGCAAATGGTGGCTGGGGGGAAAGAGAAAGAACCAGAGCAGAGATGGAGAGCAAAAGACGGCTGAGTCACAGAAGACAAAGGAGGAAAGCCACTTGCTGATTAGGGAATGTTCAGTAGTGCCAAATGCCACTGAGAGTTTGCATGGTCTTATAAGATGATGTAGTAGTGGATGATGTGGTGTGCCACCCAGAGCCCTTCAGGACTGAAGCACTCTTTCTCCCAGCTGCTGGGAAAGTTGGCTGTGATGACTCTCAGCTAAGTCCTTTGCCTGGAATTACCCTCTTCAGAAAAAAGCAGCCTCACCCAAGTTTACCCTCCCTCTCTAGAGGTAGCCCAATAACTGGCCCACGTAGGAATATAAAAGCTCTCATTCTTGCTTCAAAGCACAACTCCCCTGCAGGGGCACCCAGCTTGAGAGAACCCCGCAGGGAATCAGCTGAGATCCTTGTTGAAACTGCATGACAAACTCCTTCTACTCGATCCTGCTTCCTTCACTCGCTCACAGGTATTGTTTCTGAGAGCACTCCCCAGCAAAATTTCATCTCATAGTCTCTTTCCCTGAAACCTGACCCAAGATGGATGTAGAGTTTCTTCCTAGAGATTAAATTGCAAAAATCTTTCATATTTGAGGCTGCATCTCCCTAGGCTCTTTCCTAAATTGACATCTCACTTCTCCAGCTCAATCATCCTTTGCATTTCTGCTTCTGAAATTGTCCTAGTAGGTGCTGCCATACCATACATGCAGAACAGCCTTACGAATCTGGGGGGCATTTGCTACAGTAAGGTTGTATTCCCAGCTCTTTCATCACATCTTCCACATCTTCTTTTACTTTCTCAAACCCCTCATTTTGCAGAGAGCTGTTACAGTACAACCTCTCTCCTTCCTTGTTTCTATTATCCACCTGCTGTTGCAGAGGACGGCCATTACCTTATGTACTCTTGAAATGGAAGAACATGCATCTCACTAATTAAATCTGCAGATCAAGCTGAAATGAAAGACATAGCAAAACCACTAAGGACAAGTAAGTAACATAAAGGGGCTGCACAGCTTAGAAATATGGGCAGGAAATTACCAAAGGAGCCTCAGCATGGAGACCTGAAAACTAATACAGCTGGAGGAAAGGAACCTGAAACAGAGTTATTTAAATTTCCAGGGAGAAATCTGGACAGCAACAAGACCAGGAAGAAAAAGAAATGAGAGAGAGAGAGAGAGAGAGAGAGAGAGAGAGAGAGAGAGAGAGAGAGAGAATAAGCAAGCAAGCAAGCAAGAAAGAAAGAAAGAAAGAAAAGAAAGAAAGAAAGAAAGAGAAAGAGAGAGAGAGAGAGAGAGAGAAAGAAAAAGAACAAGAAGGTGATATTAGATACTTCAACATAAGCTTATGTTGTGGTGGAGCAGAATAAAAAATGGTGCATTTCTTGACTTCATTTTAAGTCGCATTTCCACACATGACTGCAAAGTGATCCTTCCACGGAACTGCCGTGTGGTAGGCACCATTTGGTTTTCAGGAGCTTGAGTAATAGAGTAAAATAGACAATAGAGTAAATAGCCATTAGAAGACTGTGACGGCAACAAGCGATGGATGGCAGTGATTACATGACAAGGAAAAGAGATGGGATCGATGTAGGTAATCTCATCTACTGCCAAGAGAGAGCGAAGATGAAGATGAGCATGGGAGCAACATATGCTCGAAGGAGGAAAAGCCTATGCTAGAGTGTTGCTTGTCAATATGGGACTGGGGCTGGAAGGAGAAAAAGTAGGTTTGAGAAACTGGCAAGTACTTCCAAGTGGGCAGCCACTGTGGTACAATCAACCAGAGAGAACTGTAAAGAAGCATCACTGCAAATATAGACTGGACTGTGAAAACAGCCCTGTGGTGGGTGAGTCTGAATGTAAAAGCAGCTTCAACATTCTGTTGAAGCTGCATCTTTAATTCAGGCACAGAGTCAACTAATTCAGATAACATCTGGTCTATTTTCTCATTTTTAATTGATTCAAGAAAAATGTTTGAACAAGTACTATGTGTGCCCAGAAGCAGACCATTTGTTTTACTAGCCTGTAAACTCACACAGGGTTGGGACCTGGTCTTATTCATCTCTGTATCCCAAGGGTCCATTGCAACAGATAGGCTTAGTCAATGTTTTATGAATTAATTAATGATAGAAAACTGAAGGGAAACGTATTCCTGCAGAGAAGTTCTAGACCACATTCCTAGCACTCGCCAGTTAGCACTTCTGAGGGTCTTTGGGAACTTGACCAAAGGGTTTGTATTCAAGACAGAGATCTGTGCTTTTCTGCCTGTCTTGGGCTCAGAGCATCATTTTTCAGGGGAAAAAAAAAAACGCCCTCAGCATAGGGTCAAGCAGGTTCCCACATTTAAAAATTAGATAGCTTCCTTCTTTCTTAAGTCCAAGTGTGAAATGGAAGAATCTGATAGGAAGTTTTCATTAATTTATTGAACAAATGTTAGATGCTGTATATTTCAGCAGTTAAGAGCATGGGCCTCTGGGTCAGATGTCCAGATTTCAAATTCTGTCTCTGGTACTTCCTAATTGAATATATCCTTTAGCAAGTTATCTAACTTCCCTGTGTTTGTTTCTTCATTTGTAAAACAAGGATAATAATAGTTCCTGATAAATGAGGTTGTTATGAGGATTAAATTAAATAAGCCATGTAAAACACTTAGAAGAATGCTGATAAGTAAATCCTTCGTGTGTGTGTGTGTGTGCGTGCGCGCGCGCGCGTGTGCGTGCGCGCACGTGTGTGTAGAGCTTACCGTGGGTGAGGCCCTCCTATATGCTGGGAAGACAGTGGTAAACAAGACAGGCGAGCTGCTAGATCTTAGATTCTCATTGGAGAGCCAGACTCTAAGTAAGAAAAGAAGTAAAGGCAGACTATAATATCAGCTAGAGATGAGTTCTACGAAAAAAATAAAATGACATGATGTGCTAGAGAATTACTTGGAGGACCAAGGTGCTATATTAGAGTAGCCAGAGAAAAGACTCTTTGAGAGACTCTGACCTGAGCTTTGAATGACCAGGAACCAGCTATGTGAGGATCTGGGGCAGAGAGAATACCAAGTGCAGGCATTGGTGGAGCACGTGTGTCATGTTCAAGGAAGACAGAGTAACAAGGGCTTGGTGACAAGAGAGCAGAGGTAGATGAATTCTAGGTGGTCAGCAAAGGCCAGATCATGTAGATGTGCTGCCCAAGATAATAACTTCGGATTTTGTTTTAATGCAAACTTTTGAGCAGAGAGTGATATAATCTGACTTTAAAATTTTAAAAGCTCTCTTTGACTTCTATGTAAAAAGTAAACTATATAGTCCAAGAGAAGAAGCAGAGGGACCAAATGGAGGCTATTGGCTATTGCAGAATCTCACTGAGAGTTAATATCACTTGAACTGGGTTATAGCTCTAGAGATAGAATGCAATGAGTTATGTTTTAGAATAGAACTAACTGGACTCACTGATGGATTGGATGTGACAGTAAGTTACACATAAAAGAACTCCCACAGAATTCCGCTCCGATGTTAACGAAGGGATAATCTATATAGGCTTGAGCAAAGTTAGAGGAACCAGCAAAGAGGGTGGAGAACCTAGAAATCACCCAGAGTGAGAAGCCACTGCCCCCCATACATTTGAAAAGGCAAGGGAAAGAAATAGTTAAAGCCCAGCTAAACCCGGAGCCATGCTACAGACTGGTCTTAGAAGGACAGTTACTGCCACAAGATGTGGCCCTGAGCACAAAGGAAGTAGAAGCAGGGAGTAAATGCTTTTTTTTCTTTCTCCCCTCACCCTCCATTCTCGAGCCGCTGCCTCCCCATAATCAAAACCAAACTGGAATCCAGACACCAAAGGAGCCTGTGCGATAATCTGAAGTGTCAGCCTCGCTGAAGATAGCACAGAGAAAAGTGGAGGATGCATCTGGGTGTGCGGAAATGGTAGGGCAAAAGAAAAACTAAAGCATACAAACATGCAAATTGTTAAAAAGAAAGAAAACATAATTTGGAACTAAGTACAATACCAGCTTCAGGATTTTCACACAGGCTCAGCTCAGAGCCAGTGTCCAATTCACCTTCTTTCATGCAAAATATTCAAGGATACAACCTGAGTTCCTTCTCAAAGTAGCCACTACCATCTACTCTTTTTATTCTCTCTCAGGTGGAAACCCCTCAGAGTGGGAAACACCTTGACTACAGATGATGAATTAATAGCCTCATAGTCTCTGAAGCAAAATACACACCTCTTCTTCATTTTAAGAGTTTTAATGCCAAATGACTAGGGGGAAACATATAGGGTGTAATACAAAATCATTAGCACAGGGAAGTTATAACTCATAGTTCTAACTGCTATGGTCCTGGGCCCATGGTACCTGAATCCCTCAGAGACTATAAACGGAAGGCCCACTGATGTCTGTCTGTCTTTTGCTTTTGTCTTCTGTCCCCATCTCCTGATTCCACCTCAGATCGGCTAAGTGTCCCTCTCTCTTCCACCCTAGAAAGCACACATTTCCATGTTTTCATAGAATAATTTGACTAAGAAAAACCCACCTCACCTGACCAAAGAGCTGGAAAAACCAGTAGATGAGGTTTCCTCACCTACAACTGCTGGTAGGAGAAAGTTTTCATGATTCTCTCTGGGTCCTTACCTCTCTCCTTGTGTCACCATCCTTATCTGAATCTGTATTTCACCCAACCACCCAACACTAAGCAGCTGTGCAAGTTCGGATCACAGTCTCTGAGGAGCTCCAGGTTTTCCACGGAATGTGATTGGCCTCATCATCTTACAGCCTGCCACCACTTTGCTTCCTTATCATATCAGAGGCTCCGGTTGCCTGTGTGCACAATAAATCAATGGCATGGTAAGCCCTCCCCGTGGTCTCAATGACTATGCATCTTGGTGCAGCTTGCTGTGCTGATTATGTTTATGACTTAACCGAAATACTTAATGTATGTGAGTGCAAAAAAAAAAAAAGTGGGAATTTTAGTGAAAATATAACTTTTAGTTTAGTCCATCGGACAAGTGTCAATTTACCATGATGTCCTATTAGAGTGTAGGGCCTAGACTGTAAACTCACTGAAGACACAGATCATGTCTGTCTTGATCATTACCATATTCCTTAGAGCCTAGTCTATTGCCATACCTGGTACAAAGTTAGTATTTGAAAAATATCTGTTGAATATTTAGTAGCAAACTATTTGGCAAATGGTATTTTTAAGCACCGCTCCTGACTGTATCACCCTAAGCGTGTGCGTGCACGCACATGCACACATACACACATACACACCACACACACATTCTTTCTTCATATTCATGTCCATAGGATACTCTCAATGTACATAAAGCCATTCTAGCTTAAGGCACCAATAAAATTAGCAGTGTAAGAAAGTAGAGGACATTTCTTTAGAAGGACAAAGACAACAAAGCTTTCCCCTGGTTACGCTCCCAGGAATAGCACAGCCCCTATCCCTCTCTAGCTCTGTCTCTGTCAGTCCAGAGAGTCTGTGTTTGGAGAACCCTTGACCATTTGCTTCCTCTCCACAATTCAAAAAGAAATTCATTTCAGTCTCTTCAGCTACTATCTTTGCTTCATCACATTTTTCAATGAAGTAGGGCTTCTTCTCCCAAGAAATTCCAGACCCCCACAGTTTTTATTGAATAGTCCATAGTAAATTTCTGTATGTCTTTGTTCCAACCTTCATGCCCCATAGAGCCTTTCCTATATCTCTTCCCTAACCCACACCAAGGCCCATTTTGTATTTTTTTCTTCCTACCATTATCCCTAGCCCCGTTCTCACCCTTCATATGGTACATATGACCCCCATATAGAGATTGTCTTCTTTTGCCACGTTTAATTATATATTTCTTTCATAATGACTATGCACTTCTTGAGGAAATGCCCTGCCTTTTCATATTTCTATTCCCTCTCACATATGTCACCTTCGATTAGAACCATGGTCTTCACTTTGATCTCAAAGCTGCTGTTTCTTTCCAGTGTTGATATGTCAAAATTCTTATTTGACAGAAAAATCTAAAAGTAGAAAAAAAAAAAAATAAGTTGAACCCATGAAAGTAAAATACCATCTGAGAAGTGTACTTTCAGGAATCTAGGTTAAATGCTATTTGAATCCTATGAACTGAAATTACTCTAAGAGTTCGTCCCCACCTTCCTCATACATTGGCCAGTCTTGGCCTGACACCTCTAGTTTGCAAAATCAGCATAGTGTCTCTCTGTAAGCACAGCACAAGCACAGCAGGTTAGTTGATGGACAGAGATGGCAAAAATATATTAATAGTGCCTTCATATTGTGCCTTCGTATAATGAATACAGCATTGCACATAAGAGAAAGGTAATTATCTTCTTTGTGCTTCTTTGTTAACCTCCCTGGTGGTATTTATCAACCTCTTTCCTAACCTTATCCTTATCCTTATCTACCTATCTCCACTAAACTACAAACATTTTAAGAACAGCTATTCTTTGTTACATTCACTTTTATATTTTAGGGCCTAGCACTGTGTCTAATCTCAATAAGGATTTGTTGAATCAATCAATCAAACAATCGATAAGCAGGGTCACAGACATAAATATGAAAGTGGTTGGGAAAATTGGGAGGAAAGTATCTGTGAATAGTCTCTGGTCCTGAGAAGCTTCACCTTGACAGTGCTCCTAAAGTCTTTACCAACTTCACACATGCATCTCTTAGGGAACTTTTAGATCATCTCTGTAAACAAGAAGCAAAAGCAACCAGTATGGAAATAAAATGTATTTGTTGAATTAAATTCGAATTAGCCAAGTAGGAGACAATTGTTCTAAGTTATGGTCTTAATATTCAACCAAAGAGGAGACAAACTTGAGGCCTAAAGAATTAGTAAGAGTTGGCAGGCAGTTGAAAACCTTGTCTTAAGGTTCTTAAGAGTCTCAATATTGTTTTTAATTCCTCCCATAATGAGGAATATTTTTTTTTTCCCATAAATGAAAGTCTTAACACTTGGGCAATCTCATCAGGAGACAGAGAAATCTGGAGGTACAGAAAATAAATCTCCTTCCCCCACTAAGGTTTATTTCTCTATTCCAATATTTCAGAAATTTTTTTTTTACATATTTCAATAACATATGTTGATTAGTTTGAAGTCTGGATATATTTTAAAATTTAATATTTTTAATGGCTCGCCTATCAAAGGGGGATTATCTATCTAATTATTTTCATGGCACCTATCACAAGTATCTTCCTGCTTTGACAAATGCATTTACTTGTAGGAAAAACACAGGTGCCAAGAAAATTACAGTGTCTGTCAAGCATGAGGGAATCTAGAGTACATACTTTGCTATGGCAATCACAGAACGTGGAGTCCTAAGAATGTGGCCACTGACTTGAGCTAGGATTGTAGGACCTCATGGGATTCTTTGTTTGTTTGTTTGTTTTAAAGGACTCTTTTATCCTGGTATTCACTGAGATTAAATACCAGGTAGATACTGTGCCAAAGAGGGCTTCTCACTCCATGTTGTTCCCTCTTTTACTCCTAATGTAGGGATTACTATAATAGTATTCATACCCCAGGAATGAGCTTTTCTAACGATAGAGCAAACATTGTATTTCATATTCAACACGTTTGGAAAGTGTTATTAGCCAAACAGGTCTCCCTCTTCTAGGATTGCAACTGCCTAAGAGCTAGATTTATAAGGTTACGTAGGTCTTAATTAACCTCCAGTATCTTCGTTCACCATTGCATTTAGATTACTATTTCCTCACACTCTAAAGTTTGCACTGTTGCTTTCTCTGTTTTTTATTATTTTGATGTAGTCAGTATAAATCCATAGCAAGTATACTAGCCAGATATTAATATCAATGGCAACAATATAACAACAGCAGACATAAAAAATAAAGCTGGAATCCACCATAAAAGGCAAAACCGAGCTCCAAAGTGAACTTCACTTTACAGTTACTAAAAGGCTGAATGCTGTCAGCCCAATCACAGGAGGACAATCATATTGGCTTTCCTGAGAGGGCACAGCAACTCATTGATCAACTCTGTCACTTCAGACAGGGTTAGCAAAGGGAAAGAGATCTCTCTCCTACCACTCTGATGGTAGGAAACCAGGAAGTTAGGGGAAGAGAAGGGAGAGGGGCATGATGTGTAGATGTTAAGGCAAGAAGTCAGGTTTGGGAAAACCATGGGGAAATCTCAGGTGAACGTGCCCTGAGATATCCAGCATAATCCATCATTCATTATGTGGAACCACGTAGCACCTCTGAAGCCTATTTCAGAGGTGGCCAAGTGATGCAACTAAGAAGCATGACAGTGAGAATCATATTTTTAAAGTCAATAATTCAATAAAAAAATATATATCTTTATGGAAAAATTGGAAAACTTACTGAAATAGGATTGTCTCAGAAAATCCAAATACTATGGTTAGCATTCCCATGAGATACCAAATTTTTCAGTCAAATAGATTACGGTGTGTACAGACTTTGCTGACAGTTGATGTTCATATATTTCATTCATGCATTTATTTAATTACTATATCTATCGATGATAGATAGTAGATAGATAGATAGATAGATAGATAGATAGATAGATAGATAGATAGATAGATGTTACTATATACTATGTCTTTTGCTAGGTACTAAGATTTAAGCTTCACACAAAGTAGAATAAAAGTGGGGCAAAATAGAGACAGCCAATGTGTTTTGAGACTAGTTCAGGTAAGAAGCTCAAGGGGACTCTTGAAAGACAAGTTATTTACGCTGGACCTTAAAGGCTAAGTAAGGTTTTGACAAAGTAGGCGGCAACAGGATGTTTCACAAGAAACAGCATGAAGGATGACACAATCGTGTGTATGTGTATTCAGGTAAAAGTAAATCAGTAAGGTTGGAGGGTGAGTATGTGAAAGGGGGTGATGGAGGGTTAAAAACAGAAAAGCAGGACATGGTTCCAAGTTAGGCCTTTGGAACTTACCCTCCAGGGCTGTGGAAGCAGTTGAAAGTTTGTGCAAGAAGACATATGTTTTAGGATAATAAGTATACATCAGTATGAAGAATCAACTATAGGAGAGAGACTGAGGGCAGAAAGGTCACCCAGGAGGTTATTTTGATGTCCTTGATAGAGAAATTCAAAGAGAAAATAGAGATTCAATTAGTTATCCATCATATATGGAGTTTGAGGGAGAATGCTTCTCAAACTTTGATGTGCTTATGAATCCTTGGTCTTGTTAAAATGGAGATTCAGATTCAATAGGTCTGAATGGGGACTAAGATTCTGTTTCCAACAAACAGCTGGCCCATGAGTCATACTTTGAGTAGCAAGATTTGGGACAACTCCAGATCTACCATCCTTGTGAGGCTGGCTATATGTTTCACTAAATGAGATATGTTTGGATCAGAGGAAGATACAGACTCCATTACGAGACATATTCAGTATGAGGCACCCCAACCAAGAGTTAGAAATTGGATTGTTGTTTTAGAAGTAAGATGAAAGCTTGACTTAATTGGAAATCAGTAGATGAAGAAGAAAAGGAAAAATGTGCATGGCTAAGATTTCCCAGGGAGAAAGAATGTTTGTAACAAAAGGGTCAAAAAGAGTAGATCACAGGAGATATGGAAAAAAAAGATTTAATAATTACTGGTTGATGGAATAAATGTCACTTTATATTTTAATTTATTTCTTTACTTATTTATTATTATATATGAGAAATATATTTTGGTCACCTGAATGACCTAACATCCTAAAGTTAAAATATTCTTATATAAATCTGTACCAGCTTAACTTCAGGAACATATAAAAACTCGGCTCCTTCACAGCTCTGGCCCCAACCTGGTATTAATGTCACCAAATTAATCACAATTATACATTCTGTGTCCAAAAACGTAAACAATTATCTTTTTTAAAATACATTAGTCTCTTCAATCAAGTAGAGAACAAAAAAGTCGAGCTACAAACCAAAGTCACAATAGTACTAGCTTTTATAATTTTCCAGGCATTTAGTTTTAGCAGAGATTTTTATTTCTTCATAGGACTTTGAGTCTCTGGCCAGTGTCTTTTCATTCCAACCTGAAGGATGTGCTGATACGTGCAGGGCTGGCAAAGCGACAACTCTCTCAGTCCTGGTTTATCTATGAAGGTTTCAAAGTCTGCCAATTTTCAGATCGTTTTGCCAGATGTAGGATTCTTGGTTAATAGCTTTCTTCCTTCAACTGTTTGAATACATCAACCCACTACCTCCTGCTTGCCATAGGTTCTGATGAGAAATCTGCTCATAATCTTATAGGCAAAAATATAACGAAAGCTACCTCCTCTCAGCTTTGGATGTTAATAATGTACTTCATCTTGTCTTATGAACAGCAAATTTTCCTATCATATCATTATATTAAAGTTGTAGCACCATTTTTAAGAAAAAGGAATTGAATATTTTAAGTGTGGACACTCAAGTCTTTAAACAACAAAAATTATTACAGATTGTCAAATTGTAAATGAAAAGATCACTGAAATGTCTTACAGATTTTAATTTCTAATAAAGTAAATATCAGTCTTTATTATCTCTTATAAACAAAAATGTCTTTGGGGTCCTTTTCTTTCTTTCTTTCTTTCTTTCTTTCTTTCTTTCTTTCTTTCTTTCTTTCTTTCTTTCTTTCCTTTTCTTTTTCTTTTTTCTTTTTTTTTTTTTAATAAACTGCAAAGGGGTCTTGAGATCAAGAAGTGAGAAAACCACTTTATCCCCAGTCGTGATTGGTCCATGCCTTGCTCTGACCTCATAAGGCACCATTGTGATGGAATTACTACTAACAACTGCTATATAAGGCCCTGACTGGCCTAAGGTTTTGTCCGTAGTGCCCAGGAAGCTTTATGGTGACCTGTTGATTGGACCAGTTAGCTTGTTATTTCCCTTTTTTTGATTCTTGTTTTTTGCTTATTTTTCCTTTTGTTTTTATTCTTTCTTTTTCTGATTTTTTTTCTGTTATTCCTTTATTTCTTTATTTTAGTTCTCTTTTCCTTTTTTTTCTTCTTTTTTTCACTTTATTTTCATTTTATTTTCCCCTTTTTTCTTTTGGCCTTTTTTCATATTTTTCTTCTTTTTATTTTCCTTTTATTTCAATTTTACATTTCCTTCTTGTCCTTTTCTCCATATTTTTCTTTCTATTTTCCTTTTATTTCATTTTATTTACCCCTTTTTTTCCATATTTTTTCTTTTTATTTTCCTTTTATTTCATTTTATTTCCCCTTTGTTCTTTTGTCCTTTTATCCATATTTTTCTTTTTATTTTCCTTTTATTTCATTTTATATTCCCCTTTGTTCTTTGTCCTTTTCCATATTTTTCTTTTTATTTTCCTTTTATTTCATTTTATATTCCCCTTTGTTCTTTTGTCCTTTTATCCATATTTTTCTTTTTATTTTCCTTTTATTTCATTTTATATTCCCTTTGTTCTTTTGTCCTTTTTTCCATATTTTTCTTTTTATTTTCCTTTTATTTCATTTTATTATATTCCCCTTTGTTCTTTTGTCCTTTTATCCATATTTTTCTTTTTATTTTCCTTTTATTTCATTTTATATTCCCCTTTGTTCTTTTGTCCTTTTATCCATATTTTTCTTTTTATTTTCCTTTTATTTCATTTTATATTCCCCTTTGTTCTTTTGTCCTTTTTTCCATATTTTTTCTTTTTATTTTCCTTTTATTTCATTTTATATTCCCCTTTGTTCTTTTGTCCTTTTTATATTTATTCTTTTTATTTACCTTATTTTTTATTTAAATTTTTTCTTTTTTTTTATTTAAATTTTTCAGTTAGTATTGTTAGCTAGTACCGTTTTTTTTATTTTTTTTATTTAAATTTTTCTTATTTTTTTATTTAAATTTTTTCTTATTTTTTTATTTAAATTTTTCAGTTAGTATTGTTAGCACCGTTAGTACTTTTAGTAGAATTAACATTGGTATCGTTAGTATTGTTAGCGTTGCTTATTAGTATTATTTATTAGCATAGTTAGTAAGTATAGTATTGTTAGTATCAATTAGCATAGTATAGATAGTATCATTTATTAGCATTGTTAGTAAGTATAGTTAGTATTGTTAGTATTAGCGTAGTTAGTGTAGTTAGTATTCTTTGTTGGCACAGTTTGTGCTCATAGTTAGTGCCGTAAGTGAGCGTAGTCAGAGGTCCACCATGGCATAATAACCTTACAGCCATCTCTGAGGAGGAGGCCCGCATTGGGCACTACAAACTCCTTAATACGATCGGTGAGGGCAGTTTTGCAAAAGTGAGGTTGGCTCGGCACCTTTTGACCGGCACGGAGGTGGCTATAAAAGTTATAAAATCGGCACGGGTGCTACAGACCATGTAGGGAAATCAGTTCTATGAAATGCCTGAACCATCCCAACATAGTGACGTTATTTGAGGTCATTGATACCCAGAACACATTATTTCTAATCATGGAACTTGTGGAAGGAGGGGACTTGTTCACCTACCTCGTGGAGTGTGGCAGAATGATGGAGCACCAGGCCCAAGGCATCTTCCGGCAACTGGTATCCGCCGTTCATTACTGTCATGAAAGGGGCATCATTCATAGAGACCTAAAGCCGGGGAACATCCTTCTTGACTCTGATCTGAACGTAAAAATAGCAGACTTTGGGTTAAGCAATGAGTATGTTGGCCATAAACTGAGTACCTTTTGCGGCAGCCTCCCTTATGTCGCCCCAGAAGTCTTCCTGGGGCAAGGTTACCACGGACCCGGCGTTGACATATGGAGCCTGGGAGTTATTCTCTACGAAACAGTGATCGGCAAGTTGCCATTTGTGGCAGACGATTTTAAAGAAATACGGAAGAAAATTCTGAAAGGGAAATACAGCGTACCTTATTTCATTACCCGTGAGCTGGAGAGAATTTTAAAAATATGTTTGACCCTTGACCCCGACAAGAGAGGAACGCTCGAAGAAATTATGAAAGAGAGGTGGATAAATATGGGGCAGAAGGAAGAACTCAAGCCGTATAGAGAGCCGCCCTGCAACTTTATAAACACTCAGGTGATGCAGATAATGAGAAAACTGGGGTTTCAAGAGGAACAAATTGTGGAGGCTGTTAGAGGCAAGAGGTATGATGAAATCATGGCCACTTATCTCATGCTAAGTCACCAAGCATCCAAAATGAAGGGCCGGACGATCATAGTGAGGTCCTCTCGTTCGTCGGAGTCGTTCCTTGGCAGCTGCACTCCTTCCTTAACTCACAGCATCCAGGCATCGGACCCGAAGGCCAGAAAGCCAGCCAGTCCCACAGCCAGCCCGGAGCGGACGACCATCGCTCCCATACACCAACCGGAGTCGGGCACCACCACAGCCGCACCCAACGGGCGTCGGGCACCACCACCGCCGCACCCCAACGGAGTCGGGCACCACCACCGCCGCACCCCAACGGGTGTCGGGCACCACCACCGCCGCACCCCAACGGGTGTCGGGCACACACCCACGACCGCCCGCACCCCAACGGGTGTCGGGCACCACCACCGCCGCACCCCAACGGGTGTCGGGCACCACCACCGCCGCACCCCAACGGGTGTCGGGCACCCCCACCGCCGCACCCCAACGGGAGTCGGGCACCCCCACCGCAGCACCCCGACTGGAGTCGGGCACCCCCAACGCCGCACCCCGATCGGAGTCGGGCACCCCCGCCGCCGCACCCGGGCCGGAGTCGGGCACCCCGCCGCCGCACCCCGACCGGAGTCGTGCACCCGCGCCGCCGCACCCCGACGGGTGTGGGGCACCACCGCCGCCGCACCCGGACCGGAGTCGGGCACCACCACCGCCGCACCCAGACGGGTGTGGGGCACCACCACCGCCGCATCACGACGGGTGTCGGGCACCGCCACCGCCGCATCCCGACGCGTGTCGGGCACGCGCCGCCGCACCCCGACCTGAGTCGGGCACCACCACCGCCGCACCCAGACGGGTGTGGGGCACCACCACCGCCGCATCCCGACGGGTGTCGGGCACCGCCACCGCCGCATCCCGACGCATGTCGGGCACCGCCGCCGCCGCACCCCGACCTGAGTCGGGCACCGCCGCCGCCGCACCCCGACCTGAGTCGGGCACCGCCGCCGCCGCACCCCGACCTGAGTCGGGCACCGCCGCCGCCGCACCCCGACCTGAGTCGGGCACCACCGCCGCACAGCGACCGGAGTCGGGCACCAGCACTCCTGTACTCCAACCAGAGTTGGGGAGCACCACCACCCCAGCTGGTCTAGAACTGAAGAATGACACCCCCAGCTCTGCCACCCAGCATGGCCCTTTGGGCTCCCACACCACCGGCAGCAACGGAGCCCCAGAGGGAAGCGAAGAGGAGAACAAGATCCCAACCTCTTCCTCTGGAGGTAGACAGGCCAGACACGGGGTGGCTAGGAGGTGTTTAAACTTTATATTGCACTTCTGCTGTAGGCCATCCTTTAAAAAGCGTAGCAACAAAGTGAAACCGTTATGATTACCTGTGGAAGGCCCCAGCAGGGCCACAAAGGCTTTGCGGGGCTCAAGCCACTCTCGAAAAAGAAAAAGAAAAAGAAAAAGAAAAAGAAAAAGAAAAAGAAAAAGAAAAAGAAAAAGAAAGAAAAAGAAAAAGAAAGAGAAAGAGAAAGAGAAAAGAGAAAGAGAAAGAGAAAGAGAAAGAGAAAGAGAAAGAGAAAGAGAAAAAGAAAAGAAAAAGAGGAAAGAAAGAAAAGAGGAAAGAAAGGAAGGAAAGGAAAGGAAAGGAAAGGAAAGGAAAGGAAAGGAAAGGAAAGGAAAGGAAAGGAAAGAAAGAAAAGGAAAGAAAAGGAAAGAAAGGAAAGAAAAGAAAGGAAAGGAAAGGAAAGGAAAGGAAAGGAAAGGAAAGGAAAGAAAAGAAAAGAAAAGAAAAGAAAAGAAAAGAAAGAAAAGGAAAGAAAAGAAAGGAAAGGAAAGAAAAGGAAAGAAAAGAAAGGAAAGGAAAGGAAAGGAAAGGAAAGGAAAGGAAAGGAAAGAAAAGAAAAGAAAAGAAAAGAAAAGAAAAAAGAAAGAAAAGAAAGAAAAGAAAGAAAAGAAAAGAAAAGAAAAGAAAAGAAAAGAAAAGGGCTGAGCTCCAGGGAGGCTGGCAATGTGGTATTGGGCCACAAAGGCTTTGAGGGGCTCAAGCCACTCTCAAAAAAAAAAAAAAAAAAAGAAAGAAAAGAAAAGAAAAGAAAAGAAAGAAAAAAGAAAAAGGCTGAGCTCCAGGGAGACTGGCAATGTGGTATTGGGCCACAAAGGCTTTGGGAGGCTCAAGCCACTCTCAAAAAAAAAAAAAAAAAAAAAAAAGGAAAATGGCTGAGCTCCATGGAGGTTGGAAATGTGGTATTGGGCCACAAAGGCTTTGGGGGGCTCAAGCCACTCTCAGAAAAAAAAAAGAAAAAAAAAATGGCCGAGCTGCAGGATGGCTGGCAATGTGGTATAGGAGATTGGCCAGAGGCTGGATGCAAACAACTGCAAGGGGGAGGAGTGCACCAACTACACGCTGTGTGTGAAGGATGTGGTCCAGTGGATGATGAGAGTTGTGCAAACTGCCCCAGAATTCTCTGCACAGAATTCAAGTCAAGATGGTACCGGACATCTCCATGGCCTTCAGAAGCATTGCGCCCCGGTGAGCTTGGAGGATGCCTGGAGCCCTCTGTGGAGGACGAGAGAAGAGGCCACCCTCGCTGCAGATCTACCCCTTGGCCCCCGCCTGGGTGAAACTTCAGAGACTGGACTGTTTTGCCTGGGGCCATTCCCCTCACCCCTGCTCCTCTCTTGTTCCATGTTCGTGGGGAAGGATGGTTCTTATTAAAGTTTTTAATTGTCCCAGAATCTTGTAATAAACTAGATTGTTCCACAAAGATATATCGGATACTTTGTTTTGCATTCCGCCTGAACGGAATCGAGGCTGTGCATTTTCCAGTTTGAGAAGCATGTGGTGATGTAGTATGGGGGTTAGTTAGAATAACTAATGGAAAAGCTACTGAAGAGAATTATCCTGGCAACTCCCAATAGTAATGAATGTGGTTCCAAGGGGGAAAGGCCTGTGAGTTGTACTGCAAGCAGAAAGGCAGAAATCGTGTGTTACCTTCCTACACTCGTTGCCTCATGTTTTCAGAAGTACCAAGGGGAACTTTTGGTTCTGTGGCCTATGTTAATTAGGGCCAAGGAGTCAATAATAGGATATAGTGAAGTCCCATGAATAGCTTGTATCGGGCATCAGAGAAGTGTCAGGGTTGTAGGCCCCAAAGCGGCTTAGGGGTCACTTACCTGTGCAGCTGAGTTTCCTGGTGATAAGGCAGGAGCTGGGCCTTCCCCTTGGCCTATGGGAAAGGGGCCCTGATGCATGGGTTTGATCGGGACATGGAGAGGAAGCATGGAGGCAGGAAGAAGCTGCAGTGTTAGGTACATAAAGGACCGAGGTGGGGGGTGAGGGTGGGGAAGGGAATTTGGACCAGCAACCCTTGTTTCCAGGACATACCCTCATTGGCCCATTTTGCTCTGCATCTTCAAACTTAAACATCCCCCATATCAGGGCCTGGATACCAGTCAGCTCCAATGACAACATATGCCTATATTTAAAAAGCAAATGGTGGCTGGGGGGAAAGAGAAAGAACCAGAGCAGAGATGGAGAGCAAAAGACGGCTGAGTCACAGAAGACAAAGGAGGAAAGCCACTTGCTGATTAGGGAATGTTCAGTAGTGCCAAATGCCACTGAGAGTTTGCATGGTCTTATAAGATGATGTAGTAGTGGATGATGTGGTGTGCCACCCAGAGCCCTTCAGGACTGAAGCACTCTTTCTCCCAGCTGCTGGGAAAGTTGGCTGTGATGACTCTCAGCTAAGTCCTTTGCCTGGAATTACCCTCTTCAGAAAAAAGCAGCCTCACCCAAGTTTACCCTCCCTCTCTAGAGGTAGCCCAATAACTGGCCCACGTAGGAATATAAAAGCTCTCATTCTTGCTTCAAAGCACAACTCCCCTGCAGGGGCACCCAGCTTGAGAGAACCCCGCAGGGAATCAGCTGAGATCCTTGTTGAAACTGCATGACAAACTCCTTCTACTCGATCCTGCTTCCTTCACTCGCTCACAGGTATTGTTTCTGAGAGCACTCCCCAGCAAAATTTCATCTCATAGTCTCTTTCCCTGAAACCTGACCCAAGATGGATGTAGAGTTTCTTCCTAGAGATTAAATTGCAAAAATCTTTCATATTTGAGGCTGCATCTCCCTAGGCTCTTTCCTAAATTGACATCTCACTTCTCCAGCTCAATCATCCTTTGCATTTCTGCTTCTGAAATTGTCCTAGTAGGTGCTGCCATACCATACATGCAGAACAGCCTTACGAATCTGGGGGGCATTTGCTACAGTAAGGTTGTATTCCCAGCTCTTTCATCACATCTTCCACATCTTCTTTTACTTTCTCAAACCCCTCATTTTGCAGAGAGCTGTTACAGTACAACCTCTCTCCTTCCTTGTTTCTATTATCCACCTGCTGTTGCAGAGGACGGCCATTACCTTATGTACTCTTGAAATGGAAGAACATGCATCTCACTAATTAAATCTGCAGATCAAGCTGAAATGAAAGACATAGCAAAACCACTAAGGACAAGTAAGTAACATAAAGGGGCTGCACAGCTTAGAAATATGGGCAGGAAATTACCAAAGGAGCCTCAGCATGGAGACCTGAAAACTAATACAGCTGGAGGAAAGGAACCTGAAACAGAGTTATTTAAATTTCCAGGGAGAAATCTGGACAGCAACAAGACCAGGAAGAAAAAGAAAATGAGAGAGAGAGAGAGAGAGAGAGAGAGAGAGAGAGAGAGAGAGAGAGAGAGAATAAGCAAGCAAGAAAGAAAGAAAGAAAGAAAGAAAGAAAGAAAGAAAGAAAGAGAAAGAGAGAGAGAGAGAGAGAGAGAAAGAAAAAGAACAAGAAGGTGATATTAGATACTTCAACATAAGCTTATGTTGTGGTGGAGCAGAATAAAAAATGGTGCATTTCTTGACTTCATTTTAAGTCGCATTTCCACACATGACTGCAAAGTGATCCTTCCACGGAACTGCCGTGTGGTAGGCACCATTTGGTTTTCAGGAGCTTGAGTAATAGAGTAAAATAGACAATAGAGTAAATAGCCATTAGAAGACTGTGACGGCAACAAGCGATGGATGGCAGTGATTACATGACAAGGAAAAGAGATGGGATCGATGTAGGTAATCTCATCTACTGCCAAGAGAGAGCGAAGATGAAGATGAGCATGGGAGCAACATATGCTCGAAGGAGGAAAAGCCTATGCTAGAGTGTTGCTTGTCAATATGGGACTGGGGCTGGAAGGAGAAAAAGTAGGTTTGAGAAACTGGCAAGTACTTCCAAGTGGGCAGCCACTGTGGTACAATCAACCAGAGAGAACTGTAAAGAAGCATCACTGCAAATATAGACTGGACTGTGAAAACAGCCCTGTGGTGGGTGAGTCTGAATGTAAAAGCAGCTTCAACATTCTGTTGAAGCTGCATCTTTAATTCAGGCACAGAGTCAACTAATTCAGATAACATCTGGTCTATTTTCTCATTTTTAATTGATTCAAGAAAAATGTTTGAACAAGTACTATGTGTGCCCAGAAGCAGACCATTTGTTTTACTAGCCTGTAAACTCACACAGGGTTGGGACCTGGTCTTATTCATCTCTGTATCCCAAGGGTCCATTGCAACAGATAGGCTTAGTCAATGTTTTATGAATTAATTAATGATAGAAAACTGAAGGGAAACGTATTCCTGCAGAGAAGTTCTAGACCACATTCCTAGCACTCGCCAGTTAGCACTTCTGAGGGTCTTTGGGAACTTGACCAAAGGGTTTGTATTCAAGACAGAGATCTGTGCTTTTCTGCCTGTCTTGGGCTCAGAGCATCATTTTTCAGGGGAAAAAAAAAAACGCCCTCAGCATAGGGTCAAGCAGGTTCCCACATTTAAAAATTAGATAGCTTCCTTCTTTCTTAAGTCCAAGTGTGAAATGGAAGAATCTGATAGGAAGTTTTCATTAATTTATTGAACAAATGTTAGATGCTGTATATTTCAGCAGTTAAGAGCATGGGCCTCTGGGTCAGATGTCCAGATTTCAAATTCTGTCTCTGGTACTTCCTAATTGAATATATCCTTTAGCAAGTTATCTAACTTCCCTGTGTTTGTTTCTTCATTTGTAAAACAAGGATAATAATAGTTCCTGATAAATGAGGTTGTTATGAGGATTAAATTAAATAAGCCATGTAAAACACTTAGAAGAATGCTGATAAGTAAATCCTTCGTGTGTGTGTGTGTGTGTGTGCGCGCGCGCGCGTGTGCGTGCGCGCACGTGTGTGTAGAGCTTACCGTGGGTGAGGCCCTCCTATATGCTGGGAAGACAGTGGTAAACAAGACAGGCGAGCTGCTAGATCTTAGATTCTCATTGGAGAGCCAGACTCTAAGTAAGAAAAGAAGTAAAGGCAGACTATAATATCAGCTAGAGATGAGTTCTACGAAAAAAATAAAATGACATGATGTGCTAGAGAATTACTTGGAGGACCAAGGTGCTATATTAGAGTAGCCAGAGAAAAGACTCTTTGAGAGACTCTGACCTGAGCTTTGAATGACCAGGAACCAGCTATGTGAGGATCTGGGGCAGAGAGAATACCAAGTGCAGGCATTGGTGGAGCACGTGTGTCATGTTCAAGGAAGACAGAGTAACAAGGGCTTGGTGACAAGAGAGCAGAGGTAGATGAATTCTAGGTGGTCAGCAAAGGCCAGATCATGTAGATGTGCTGCCCAAGATAATAACTTCGGATTTTGTTTTAATGCAAACTTTTGAGCAGAGAGTGATATAATCTGACTTTAAAATTTTAAAAGCTCTCTTTGACTTCTATGTAAAAAGTAAACTATATAGTCCAAGAGAAGAAGCAGAGGGACCAAATGGAGGCTATTGGCTATTGCAGAATCTCACTGAGAGTTAATATCACTTGAACTGGGTTATAGCTCTAGAGATAGAATGCAATGAGTTATGTTTTAGAATAGAACTAACTGGACTCACTGATGGATTGGATGTGACAGTAAGTTACACATAAAAGAACTCCCACAGAATTCCGCTCCGATGTTAACGAAGGGATAATCTATATAGGCTTGAGCAAAGTTAGAGGAACCAGCAAAGAGGGTGGAGAACCTAGAAATCACCCAGAGTGAGAAGCCACTGCCCCCCATACATTTGAAAAGGCAAGGGAAAGAAATAGTTAAAGCCCAGCTAAACCCGGAGCCATGCTACAGACTGGTCTTAGAAGGACAGTTACTGCCACAAGATGTGGCCCTGAGCACAAAGGAAGTAGAAGCAGGGAGTAAATGCTTTTTTTTCTTTCTCCCCTCACCCTCCATTCTCGAGCCGCTGCCTCCCCATAATCAAAACCAAACTGGAATCCAGACACCAAAGGAGCCTGTGCGATAATCTGAAGTGTCAGCCTCGCTGAAGATAGCACAGAGAAAAGTGGAGGATGCATCTGGGTGTGCGGAAATGGTAGGGCAAAAGAAAAACTAAAGCATACAAACATGCAAATTGTTAAAAAGAAAGAAAACATAATTTGGAACTAAGTACAATACCAGCTTCAGGATTTTCACACAGGCTCAGCTCAGAGCCAGTGTCCAATTCACCTTCTTTCATGCAAAATATTCAAGGATACAACCTGAGTTCCTTCTCAAAGTAGCCACTACCATCTACTCTTTTTATTCTCTCTCAGGTGGAAACCCCTCAGAGTGGGAAACACCTTGACTACAGATGATGAATTAATAGCCTCATAGTCTCTGAAGCAAAATACACACCTCTTCTTCATTTTAAGAGTTTTAATGCCAAATGACTAGGGGGAAACATATAGGGTGTAATACAAAATCATTAGCACAGGGAAGTTATAACTCATAGTTCTAACTGCTATGGTCCTGGGCCCATGGTACCTGAATCCCTCAGAGACTATAAACGGAAGGCCCACTGATGTCTGTCTGTCTTTTGCTTTTGTCTTCTGTCCCCATCTCCTGATTCCACCTCAGATCGGCTAAGTGTCCCTCTCTCTTCCACCCTAGAAAGCACACATTTCCATGTTTTCATAGAATAATTTGACTAAGAAAAACCCACCTCACCTGACCAAAGAGCTGGAAAAACCAGTAGATGAGGTTTCCTCACCTACAACTGCTGGTAGGAGAAAGTTTTCATGATTCTCTCTGGGTCCTTACCTCTCTCCTTGTGTCACCATCCTTATCTGAATCTGTATTTCACCCAACCACCCAACACTAAGCAGCTGTGCAAGTTCGGATCACAGTCTCTGAGGAGCTCCAGGTTTTCCACGGAATGTGATTGGCCTCATCATCTTACAGCCTGCCACCACTTTGCTTCCTTATCATATCAGAGGCTCCGGTTGCCTGTGTGCACAATAAATCAATGGCATGGTAAGCCCTCCCCGTGGTCTCAATGACTATGCATCTTGGTGCAGCTTGCTGTGCTGATTATGTTTATGACTTAACCGAAATACTTAATGTATGTGAGTGCAACAAAAAAAAAAGTGGGAATTTTAGTGAAAATATAACTTTTAGTTTAGTCCATCGGACAAGTGTCAATTTACCATGATGTCCTATTAGAGTGTAGGGCCTAGACTGTAAACTCACTGAAGACACAGATCATGTCTGTCTTGATCATTACCATATTCCTTAGAGCCTAGTCTATTGCCATACCTGGTACAAAGTTAGTATTTGAAAAATATCTGTTGAATATTTAGTAGCAAACTATTTGGCAAATGGTATTTTTAAGCACCGCTCCTGACTGTATCACCCTAAGCGTGTGCGTGCACGCACATGCACACATACACACATACACACCACACACACATTCTTTCTTCATATTCATGTCCATAGGATACTCTCAATGTACATAAAGCCATTCTAGCTTAAGGCACCAATAAAATTAGCAGTGTAAGAAAGTAGAGGACATTTCTTTAGAAGGACAAAGACAACAAAGCTTTCCCCTGGTTACGCTCCCAGGAATAGCACAGCCCCTATCCCTCTCTAGCTCTGTCTCTGTCAGTCCAGAGAGTCTGTGTTTGGAGAACCCTTGACCATTTGCTTCCTCTCCACAATTCAAAAAGAAATTCATTTCAGTCTCTTCAGCTACTATCTTTGCTTCATCACATTTTTCAATGAAGTAGGGCTTCTTCTCCCAAGAAATTCCAGACCCCCACAGTTTTTATTGAATAGTCCATAGTAAATTTCTGTATGTCTTTGTTCCAACCTTCATGCCCCATAGAGCCTTTCCTATATCTCTTCCCTAACCCACACCAAGGCCCATTTTGTATTTTTTTCTTCCTACCATTATCCCTAGCCCCGTTCTCACCCTTCATATGGTACATATGACCCCCATATAGAGATTGTCTTCTTTTGCCACGTTTAATTATATATTTCTTTCATAATGACTATGCACTTCTTGAGGAAATGCCCTGCCTTTTCATATTTCTATTCCCTCTCACATATGTCACCTTCGATTAGAACCATGGTCTTCACTTTGATCTCAAAGCTGCTGTTTCTTTCCAGTGTTGATATGTCAAAATTCTTATTTGACAGAAAAATCTAAAAGTAGAAAAAAAAAAAAATAAGTTGAACCCATGAAAGTAAAATACCATCTGAGAAGTGTACTTTCAGGAATCTAGGTTAAATGCTATTTGAATCCTATGAACTGAAATTACTCTAAGAGTTCGTCCCCACCTTCCTCATACATTGGCCAGTCTTGGCCTGACACCTCTAGTTTGCAAAATCAGCATAGTGTCTCTCTGTAAGCACAGCACAAGCACAGCAGGTTAGTTGATGGACAGAGATGGCAAAAATATATTAATAGTGCCTTCATATTGTGCCTTCGTATAATGAATACAGCATTGCACATAAGAGAAAGGTAATTATCTTCTTTGTGCTTCTTTGTTAACCTCCCTGGTGGTATTTATCAACCTCTTTCCTAACCTTATCCTTATCCTTATCTACCTATCTCCACTAAACTACAAACATTTTAAGAACAGCTATTCTTTGTTACATTCACTTTTATATTTTAGGGCCTAGCACTGTGTCTAATCTCAATAAGGATTTGTTGAATCAATCAATCAAACAATCGATAAGCAGGGTCACAGACATAAATATGAAAGTGGTTGGGAAAATTGGGAGGAAAGTATCTGTGAATAGTCTCTGGTCCTGAGAAGCTTCACCTTGACAGTGCTCCTAAAGTCTTTACCAACTTCACACATGCATCTCTTAGGGAACTTTTAGATCATCTCTGTAAACAAGAAGCAAAAGCAACCAGTATGGAAATAAAATGTATTTGTTGAATTAAATTCGAATTAGCCAAGTAGGAGACAATTGTTCTAAGTTATGGTCTTAATATTCAACCAAAGAGGAGACAAACTTGAGGCCTAAAGAATTAGTAAGAGTTGGCAGGCAGTTGAAAACCTTGTCTTAAGGTTCTTAAGAGTCTCAATATTGTTTTTAATTCCCCCATAATGAGGAATATTTTTTTTTTCCCATAAATGAAAGTCTTAACACTTGGGCAATCTCATCAGGAGACAGAGAAATCTGGAGGTACAGAAAATAAATCTCCTTCCCCCACTAAGGTTTATTTCTCTATTCCAATATTTCAGAAATTTTTTTTTTACATATTTCAATAACATATGTTGATTAGTTTGAAGTCTGGATATATTTTAAAATTTAATATTTTTAATGGCTCGCCTATCAAAGGGGGATTATCTATCTAATTATTTTCATGGCACCTATCACAAGTATCTTCCTGCTTTGACAAATGCATTTACTTGTAGGAAAAACACAGGTGCCAAGAAAATTACAGTGTCTGTCAAGCATGAGGGAATCTAGAGTACATACTTTGCTATGGCAATCACAGAACGTGGAGTCCTAAGAATGTGGCCACTGACTTGAGCTAGGATTGTAGGACCTCATGGGATTCTTTGTTTGTTTGTTTGTTTTAAAGGACTCTTTTATCCTGGTATTCACTGAGATTAAATACCAGGTAGATACTGTGCCAAAGAGGGCTTCTCACTCCATGTTGTTCCCTCTTTTACTCCTAATGTAGGGATTACTATAATAGTATTCATACCCCAGGAATGAGCTTTTCTAACGATAGAGCAAACATTGTATTTCATATTCAACACGTTTGGAAAGTGTTATTAGCCAAACAGGTCTCCCTCTTCTAGGATTGCAACTGCCTAAGAGCTAGATTTATAAGGTTACGTAGGTCTTAATTAACCTCCAGTATCTTCGTTCACCATTGCATTTAGATTACTATTTCCTCACACTCTAAAGTTTGCACTGTTGCTTTCTCTGTTTTTTATTATTTTGATGTAGTCAGTATAAATCCATAGCAAGTATACTAGCCAGATATTAATATCAATGGCAACAATATAACAACAGCAGACATAAAAAATAAAGCTGGAATCCACCATAAAAGGCAAAACCGAGCTCCAAAGTGAACTTCACTTTACAGTTACTAAAAGGCTGAATGCTGTCAGCCCAATCACAGGAGGACAATCATATTGGCTTTCCTGAGAGGGCACAGCAACTCATTGATCAACTCTGTCACTTCAGACAGGGTTAGCAAAGGGAAAGAGATCTCTCTCCTACCACTCTGATGGTAGGAAACCAGGAAGTTAGGGGAAGAGAAGGGAGAGGGGCATGATGTGTAGATGTTAAGGCAAGAAGTCAGGTTTGGGAAAACCATGGGGAAATCTCAGGTGAACGTGCCCTGAGATATCCAGCATAATCCATCATTCATTATGTGGAACCACGTAGCACCTCTGAAGCCTATTTCAGAGGTGGCCAAGTGATGCAACTAAGAAGCATGACAGTGAGAATCATATTTTTAAAGTCAATAATTCAATAAAAAAATATATATCTTTATGGAAAAATTGGAAAACTTACTGAAATAGGATTGTCTCAGAAAATCCAAATACTATGGTTAGCATTCCCATGAGATACCAAATTTTTCAGTCAAATAGATTACGTGTACAGACTTTGTGACAGACTTTGATGACATATTTCATTCATGCATTTATTTAATTACTATATCTATCGATGATAGATAGTAGATAGATAGATAGATAGATAGATAGATAGATAGATAGATAGATGTTACTATATACTATGTCTTTTGCTAGGTACTAAGATTTAAGCTTCACACAAAGTAGAATAAAAGTGGGGCAAAATAGAGACAGCCAATGTGTTTTGAGACTAGTTCAGGTAAGAAGCTCAAGGGGACTCTTGAAAGACAAGTTATTTACGCTGGACCTTAAAGGCTAAGTAAGGTTTTGACAAAGTAGCGGCAACAGGATGTTTCATAAAACACAATCGTGTATGTGTATTCAGGTAAAGTAAATCAGTAAGGTTGGAGGGGTATGTGAAAGGGGTGATGGAGGGTTAAAAACAGAAAAGCAGGACATTCCAAGTTAGGCCTTTGGAACTTACCCTCAGGGCTGTGGAAGCAGTTGAAAGTTTGTGCAAAACATATGTTTTAGGATAATAAGTATACATCAGTATGAAGAATCAACTATAGGAGAGAGACTGAGGGCAGAAAGGTCACCCAGGAGGTTATTTTGATGTCCTTGATAGAGAAATTCAAAGAGAAAATAGAGATTCAATTAGTTATCCATCATATATGGAGTTTGAGAAATGCTTCTCAACTTTGATGTGCTTATGAATCCTTGGTCTTGTTAAAATGGAGATTCAGATTCAATAGGTCTGAATGGGGACTAAGATTCTGTTTCCAACAAACAGCTGGCCCATGAGTCATACTTTGAGTAGCAAGATTTGGGACAACTCCAGATCTACCATCCTTGTGAGGCTGGCTATATGTTTCACTAAATGAGATATGTTTGGATCAGAGGAAGATACAGACTCCATTACGAGACATATTCAGTATGAGGCACCCCAACCAAGAGTTAGAAATTGGATTGTTGTTTTAGAAGTAAGATGAAAGCTTGACTTAATTGGAAATCAGTAGATGAAGAAGAAAAGGAAAAATGTGCATGGCTAAGATTTCCCAGGGAGAAAGAATGTTTGTAACAAAAGGGTCAAAAAGAGTAGATCACAGGAGATATGGAAAAAAAAGATTTAATAATTACTGGTTGATGGAATAAATGTCACTTTATATTTTAATTTATTTCTTTACTTATTTATTATATATATGAGAAATATATTTTGTCACCTAACATCCTAAAGTTAAAATATTCTTATATAAATCTGTACCAGCTTAACTTCAGGAACATATAAAAACTCGGCTCCTTCACAGCTCTGGCCCCAACCTGGTATTAATGTCACCAAATTAATCACAATTATACATTCTGTGTCCAAAAACGTAAACAATTATCTTTTTTAAAATACATTAGTCTCTTCAATCAAGTAGAGAACAAAAAAGTCGAGCTACAAACCAAAGTCACAATAGTACTAGCTTTTATAATTTTCCAGGCATTTAGTTTTAGCAGAGATTTTTATTTCTTCATAGGACTTTGAGTCTCTGGCCAGTGTCTTTTCATTCCAACCTGAAGGATGTGCTGATACGTGCAGGGCTGGCAAAGCGACAACTCTCTCAGTCCTGGTTTATCTATGAAGGTTTCAAAGTCTGCCAATTTTCAGATCGTTTTGCCAGATGTAGGATTCTTGGTTAATAGCTTTCTTCCTTCAACTGTTTGAATACATCAACCCACTACCTCCTGCTTGCCATAGGTTCTGATGAGAAATCTGCTCATAATCTTATAGGCAAAAATATAACGAAAGCTACCTCCTCTCAGCTTTGGATGTTAATAATGTACTTCATCTTGTCTTATGAACAGCAAATTTTCCTATCATATCATTATATTAAAGTTGTAGCACCATTTTTAAGAAAAAGGAATTGAATATTTTAAGTGTGGACACTCAAGTCTTTAAACAACAAAAATTATTACAGATTGTCAAATTGTAAATGAAAAGATCACTGAAATGTCTTACAGATTTTAATTTCTAATAAAGTAAATATCAGTCTTTATTATCTCTTATAAACAAAAATGTCTTTGGGGTCCTTTTCTTTCTTTCTTTCTTTCTTTCTTTCTTTCTTTCTTTCTTTTCTTTCTTTCTTTCTTTCTTTCCTTTTCTTTTTCTTTTTTCTTTTTTTTTTTAATAAACTGCAAAGGGGTCTTGAGATCAAGAAGTGAGAAAACCACTGGGGTTTATCCCCAGTCGTGATTGGTCCATGCCTTGCTCTGACCTCATAAGGCACCATTGTGATGGAATTACTACTAACAACTGCTATATAAGGCCCTGACTGGCCTAAGGTTTTGTCCGTAGTGCCCAGGAAGCTTTATGGTGACCTGTTGGATTGGACCAGTTAGCTTGTTATTTCCCTTTTTTGATTCTTGTTTTGCTTATTTTCCTTTTGTTTTTATTCTTTCTTTTTCTGATTTTTTTTCTGTTATTCCTTTATTTCTTTATTTTAGTTCTCTTTTCTTTTTTTTCTTCTTTTTTTCACTTTATTTCATTTTATTTTCCCCTTTTTTCTTTTGGCCTTTTTTCCATATTTTTCTTCTTTTTATTTTCCTTTTATTTCATTTTACATTCTCCTTTTTTCTTTTGTCCTTTTCTCCATATTTTTCTTTCTATTTTCCTTTTATTTCATTTTATTTACCCCTTTTTTCCATATTTTTCTTTTATTTTCCTTTTATTTCATTTTATATTCCCCTTTTTCTTTTTCCTTTTATCCATATTTTTCTTTTTATTTTCCTTTTATTTCATTTTATATTCCCCTTTGTTCTTTTGTCCTTTTATCCATATTTTTCTTTTTATTTTCCTTTTATTTCATTTTATATTCCCCTTTGTTCTTTTGTCCTTTATCCATATTTTTCTTTTTATTTTCCTTTTATTTCATTTTATATTCCCCTTTGTTCTTTTGTCCTTTTTTCCATATTTTTCTTTTTATTTTCCTTTTATTTCATTTTATATTCCCCTTTGTTCTTTTGTCCTTTTATCCATATTTTTCTTTTTATTTTCCTTTTATTTCATTTTATATTCCCCTTTGTTCTTTTGTCCTTTTTCCATATTTTTCTTTTTATTTTCCTTTTATTTCATTTTATATTCCCCTTTGTTCTTTTGTCCTTTTTTCCATATTTTTCTTTTTATTTTCCTTTTATTTCATTTTATATTCCCCTTTGTTCTTTTGTCCTTTTTATATTTATTCTTTTTATTTACCTTATTTTTTATTTAAATTTTTTCTTATTTTTTTATTTAAATTTTTCAGTTAGTATTGTTAGCTAGTACCGTTTTTTCTTATTTTTTTATTTAAATTTTTCTTATTTTTTTATTTAAATTTTTTCTTATTTTTTTATTTAAATTTTTCAGTTAGTATTGTTAGCACCGTTAGTACTTTTAGTAGAATTAACATTGGTATCGTTAGTATTGTTAGCGTTGCTTATTAGTATTATTTATTAGCATAGTTAGTAAGTATAGTATTGTTAGTATCAATTAGCATAGTATAGATAGTATCATTTATTAGCATTGTTAGTAAGTATAGTTAGTATTGTTAGTATTAGCGTAGTTAGTGTAGTTAGTATTCTTTGTTGGCACAGTTTGTGCTCATAGTTAGTGCCGTAAGTGAGCGTAGTCAGAGGTCCACCATGGCATATAACCTTACAGCCATCTCTGAGGAGGAGGCCCGCATTGGGCACTACAAACTCCTTAATACGATCGGTGAGGGCAGTTTTGCAAAAGTGAGGTTGGCTCGGCACCTTTTGACCGGCACGGAGGTGGCTATAAAAGTTATAAATCGGCACGGGTGCTACAGACCATGTAGGGAAATCAGTTCTATGAAATGCCTGAACCATCCCAACATAGTGACGTTATTTGAGGTCATTGATACCCAGAACACATTATTTCTAATCATGGAACTTGTGGAAGGAGGGGACTTGTTCACCTACCTCGTGGAGTGTGGCAGAATGATGGAGCACCAGGCCCAAGGCATCTTCCGGCAACTGGTATCCGCCGTTCATTACTGTCATGAAAGGGGCATCATTCATAGAGACCTAAAGCCGGGGAACATCCTTCTTGACTCTGATCTGAACGTAAAAATAGCAGACTTTGGGTTAAGCAATGAGTATGTTGGCCATAAACTGAGTACCTTTTGCGGCAGCCTCCCTTATGTCGCCCCAGAAGTCTTCCTGGGGCAAGGTTACCACGGACCCGGCGTTGACATATGGAGCCTGGGAGTTATTCTCTACGAAACAGTGATCGGCAAGTTGCCATTTGTGGCAGACGATTTTAAAGAAATACGGAAGAAAATTCTGAAAGGGAAATACAGCGTACCTTATTTCATTACCCGTGAGCTGGAGAGAATTTTAAAAATATGTTTGACCCTTGACCCCGACAAGAGAGGAACGCTCGAAGAAATTATGAAAGAGAGGTGGATAAATATGGGGCAGAAGGAAGAACTCAAGCCGTATAGAGAGCCGCCCTGCAACTTTATAAACACTCAGGTGATGCAGATAATGAGAAAACTGGGGTTTCAAGAGGAACAAATTGTGGAGGCTGTTAGAGGCAAGAGGTATGATGAAATCATGGCCACTTATCTCATGCTAAGTCACCAAGCATCCAAAATGAAGGGCCGGACGATCATAGTGAGGTCCTCTCGTTCGTCGGAGTCGTTCCTTGGCAGCTGCACTCCTTCCTTAACTCACAGCATCCAGGCATCGGACCCGAAGGCCAGAAAGCCAGCCAGTCCCACAGCCAGCCCGGAGCGGACGACCATCGCTCCCATACACCAACCGGAGTCGGGCACCACCACAGCCGCACCCCAACGGGCGTCGGGCACCACCACCGCCGCACCCCAACGGGTCGGGCACCACCACCGCCGCACCCCAACGGGTGTCGGGCACCACCACCGCCGCACCCCAACGGGTGTCGGGCACCACCACCGCCGCACCCCAACGGGTGTCGGGCACCACCACCGCCGCACCCCAACGGGTGTCGGGCACCCCCACCGCCGCACCCCAACGGGTGTCGGGCACCCCACCGCCGCACCCCGACGGAGTCGGGCACCCCACGCGCACCCCGACGGAGTCGGGCACCCCCGCCGCACCCGCGGAGTCGGGCACCCCCGCCGCCGCACCCCGACCGGAGTCGTGCACCCGCGCCGCCGCACCCCGACGGGTGTGGGGCACCCCGCCGCCGCACCCGGACCGGAGTCGGGCACCACCACCGCCGCACCCAGACGGGTGTGGGGCACCACCACCGCCGCATCACGACGGGTGTCGGGCACCGCCACCGCCGCATCCCGACGCGTGTCGGGCACCGCCGCCGCCGCACCCCGACCTGAGTCGGGCACCACCACCGCCGCACCCAGACGGGTGTGGGGCACCACCACCGCCGCATCCCGACGGGTGTCGGGCACCGCCACCGCCGCATCCCGACGCATGTCGGGCACCGCCGCCGCCGCACCCCGACCTGAGTCGGGCACCGCCGCCGCCGCACCCCGACCTGAGTCGGGCACCGCCGCCGCCGCACCCCGACCTGAGTCGGGCACCGCCGCCGCCGCACCCCGACCTGAGTCGGGCACCACCGCCGCACAGCGACCGGAGTCGGGCACCAGCACTCCTGTACTCCAACCAGAGTTGGGGAGCACCACCACCCCAGCTGGTCTAGAACTGAAGAATGACACCCCCAGCTCTGCCACCCAGCATGGCCCTTTGGGCTCCCACACCACCGGCAGCAACGGAGCCCCAGAGGGAAGCGAAGAGGAGAACAAGATCCCAACCTCTTCCTCTGGAGGTAGACAGGCCAGACACGGGGTGGCTAGGAGGTGTTTAAACTTTATATTGCACTTCTGCTGTAGGCCATCCTTTAAAAAGCGTAGCAACAAAGTGAAACCGTTATGATTACCTGTGGAAGGCCCCAGCAGGGCCACAAAGGCTTTGCGGGGCTCAAGCCACTCTCGAAAAAAGAAAAAGAAAAAGAAAAAGAAAAAGAAAAAAAAAAGAAAAAGAAAAAGAAAAGAAAAAGAAAAGAAAAAGAGAAAGAAAGAAAGAGAAAGAGAAAGAGAAGAGAAAGAGAAAGAAAGAAAGAGAGAAAGAAAAGAGAAAAGAAGAAAAGAAAGGAAAGGAAAGAAAAGGAAAGAAAAGAAAGGAAAGGAAAGGAAAGGAAAGGAAAGGAAAGGAAAGGAAAGGAAAAGGAAAGGAAAAAGGAAAGAAAAGGAAAGAAAAGGAAAGAAAAGAAAGGAAAGGAAAGAAAGGAAAGAAAGAAAGAAAGAAAGAAAAGAAAGAAAGAGGAAAGAAAAGAAAGGAAAGGAAAGAAAAGGAAAGAAAAGAAAGGAAAGGAAAGGAAAGGAAAGGAAAGGAAAGGAAAGAAAGAAAAGAAAAGAAAGAAAGAAAAAAAAAGAAAAGAAAAGAGAAAAGAAAAGAAAAGAAAAGAAAAAAGAAAAGGGCTGAGCTCCAGGGAGGCTGGCAATGTGGTATTGGGCCACAAAGGCTTTGAGGGGCTCAAGCCACTCTCAAAAAAAAAAAAAAAAAAAAAAAAAAAAAAAGAAAGAAAAGAAAAGAAGAAAAGAAAGAAAAAAGAAAAAGGCTGAGCTCCAGGGAGACTGGCAATGTGGTATTGGGCCACAAAGGCTTTGGGAGGCTCAAGCCACTCTCAAAAAAAAAAAAAAAAAAAAAGGAAAATGGCTGAGCTCCATGGAGGTTGGAAATGTGGTATTGGGCCACAAAGGCTTTGGGGGGCTCAAGCCACTCTCAGAAAAAAAAAAGAAAAAAAAAATGGCCGAGCTGCAGGATGGCTGGCAATGTGGTATAGGAGATTGGCCAGAGGCTGGATGCAAACAACTGCAAGGGGGAGGAGTGCACCAACTACACGCTGTGTGTGAAGGATGTGGTCCAGTGGATGATGAGAGTTGTGCAAACTGCCCCAGAATTCTCTGCACAGAATTCAAGTCAAGATGGTACCGGACATCTCCATGGCCTTCAGAAGCATTGCGCCCCGGTGAGCTTGGAGGATGCCTGGAGCCCTCTGTGGAGGACGAGAGAAGAGGCCACCCTCGCTGCAGATCTACCCCTTGGCCCCCGCCTGGGTGAAACTTCAGAGACTGGACTGTTTTGCCTGGGGCCATTCCCCTCACCCCTGCTCCTCTCTTGTTCCATGTTCGTGGGGAAGGATGGTTCTTATTAAAGTTTTTAATTGTCCCAGAATCTTGTAATAAACTAGATTGTTCCACAAAGATATATCGGATACTTTGTTTTGCATTCCGCCTGAACGGAATCGAGGCTGTGCATTTTCCAGTTTGAGAAGCATGTGGTGATGTAGTATGGGGGTTAGTTAGAATAACTAATGGAAAAGCTACTGAAGAGAATTATCCTGGCAACTCCCAATAGTAATGAATGTGGTTCCAAGGGGGAAAGGCCTGTGAGTTGTACTGCAAGCAGAAAGGCAGAAATCGTGTGTTACCTTCCTACACTCGTTGCCTCATGTTTTCAGAAGTACCAAGGGGAACTTTTGGTTCTGTGGCCTATGTTAATTAGGGCCAAGGAGTCAATAATAGGATATAGTGAAGTCCCATGAATAGCTTGTATCGGGCATCAGAGAAGTGTCAGGGTTGTAGGCCCCAAAGCGGCTTAGGGGTCACTTACCTGTGCAGCTGAGTTTCCTGGTGATAAGGCAGGAGCTGGGCCTTCCCCTTGGCCTATGGGAAAGGGGCCCTGATGCATGGGTTTGATCGGGACATGGAGAGGAAGCATGGAGGCAGGAAGAAGCTGCAGTGTTAGGTACATAAAGGACCGAGGTGGGGGGTGAGGGTGGGGAAGGGAATTTGGACCAGCAACCCTTGTTTCCAGGACATACCCTCATTGGCCCATTTTGCTCTGCATCTTCAAACTTAAACATCCCCCATATCAGGGCCTGGATACCAGTCAGCTCCAATGACAACATATGCCTATATTTAAAAAGCAAATGGTGGCTGGGGGGAAAGAGAAAGAACCAGAGCAGAGATGGAGAGCAAAAGACGGCTGAGTCACAGAAGACAAAGGAGGAAAGCCACTTGCTGATTAGGGAATGTTCAGTAGTGCCAAATGCCACTGAGAGTTTGCATGGTCTTATAAGATGATGTAGTAGTGGATGATGTGGTGTGCCACCCAGAGCCCTTCAGGACTGAAGCACTCTTTCTCCCAGCTGCTGGGAAAGTTGGCTGTGATGACTCTCAGCTAAGTCCTTTGCCTGGAATTACCCTCTTCAGAAAAAAGCAGCCTCACCCAAGTTTACCCTCCCTCTCTAGAGGTAGCCCAATAACTGGCCCACGTAGGAATATAAAAGCTCTCATTCTTGCTTCAAAGCACAACTCCCCTGCAGGGGCACCCAGCTTGAGAGAACCCCGCAGGGAATCAGCTGAGATCCTTGTTGAAACTGCATGACAAACTCCTTCTACTCGATCCTGCTTCCTTCACTCGCTCACAGGTATTGTTTCTGAGAGCACTCCCCAGCAAAATTTCATCTCATAGTCTCTTTCCCTGAAACCTGACCCAAGATGGATGTAGAGTTTCTTCCTAGAGATTAAATTGCAAAAATCTTTCATATTTGAGGCTGCATCTCCCTAGGCTCTTTCCTAAATTGACATCTCACTTCTCCAGCTCAATCATCCTTTGCATTTCTGCTTCTGAAATTGTCCTAGTAGGTGCTGCCATACCATACATGCAGAACAGCCTTACGAATCTGGGGGGCATTTGCTACAGTAAGGTTGTATTCCCAGCTCTTTCATCACATCTTCCACATCTTCTTTTACTTTCTCAAACCCCTCATTTTGCAGAGAGCTGTTACAGTACAACCTCTCTCCTTCCTTGTTTCTATTATCCACCTGCTGTTGCAGAGGACGGCCATTACCTTATGTACTCTTGAAATGGAAGAACATGCATCTCACTAATTAAATCTGCAGATCAAGCTGAAATGAAAGACATAGCAAAACCACTAAGGACAAGTAAGTAACATAAAGGGCTGCACAGCTTAGAAATATGGGCAGGAAATTACCAAAGGAGCCTCAGCATGGAGACCTGAAAACTAATACAGCTGGAGGAAAGGAACCTGAAACAGAGTTATTTAAATTTCCAGGGAGAAATCTGGACAGCAACAAGACCAGGAAGAAAAAGAAAATGAGAGAGAGAGAGAGAGAGAGAGAGAGAGAGAGAGAGAGAGAGAGAGAGAGAATAAGCAAGCAAGCAAGCAAAGAAAGAAGAAGAAAGAAAGAAAGAAAGAAAGAAGAAAGAAAGAGAGAGAGAGAGAGAGAGAGAGAAAGAAAAAGAACAAGAAGGTGATATTAGATACTTCAACATAAGCTTATGTTGTGGTGGAGCAGAATAAAAAATGGTGCATTTCTTGACTTCATTTTAAGTCGCATTTCCACACATGACTGCAAAGTGATCCTTCCACGGAACTGCCGTGTGGTAGGCACCATTTGGTTTTCAGGAGCTTGAGTAATAGAGTAAAATAGACAATAGAGTAAATAGCCATTAGAAGACTGTGACGGCAACAAGCGATGGATGGCAGTGATTACATGACAAGGAAAAGAGATGGGATCGATGTAGGTAATCTCATCTACTGCCAAGAGAGAGCGAAGATGAAGATGAGCATGGGAGCAACATATGCTCGAAGGAGGAAAAGCCTATGCTAGAGTGTTGCTTGTCAATATGGGACTGGGGCTGGAAGGAGAAAAAGTAGGTTTGAGAAACTGGCAAGTACTTCCAAGTGGGCAGCCACTGTGGTACAATCAACCAGAGAGAACTGTAAAGAAGCATCACTGCAAATATAGACTGGACTGTGAAAACAGCCCTGTGGTGGGTGAGTCTGAATGTAAAAGCAGCTTCAACATTCTGTTGAAGCTGCATCTTTAATTCAGGCACAGAGTCAACTAATTCAGATAACATCTGGTCTATTTTCTCATTTTTAATTGATTCAAGAAAAATGTTTGAACAAGTACTATGTGTGCCCAGAAGCAGACCATTTGTTTTACTAGCCTGTAAACTCACACAGGGTTGGGACCTGGTCTTATTCATCTCTGTATCCCAAGGGTCCATTGCAACAGATAGGCTTAGTCAATGTTTTATGAATTAATTAATGATAGAAAACTGAAGGGAAACGTATTCCTGCAGAGAAGTTCTAGACCACATTCCTAGCACTCGCCAGTTAGCACTTCTGAGGGTCTTTGGGAACTTGACCAAAGGGTTTGTATTCAAGACAGAGATCTGTGCTTTTCTGCCTGTCTTGGGCTCAGAGCATCATTTTTCAGGGGAAAAAAAAAAACGCCCTCAGCATAGGGTCAAGCAGGTTCCCACATTTAAAAATTAGATAGCTTCCTTCTTTCTTAAGTCCAAGTGTGAAATGGAAGAATCTGATAGGAAGTTTTCATTAATTTATTGAACAAATGTTAGATGCTGTATATTTCAGCAGTTAAGAGCATGGGCCTCTGGGTCAGATGTCCAGATTTCAAATTCTGTCTCTGGTACTTCCTAATTGAATATATCCTTTAGCAAGTTATCTAACTTCCCTGTGTTTGTTTCTTCATTTGTAAAACAAGGATAATAATAGTTCCTGATAAATGAGGTTGTTATGAGGATTAAATTAAATAAGCCATGTAAAACACTTAGAAGAATGCTGATAAGTAAATCCTTCGTGTGTGTGTGTGTGTGTGTGCGCGCGCGCGCGTGTGCGTGCGCGCACGTGTGTGTAGAGCTTACCGTGGGTGAGGCCCTCCTATATGCTGGGAAGACAGTGGTAAACAAGACAGGCGAGCTGCTAGATCTTAGATTCTCATTGGAGAGCCAGACTCTAAGTAAGAAAAGAAGTAAAGGCAGACTATAATATCAGCTAGAGATGAGTTCTACGAAAAAAATAAAATGACATGATGTGCTAGAGAATTACTTGGAGGACCAAGGTGCTATATTAGAGTAGCCAGAGAAAAGACTCTTTGAGAGACTCTGACCTGAGCTTTGAATGACCAGGAACCAGCTATGTGAGGATCTGGGGCAGAGAGAATACCAAGTGCAGGCATTGGTGGAGCACGTGTGTCATGTTCAAGGAAGACAGAGTAACAAGGGCTTGGTGACAAGAGAGCAGAGGTAGATGAATTCTAGGTGGTCAGCAAAGGCCAGATCATGTAGATGTGCTGCCCAAGATAATAACTTCGGATTTTGTTTTAATGCAAACTTTTGAGCAGAGAGTGATATAATCTGACTTTAAAATTTTAAAAGCTCTCTTTGACTTCTATGTAAAAAGTAAACTATATAGTCCAAGAGAAGAAGCAGAGGGACCAAATGGAGGCTATTGGCTATTGCAGAATCTCACTGAGAGTTAATATCACTTGAACTGGGTTATAGCTCTAGAGATAGAATGCAATGAGTTATGTTTTAGAATAGAACTAACTGGACTCACTGATGGATTGGATGTGACAGTAAGTTACACATAAAAGAACTCCCACAGAATTCCGCTCCGATGTTAACGAAGGGATAATCTATATAGGCTTGAGCAAAGTTAGAGGAACCAGCAAAGAGGGTGGAGAACCTAGAAATCACCCAGAGTGAGAAGCCACTGCCCCCCATACATTTGAAAAGGCAAGGGAAAGAAATAGTTAAAGCCCAGCTAAACCCGGAGCCATGCTACAGACTGGTCTTAGAAGGACAGTTACTGCCACAAGATGTGGCCCTGAGCACAAAGGAAGTAGAAGCAGGGAGTAAATGCTTTTTTTTCTTTCTCCCCTCACCCTCCATTCTCGAGCCGCTGCCTCCCCATAATCAAAACCAAACTGGAATCCAGACACCAAAGGAGCCTGTGCGATAATCTGAAGTGTCAGCCTCGCTGAAGATAGCACAGAGAAAAGTGGAGGATGCATCTGGGTGTGCGGAAATGGTAGGGCAAAAGAAAAACTAAAGCATACAAACATGCAAATTGTTAAAAAGAAAGAAAACATAATTTGGAACTAAGTACAATACCAGCTTCAGGATTTTCACACAGGCTCAGCTCAGAGCCAGTGTCCAATTCACCTTCTTTCATGCAAAATATTCAAGGATACAACCTGAGTTCCTTCTCAAAGTAGCCACTACCATCTACTCTTTTTATTCTCTCTCAGGTGGAAACCCCTCAGAGGAAACACCTTGACTACAGATGATGAATTAATAGCTCATAGTCTCTGAAGCAAAATACACACCTCTTCTTCATTTTAAGAGTTTTAATGCCAAATGACTAGGGGGAAACATATAGGGTGTAATACAAAATCATTAGCACAGGGAAGTTATAACTCATAGTTCTAACTGCTATGGTCCTGGGCCCATGGTACCTGAATCCCTCAGAGACTATAAACGGAAGGCCCACTGATGTCTGTCTGTCTTTTGCTTTTGTCTTCTGTCCCCATCTCCTGATTCCACCTCAGATCGGCTAAGTGTCCCTCTCTCTTCCACCTAGAAAGCACACATTTCCATGTTTTCATAGAATAATTTGACTAAGAAAAACCCACCTCACCTGACCAAAGAGCTGGAAAAACCAGTAGATGAGGTTTCCTCACCTACAACTGCTGGTAGGAGAAAGTTTTCATGATTCTCTCTGGGTCCTTACCTCTCTCCTTGTGTCACCATCCTTATCTGAATCTGTATTTCACCCAACCACCCAACACTAAGCAGCTGTGCAAGTTCGGATCACAGTCTCTGAGGAGCTCCAGGTTTTCCACGGAATGTGATTGGCCTCATCATCTTACAGCCTGCCACCACTTTGCTTCCTTATCATATCAGAGGCTCCGGTTGCCTGTGTGCACAATAAATCAATGGCATGGTAAGCCCTCCCCGTGGTCTCAATGACTATGCATCTTGGTGCAGCTTGCTGTGCTGATTATGTTTATGACTTAACCGAAATACTTAATGTATGTGAGTGCAACAAAAAAAAAAAGTGGGAATTTTAGTGAAAATATAACTTTTAGTTTAGTCCATCGGACAAGTGTCAATTTACCATGATGTCCTATTAGAGTGTAGGGCCTAGACTGTAAACTCACTGAAGACACAGATCATGTCTGTCTTGATCATTACCATATTCCTTAGAGCCTAGTCTATTGCCATACCTGGTACAAAGTTAGTATTTGAAAAATATCTGTTGAATATTTAGTAGCAAACTATTTGGCAAATGGTATTTTTAAGCACCGCTCCTGACTGTATCACCCTAAGCGTGTGCGTGCACGCACATGCACACATACACACATACACACCACACACACATTCTTTCTTCATATTCATGTCCATAGGATACTCTCAATGCTACATAAAGCCATTCTAGCTTAAGGCACCAATAAAATTAGCAGTGTAAGAAAGTAGAGGACATTTCTTTAGAAGGACAAAGACAACAAAGCTTTCCCCTGGTTACGCTCCCAGGAATAGCACAGCCCCTATCCCTCTCTAGCTCTGTCTCTGTCAGTCCAGAGAGTCTGTGTTTGGAGAACCCTTGACCATTTGCTTCCTCTCCACAATTCAAAAAGAAATTCATTTCAGTCTCTTCAGCTACTATCTTTGCTTCATCACATTTTTCAATGAAGTAGGGCTTCTTCTCCCAAGAAATTCCAGACCCCCACAGTTTTTATTGAATAGTCCATAGTAAATTTCTGTATGTCTTTGTTCCAACCTTCATGCCCCATAGAGCCTTTCCTATATCTCTTCCCTAACCCACACCAAGGCCCATTTTGTATTTTTTTCTTCCTACCATTATCCCTAGCCCCGTTCTCACCCTTCATATGGTACATATGACCCCCATATAGAGATTGTCTTCTTTTGCCACGTTTAATTATATATTTCTTTCATAATGACTATGCACTTCTTGAGGAAATGCCCTGCCTTTTCATATTTCTATTCCCTCTCACATATGTCACCTTCGATTAGAACCATGGTCTTCACTTTGATCTCAAAGCTGCTGTTTCTTTCCAGTGTTGATATGTCAAAATTCTTATTTGACAGAAAAATCTAAAAGTAGAAAAAAAAAAAATAAGTTGAACCCATGAAAGTAAAATACCATCTGAGAAGTGTACTTTCAGGAATCTAGGTTAAATGCTATTTGAATCCTATGAACTGAAATTACTCTAAGAGTTCGTCCCCACCTTCCTCATACATTGGCCAGTCTTGGCCTGACACCTCTAGTTTGCAAAATCAGCATAGTGTCTCTCTGTAAGCACAGCACAAGCACAGCAGGTTAGTTGATGGACAGAGATGGCAAAAATATATTAATAGTGCCTTCATATTGTGCCTTCGTATAATGAATACAGCATTGCACATATTGAGTGGTGAAGAAGGTGTTTGATAACACTTAGAAAAGAAAGAAGACAAGACAAACCTTGTGTCAAATATGTTGCTTAATGTGTAAGAATATTTCAGATCCATGGTTACAGTTGATCTTCATAACAGTTCTGTGAAGCAGGCTGGTTAATTATTATCCCCCATTTTATAGATGAGAACACTGAGGATCAATATTTTAATTATTTGCCTAAGGTCACATAGCTATAAATGGTAGAGTCAAATCTCAAAACTAGTCTCCTGAGTCCTATATCTGAAACTATCACACAAGTTTCAAATATTTAGGGAAGATTTGACAGAGGAAACAAGATTTTTCTTAAAAAATTCTAATTCTCAGGTAATGCAAGCAGGTGAGGAGAGTGGGTATCACAGAAATGCTCTCCAGGGAAGAGAAGACTAAGATGTTTTTTATCATGAATTTTGAGGTCGGGCCTCTGAGATCCATGTTTAGTTTTGCAATGCCACTTAAAACCAGAAGCATTACCACCTGATTGCTTTCAAATTTCACCTGAACTGGAAGTACTCTCTCCTTTTTTTTAAACAACTATTTATTAAGTGTCACTATATGTTAGACACTAGGTATGTACTAATGAGCGAAACAACATGTCCATGCCCTTTTGGCATATGTGTATATGTATGTGTGTGTGTATATGTGTATATGTGTATATATACATATATATTTCCTTTCAATTACAGTTGACCTTCAATATTATATTAGTTTCAGGTGTACAGCATAGTGGTTAGATATATAATTTATGAAGTTATCTCCTCAATAAGTCTAGTACCCACCTGGCACTATACTAATAACTAGAGTTATTACAATATTATTGACTATATTCCCTATGCTGTACTGTACATTCCTATGACTACTTTGTAATTACCAATTTGTACTGCAAACAAGATAGAAAAAGACTCATAGATATAGAGAACAAACTGATGGATGCAAGAGGGGAGGGGATTTGGGGGCTGAGTAAAAAAAGGTAAAGAGATTAAGAACTAGAACTACTCTTGATAAACAAAATCTGCCCTAGAACAATGAAAGGCTGCTTACAGCATTAGCTAAAGTATAGGTGCTCACAGAAGAGAAGCCCTGTTTTATCTAAGACCTCAGCAGTAGAGGCCAGCCAACCACTCTTTTATCTTTAATGCTTTAGTGCCATCACTCATCTGCTTCTACAAAACAACTGATAATTTATGCAGTTTCCTTGTGGAAGCTCTTAAAGAATGTCCAATGTAAACCTGCACATTTTCAGGCTCTGCTACTCAGGAATGTAAATTATTTACTTATTTGTCTTTAATATGTTACTATATCTTATTACAAACAACTAGGATTTCCTGTAAGAGAAAATTGTACATCTTTCCTATGAAGATACATTTTAATAAAGTGTAAACATTTTCGACCCTCAATTATTTAGAGTTGTATAGGGAATACTTAAGATTCCATTCATGAAAAAGAACCTAGGCATGTATTTGTTGCCCAGAGGAATAGCAAATAGAGGCTTCAGATATGCATAGCTAGAGAGGTTTCCAGGTCTGAGACTGTAGGTTAATACAGAACATAGGCCCTCTACATACTCTGAAGACAGCTGGCTACCCGGCCAGCAGTCAAGGAAGGCAGCACACAAAGAGCTTCTTTTGGCAGTGCCTGCTCCCAAGGACATTCATTTTCTGCTGCTCCCGTAGACATTATTTGCTTCTATAACCAATCAGCACACCTTGCCCCCACGCCCCCACCCCTCCTCACCCCCCACCCCCGCCTGAGAAGGTGGCTGCTCCCCTAATGAGCTACCCCTCCCTCTGCTTGTGGGCATAAAAACATTGCTTGCCTTTGGCCAGGTGCCTTTTCTCGTAGCTCTTACCGGGCATGCCTGAAGCTTTCCTGTCCCTTGAGTAATAACCGGCACATCACACCTCTCTGGTCCTCCCTGGGTAATTTTTAAGGAATATTCGAGGAACAGGTTCCTGGCCTGGAGCTCCTGTGCTACAGAGACTAACCCTCGTCTTCAAATTTTCTAAAACTTCTAGCATTTAAAAATAGTTGTTATGTGTATGGATCTAAGATGAGGATGACAAAATTCCTCATGGTGTCAGAAAAATGATATTTACTAATCTGAAGGACAAAATAACTGGAAGTTGTTTGGACAGGATTCACATTCATTTGTGTGATAAACTATAAAAAGGAAAGCAAGAAGAGACTTTGAATTCAAAAAATTATAAAGAAAATGGTAGAGGTTTGGGAACTTGACTTAAGCACTTTAAATTAATATTTAAACTGGTCTCTGAATATCAGCAGGCCCATAAGAGAACCTACCATAATTCAAAGCTCTTAAGATGTAGAGTGGCCTAGGATTTGATATAGGCCATCTTGTGATTCGTCTGCCATCACTCATTCACTGGTAAGCACTAGGTGGGTTCTATGCAGAAGAGACAGGATAAACAATTGCCTGGGTATAGGAAAGCCCAGAACAAGCAAGGCAAAAAAGTGAACTCTTACATTTGGGTGAAAAGTTGAGTATCTGGAGGGAGGTGTGAGAGTCAAAGCTGTAAAGGCAATTGGGGACTATATTAGGGATCCCCAAGACGCCTGCAGTTTTAGCGGTTTGCTAGGACTAGCAGAACTCAGAAAAGTTGGTATTCTCATGATTTCAGTTTATTACAATGAACAAACAATACAGATTGAAATCAGCAAAGGTATCAAGTGCATAGAGCAGAGTCCAGGAGAGATAAGGTGTAAGCTCCCAGTTGCCCTGGAAATCCTACAAGGAGTACTTAATTCTCTCAACAACAATGTATTGGAAATTGCCAACCAGGGAAGCTCACTCAAGCCTTGATGTCCAAGGTTTTTATTGGGGCTCAGTCACACAGGCCTGGAGGGCCGATCTGTCAGAACTTACTCCATTTGCGGCCATCTTAGAGGTCAAACTGATACAGCATGGCTCAACACACCCACCATAAATCATATTGTTAGCCTAGACATCTGTCATGCCCCAAGGCCCCCGGGTATACAAAACACTCTTAGTAGGCAGAATATTCCAAGGGCTTAGAGTACGGTATCTCTAAGATACTGTCAAGACTTAGTCTTTTCATTAAAATCCACAGGGTTTGAGCACTCCAAACCTCAGTTAACCTTTATTGCACAGAGACTATACCATGGAGGACTTCTTGGGACATCTAACAGACAGCTTCATCTAGCAGCGGTGTTTACAATGGCAAGAGGAGAAAAGGGCAGAAACTAGGAAACCAATTCCAAATTTGTTGTACTCACCCAAGTAAGATAATGAAGTATTGAAATTAGCAGGAGGACAAAGGGTCATTTTTAAGCAGAGGAATTATGTGACGAGATATATGTAAAGTTTAGTCAGGCAGCAATGTGTAGAACTGCACTAAAGCTACATGAATAGGAAAGCCTTAATTCTGACACAAAAACTTCCCAGCTGAAAATTCACAGCAAATCCCCTCCATAGCCTGTTACCCATATGTAAAGGTGATCCCAGTACTTGGTGAGAGGCTATAATAGTTGATCTCTTGATTTCCAAATCTATGTGACTAAAATAATTTTCTACTTAAAATACATGTGTGGTAATACAATAATTTTTAACATAATTATTTTTCTTGGTTTTTTTCTTTTTTTTTCCATTAGGCCTACTCCAGCACTCAGGTTTTCTGTCCTTAAGAACTTAGGAAATGCATATGACACTGCCAAGGGGTGGAGGAAGGGGCGGGGGAGAGAGAGAGAGAGCAGAGAGAGAGAGACTATTGATTTTTATGCTTGACAGCTTATGCACTTGGGAGGTTACAAAGGGCATATAGCTAAGACAACATATTAGGCAAAAAAAATACATAAGAAAGTAGGAACAAGTAAGCCTGGCCTAGTTACCACTCTCAAGGATATTCTACTGAAGGAATAGGGAAGGCAAAAATGAAAGGGCAGTCATGGAGTGATTTTACATGTCCCAGAGGGAGTAGCCCAAGATGAGCCCAGGGAGGTGGCATGTGCTGCAAAAGAAAATTTGGCCCCATATCCTGGGCTAATCTTCAAAAAAGAAGCATGATTCCATGGTGCTTAACTAGATCCCAATAGATAGGACTTAGAGAACCTTACAGACTTGCCTACACACCAAACATGGTGTAGGAGAGTGGCATGCATTCCCCAAAGAGTGGCTGGATTGGGTCAAAGCTAGTGGCCAGAACTAAAGGATCATGTAAATATACACAAGAGATGTCTCCAGAGACTCCTGTCATAACCTATGACCAAGTACTGGATGGAACAATAGAGGTCTCAGGGGATACCGGCGTTAACCACATGACAGAGAGGACTCAGTAGGCCCCTCTTCTAATGCTTTGTTACAATGTAAATTATCTGGGATGTAATGAAATTCAGGGAAAATGTTAGATTACCATTCCCAGAATGACTGTAATGAATTTTCCATCACCCTCCAATAGAGTAGCATATTAAAAAATTGTCAAGTTATATAAAATAGTTAAGCTGTACTTTTCACTTATGTTGTAGGTCCAAATCTATAACAATTATATGATTTCTTTAAAACATGTAAGGTGTGTCTCAGCTTGTTTGAAGCATGCTCCCCTAGCACCCTGTGCTTACTGGTCTTCACTGTATGTAATAATTATTTATGCATCAAATGTTTCACTGAGATTAATTTCCTGAGAGAACTAGGTCATATATTTTTATATCTTCCATGGTGCCTACCACAGTGATCAGAATACCCAAATGCCATAATAATTTCAATAAATGAATGGATGTTATCTTAGAAAAATGTCAAGTATGGGAAACTGAATTTGGCCAAAACATACCACAACACTGCCCATTATGCAAAGTTATCTAATCAGGTTTCTGCCAAATTACCTGAATTCTTTAATGCAATTTGACAGATTTGTTTAGCAGACATATGAATCAGTGAGTTGTTCTAGATTTGTGTGGACGCAGAGAGTCAGTGATAAAATGAATCTGACGAAGAAGAAATTTTTATTTTTATGATGTGGGAAAAATACACTAGGGAGAAAAGACCTTGTTTCCACTAGAGTATATGGAAAATATCCTCTAGGCTGCCATGTGTCTCACTTCTGCAGTGAAATATTTCCATCTTTCTCTCCTATATATGTTAGCCTCCCATAGGTTTTTAGTATCAAAGACTTTAAACAAATATATACACACCTTTACCATAGCCAGGTATTCATATAGGAGGCCTACAGTATTCATATTAATCAAAAAAGAAATATAGCAGAAGTAAAAAGAAGAAAATAAATGACTCAAATCTATAATACAAAGCAGTGTCCAACCTACATCTGAGAAGCAACACTCCCGGAAGAAGGAAACGATGCAATGTTCCTTCGCCATTCTGCGGATTGCTGAAAGGAAGATGTATCTTTCCAGAGTTGAATATTACTCCTTTTTCCCCTTTGAGTCGATATTTAACTTTAATTTCTAATCACACTAACTGCCTGTGGAATGACAAAAATTTATTTTCATGAGAAAAAGCATTTCTCTTGGTGGCATGTACCTGGGAGTTAAAAAACAAAAAACAAAACAATTGCATGAAAACCACAGACTCAGGTTCATGGTTGTCTCTGTACATTACAGAGGGCTGTGATTTGTTAATATATTCGAACTGTCTCCACTATTTCTTAGACAAATATTTTGCTGAAAATATTAAAGACTACCCCAGAGTACCATTTAACAAAGGATTGAACCAGTTTTGATCAAATAAGAATTGATGTGTACACTTTGCGGAATTTTAAACAAAGCTCGAATCGAGCATTTTCAACCTTCCTCCTGTGGCACAGTTTAAACCCATCCCAAAGCTGTCCTTCCATGCTTGTACACAGAGGTCCTGGGGAGGGCCGGCAGGGTGGGGAGCACGTGACTTCTCTCACCATGCCAAAGCCCTCATGGCTCCAGACCCCTGATACAGAAATGATTCTGCCAGACCAGGAGAAGAAGTCCATCATCATGACGGTACAGTGTTGAAAGTGATATGAAAGATATAAGTTAGTCCAACCTGAAATATCCTTTCTATACTATCATTGCCAAGTAATCAGACTGAACAAGTAGCCCACTCCATCTTTTAACAGGGACTAGTTTTTCAACACTTAAGTTATGACATAAACCTCAACTTCATAGATTGTTCTATTTGAGGAAATGAATTTCTGATGATGTTACAACAGTCCTCCTGTGATTGGGCTGACGGTGGAGTAGGTAAATGCTGTGCTTGCCTCCTCTCATAACCACATCAAAAATTACAGCTACTACAGAACCATCATTGATAATGGCCTGAAGTCTAGCTGAATATAAGTTCTACAACTAAAGACATACAGAAGAGGCCATGTTGAGACTGGTAGGAGGGGAGGAGATGCAGAGTGGATCAGTTCGGGAAGGATATCTCAGCTGTGGAGGCACCTAGGAAGAGCAGGGGGTTCCAGTTACACACCAGGCTCCCCAGCCCAAGGTTCCAGTGCCAAGAAGAGAAGTTCCCACAAGTTCTAGCTGTGAACAACAAAGGAGGTTGTGGCTGAGACAAGGGCAGCTGAAGCCCTAGGTGTCCCTCTTAATGGGCTTACACACAGACTTACTCACTGATGGACTCACTTGCTCTGAGTTCCACTGCTGGGGCAGCAGCTTGAAAGGGACATATGAGGAGGAACGGAAATGTCTGGCTTCAGGGTAAGGGTAGGAGAGGTAGCTTTTTCTCAGACAGATATGCTGGCAGAAGCCATTATTCCTTTATTGAACCCTACTCCCTCTCAGGATGCAGACTTAGGTGGCTGCCATGGCTGTCTCCATCAACCTAACACTGATCACCCCACCTAGGTGATTCCCTGAGACTCTGCCTCACCCAAATGTATGGCCACACACACCACTTCCAATGACTGACTCAGGACTGAGTTAGAGTACCACCTGGGGCTTCATCTGAGGACAACAAAACCAAAGGGCAGACTGGGCAGGCACCAGACGCTTGATAAAGCAAATCCTGCTCCTTAGGATCAGCCCCTGTATAACAACTCCTCCACTGTTATTACCAGCCAGTTCTCATAACCGATCAGCCAGAGCGTTGCTATCTCTCATTGACATGCAAATAGCAACCAAGGTTAGACTGCAACAGGAAGACACACACGACCCATACAAGGGACACTCTTGGAACACCTGGCTCAGGTGATCAGGGCAACTGCATCACTGGGACTCACAGCACATCTACTACATAAGGCCACTCCACTACAACCAGGAGAAACAGTAACTCTACCTATTACATAGAAATAAACACAGAGAGTCAGCCAAAATGAGAAGACAAAGAAACATGTCTCAATGAAAGAACTGCATAAAGCTACAGAAAAAGAAATAAACACAATAGAGATAAGCAATTTACTAGATGCAGAGTTGAAAACACTGGTTATAAGGATGCTCCATGATCTCAGTGAGAACAGCAAAGGGATAGAAGACATAAAAATGGATATAGAAAATATAAGAGTGGAGATGGAAAACATAAGAAGAATCAGTCAGAAATGAAGAATGCAATGAATAAAATGAAGAATACATCAGAGGAAATTAACAGTAGATTAGATGAAGCAGAGGATTGAATCAGATCAAATTAGAAGACAAGGGAACAGAAAACACTGAATTAGAACACAATTTTTTTGTTTGTTTTTTAAATGAGGATTAAGGGACCTCTGGGACAACATTGCAAAATAGGGGTACCAGAGGGAGAAGAGGGAGCAAGGGATAGAGAACCTATCTGAAAATACAATGTCAGAAAATTTCTCCAACCTAATTAGGGAAATAGACAGACAAGCCCAAACAAGATGAACCCAAAGAGGCCCACACCAAGATACAATATAATTAAAATGCCAGTTTAAAGACATAGAGAGAATCTTAAAAGCAGCAGGAAGAAAGCAATTAGTTACCTGCAGGGGATATCACATAAAATTATCAATTGACTTCACAACAGAAACTTTGCAGGCCAGAAGAGAATGGCAGGAAATATTCAAAGTGATGAAAAGCAAGGACCTACAAGATCACTCTACTCAGCAAAGCTATCACTTAGAAAAAAAAGGAGAGAGAAAAAGCTTCCCAGACAAGAAAAAGCTAAAAGAGTTCAATATCACCAAATCAGTATTATAAGAAACATTAGAGGGATTTCTTTAAGAAGAAAAAATAGGAATAATAAAATGGCAATAACTACACATATATTAATAATTAATTAATGTAAATGGATTCAATGCTTCAATCAAAAAATAGAGGGCAGATGGATAAGTAAACAAATTCCTTACATATGCTGTCTGTAAGAGACTCACTTCAGATGGAAAGACACACACAGACTGAAAGTAAAGGGGTAGAAAAATATGTCTCATGAAAACGGAAAGAAAAAGAAAAGCTGGGGTAGCATCATTTATACTAGACAAAACATACTTTTAAACAAAAGCTATAACAAGAGACAAAGAAGAGCCCAGTTATCCCATTTCTGGGTATTTATTCAAAGAAACCCAAAATACTACTTCAAAGATACATATACATATGCATTCATATGTTCATTGCAGCATATACATACATATATACATACATACATATACACACACACATATACATATATACACACATACACACACAATGGAATATTACTCAACCATAAAAAATGAAATTTTGCCATCTGCAACACTATGGGTGGACCTAGAGGGTATTGTGTTGATCGGAGTAGGTCAGACAGAGAAAGACAAATGCCATATGACATCACTTACATGCAGAATCTAAAGAACAAAACAAGCAAACAAACAAAACAGAAGCAAACTCAGAGACACAGAGGCATTTTGATGGCTAACAGGTAGGAGAGGTTTAGGGGGATGGGTAAAAAGAGAAACTGTAATTAAAAGAAGTATTTAAAAAATTTTTTTAAAAGAGGGGAAAGACGGAGGGTGGGGAGGAGAGAAGTTATCAAGTAACTGGTTACTGTAACTAAATTAGACCAATTTGTTCAGAGTCAAGGATATGTAGAGAGAGAAAATATTTGGAGTTAGAAGATCTGGGTTAAAAATAACATTTTTTACATAGTTTTAAAATCTCGAACAAATTATTTGAAACACTTGCCCCTTGGTGTCCTAATCTATAAAATATAGATAATGAAACTTTTGACATGTTTGTGCACAAAACTTTTTTTGAAAAAAAAATCTAGCATGATGTCTATAATATAAAGCAAACTCAACATTCTCAGGTAGGGCCTGTTTTGGATTTTTTCCTTTGGTGAGTGGCTGTTCTTGTGACCTGACAGGCTAGAAGATGATTATCTAAAACTAACTGAGAGGTATGACACACAGAAACAATAGTTGCAACAAATATTACGCAATATTTATTGAACACCTGTGAACTACATGCAGTAAACACTTTACATTTTTAATCCTTGGAAGAGTCCACTAAAGTAAGCAATATTGCTTTCATGTTGCAGGAGAAAATTGTGGCACAGAGAGGTGAGTTCAATTGCTTAAGATCACTCTAGCTAATGGCTCTGTGACATGCTAGAAGCAGAATGTGATGTCACCAGTGTAGTGCCTTTTATATTTAACTGGTCCCCTCTGACAATGGAACCTCACATAACAAACCAATAGTTTGTTATTTGATTGGTTTCACAGATTCAGGGAATGGTATTGTAGGAAGAAATAGCAGAGATGATATAACTCAGCGATTCCCAAACTCCATATACTAGGGAAGTTCCATGACAATAAGAGTAAAATGAGAAAAATAAGAAAAGGTTTCTTTTAAAACTAAATATATTCCATTTAATGAGCTGTTTGCTGTTAATAATTCTTTAATAAATATGTATTAATTGAATAGCTTTTTAAATAAAATAAGGTAGATCTATGTGACAAAAATCAAAGTAAACCTCCTTGCCAATGTCACCCCATCTCCTTTTTTTCCTTAAGTTTTAGTAAACCATGAAATTAAAAACTTTTGATATTATTGTGAGTGCCAATTTTATGTGTTAATCTGACTAAACTATAATCCCAGTTATTCAATCAAACCCTAATCTAGGTGTTACTGTGAGGATATTTTATAGATGTAATTTAATTCAGTAACCAGTTGACTTTAAAGAGCTATTCTAGATAATCTAGAGAGGTCCAGTTCAATCAGCTGAAGGCCTTAAGAGTAGAACTGAAGTTGCCCTAAAGGAAAAGAAATCCAGCCTGTGGACTGCAGCTTCAGTTCCGGCTCAAGAATTTCAGCTTGCCCTTAGCAATGACCTACTCTACAGATTTTGGACCTAGCCAGCCTCCACAATCACCTAAAACTCATTCTTTGCAATAAGTCTCTCTCACACACACACACACGCATATACCTATATATGTGTGTATATATAGATGTGATTTATATACAAAAATATATATATAGTTTTTTTATATATAAAAATATTATATTTTTTCAAACTTATAATTACATACATGTGTATATATATATATGTGTGTGTGTGTGTGTATCCTTCCTTCTGGTTCTGTTTCTCTAGTAGAACCCTAACTGATAAATACATCAACCAACATCAACTCACCCATTTCATACGTGGGAAAATTATGGTTCACAGACAATGAGATTTGTTCAAGATCACATAGAAGTTCAGAAGCAGACATGGAACCTGAAATCTTTTCCCTGCAAATTCTGTGCTTGTTTCTCTATCACATTGCCTAATTTAGACATTTTAATCAGGAGATGCCATGCTCTTCATTATAATTTCAAGTTTCACAGAACATTTAGCTGGAAAGTCTCATGACATTTGGAAAAATAGACACGGATATCTTTTAAATAATTATTCTATATTATATAGGAAAAAACAGTCAAATAGTTGATGAAATTTTTTTATACTATCGTTTACCTTTAGCATTGAATTGAAAGTTTCATTAGACATTAAAGGCACGTGGTAAACTTCCTCACCTATAAAGTGTGATCCTTGATTTGGCTGTTATCCTAATGCTGAAATATTTTCATACTTCCTATATTTTCTATTTCTACCAGATTTCATGAATGAGGAAAAAGTATGTCTAACAAGGAATCATCTGTCTCTAAAGTACACTGAGAATACATTTATTTTCCTACCCTGACTTCAAAGTTTTATACATATTTGCCTAAATCAATATAACAAATTAATTGCTGCTTAAAAATTTATGCACTGTGGGACGTGATTGAACTATTTCAGGTCACCGAGATATGGCAAGTTTCCCCCAAGAGGAAATTATTAGTGAATTTTCCAAAGGCCAGTGCATTTCCATAGGCAAGAAAAGATAAACAGAATGAAAAAGTGAGAAATAGAAAAAAAATATATTGATTCCCGATCACATATGTTTTTGTTCAAGACATGTATGTATAATTATCCTCTGAGACATATTTTAGAAAACCACTCCTAGGGCACAGGGTTTTCATGTATTAAGTGAATAAATAAATAGCTTCTATTGTAACAGGTAAGGTCAACTTATTGTGAGAAAAAAAGCCACAGAATTTTAACAAAGTGTATGGCCCAATAGCAGAGACATTATTTAACTCACAAAGACCTGGTTTTGAATTCTACCCCTGCTACTATATGACCTTGGACAGGCTTATTCACTCACCTATAAAATCAGGATAATATTTACTTCAAAAAGGTTGCTATAAGAAACACATGAATTGTTCTTGTAACAATGTGGTAGTGTTCCAGGAAATTTGAAGTGCTTGTCTAATGCCCTCTAAATGCCCTCATGATAATAAACTGCCTATGTCTTCATCCTTGAGTTATTTCATTCTCTGAGCCCCTTCTTACCAAGCTAATGAACTCAAGTACACTTTGATTCAGTTCAGTTTCTCAAAAACTCTATAAAAACCTTTACCCTTTCATAGACTCTTCTTTATTCCTTCCTTATATTTATACAGAACTCTTCTATCACTAGCTGTTCCTTCTCCTATTTCATGTTTGGACTTAAATGTTTCTTTCTAAAAAAGGCCCTTTCTGGGCACTTCCTCAAAATATGTTTCCCTATTTTTCACAAATATAAATATTTGTGAATTTTTCTATTGAATTTATCAAAACTTTATTTTACTGTTTTACAGGATTATAAACTGAGATCACAAATTGTTTTTCTCCAGTAAACTGTATGTTCATTTAATGTAGAGGTGAGTACATAGTAGACATTCAAAACTTTTTTTACTAAACCAATAAGTAAATGAATAAATGAATTGAATGGATGCTAATATTGCTGTTTGTTTTAAAATAAACTTATAGTTACAAAGTTAATAAGGAGCACTGAGATGGGGAAACAGGAAAATCAGTTTCTTGCCTTGTTTTTGCCAGATGTTGGATATACAATTTTGCTAATACAGAAACCTTAGTTTCCTCATCTGTAAAATATGCAGTTTGGAATAAACTGTCTTGTGAAGGTATATGTCAAAGAAGTTCTCAACCTTGACTGTGACATGGACCCCTTAAAGGAAATATGTACATATTTATGCAAAATAATGATATAATTTTGGTAGGATTCCCAAACCCACTGAAACCTATCTAGAGAACACTACAGATCCATAGACCTCAGGTAAAAAAACAACTCTCCTTTAGAGTACAAACATTCAATGAAATTATAATTATCTGCAGGATCTGGCAAATCTTCAAATCATTTTAAATTTAGCCAGAACATTAAACAAAATTCAGAAGGTTAAGTACAGAAATATCACCTGATATTTTCATTAAGGATCTTTTCTTGATGATAAGTTATTATATTGTTTCAGTATTTCTTTGGTCTGTTAAAACCATTTATAATATTTGCTTTTCCCTTTCTTTTACATCACTTTTTTTTAAATCGGTAACTCATAACATATTATGTGATATTCAGTCTCCTTTGTTTCAATCAACTATAGACACAAATACATAACAGAAACATTTCAATCACTATACCTATTGCTTACCAGGCATTTAATTATGAAATTATAATTACAGATATCTATGAGATTATAATATATAGCTAACATACTTGGTAAAAGAAACATACCTGATTGTAGCATCAGCAATCAAAAAAACTAAACATATCTCTTATAAATTCATACCAAATTTAATATACTACATATATAACTTTTTTTCTAAGATGAATTTTGAGAAAGAAAAAAGGGGTGTCAAAATTTAAACACAAAACAATTAACATGTGTTGATCATTACAAAATTTAGTAAATTCTAGCCAGAAGAAAGAATTCAATTGGAGAAACTAGCAGAATTTGTGTTTTCTCTAAAGAGCATTTTCATTTTTCTTTAATTGGCTGTTGTTTGGTGGGGAACAGTGGTTAATACTGTGAACTGATATTAGCAAATTAGAAAAAATATATCAGAAAATAAGTAATTTAAGGGAGCTTTCACAACCTGAGGAAATTGGAGGAAAAAAATCTCTAATATTTTTAATTTTGTGCTATCTAGTTTTATGGGTAGGTAGCTTTAAAATAAAGTGATTATTTGTATTTAGATACATCAGTTTATAACCTTACTTAGACTATCACCCCTCACTGACCTCAATAAAATTAAAAAAAATAAAAAACATTTCAGGAAGCCACATTTAAAGTTTCTTAACTGATATATACTTATTGAGGATGTATTATGCACTAAACTGTTTTATTTCTATGTAATAATTTTTTTTTCTGTGCTCAAATTTCTTGGAGGTAAATCTGGGGGAAGGGGTGGTTGGGAAAGACCTGGTAACTGGAATACAGTGGGATTTGTGTCATTACGGAGCCAAGACGGAGGAACTAGTTTGATAAAGAAAGGAAGTATAATTATTAAAGTAATTTAGGCTCTAAACCACACTTAGTTCAATTATAATGAACGAGGCACCCCATAATTGGTTCATTCTCTATTGTGTGTTGCACACATAGCCCTAATCTGAAAGCATCATTATCTTTCCTTTTGGAGCCAAACTACGTGTTGTTTCAGACCTCCCAACCTCCTTGGCCCCCCACTTGTGTGGCAGCCCAGCATGCCTTTCGATTATGAGGACCATGAACCGCTGCACATTGCCAGAGCACACAGATGGGTGGCAGCAGTGGTTTTCTTTCCCTTAGTCCAGCTATTATGTAAGCACATCAGGGAAGGGCGTATAAAATTGGCATCCGGGTGTTAAGAAAAGAGAAAGAAAATACACTGAATGTGCCAGGCTCAATTGAACTTATTATACTGTCTAGAAACCTCTCTTGCTCCAGCTGCCCTTGAAACTGTCTGGAAGAATCACAGCAGACCTGGGGCAAAGTACAAAGAAAGGTTAAAGGGTTGCTCTTTTAAAAGAAAGTTTTTTTTTTTTCCATTTATATCTGTTAGCTAACTTGTAAATAAAGAAGGTATAAATGGTCTTTTCTTGCTTTTATTGTAAAGAGACAATAACACTTCAGAACACTATGAAGGGGTAATGATGCCTCCAAATAGTACAACTCTAAAAAAGATGATCACTTTTGCCCTTCTATTGCCCCTATGCCTTATACAAATTGTGTAATTCTTGGAATTGCTTATTTTTTCCTGTGGCATTTGCTTGCTTCCCTTTCCTTCAAAACTTTTTAATGGTTTTTGCTGAACAGTGTCTTATAATTGTAATAAGAAACACAAGGGTTGGTTCAGTTGTAACACCGACTAGAAAGTGGAGATGTCTGTGGGAAGCTCACCCTGGCCCAGGTGGGTGCCCCTAGGCGTTTGGAGCCAACAAATTTCTATTGATGGAAATCTGTGACTGGCACAAAACAGAAGTGCTTTGCACTATAACCTAACTATGGCTACAAGATCACTAGGTGAAAGAGATTTTTCAGCTTTATTATAATCTTATGGGACCACTTCATATATGTGGTCCATCATTGACTGAATAGTCATTATGTGGCACATGACTGTATATAAATACCAAGGATTAAGTTTAACTTTTTTTCACTACTTTGGCCAGTTATTTGAGACTCTTAAATCTCAAAAAAGTATAGAGTTGTGTTCTATATAAACAAACATCTTTGCATCTAAATTTGTAAGAGAGAACACGAAGTTTTATGTTGCTAGAGTGAAGGTAGGAGTGGCAAGAGGTGAGGCACAGTGTAAAATAAAACAGGATGCTGAGGATCCTTTCATAACAATTAAAGGATCTAGAGCTTTATCCTAGGAGTAACACGTACTATTAAAGTTTTAGGCAAAGGTGTTACAAAATAAGGCCTCTGTTGAGAATCTTCTAAGTGCCAGCCATAGCAATGGGCACTGAGATGCCCAGATTGAATAAAATTTGACCTGCTCCTACTAGTAAGAAACAATGATAATCTAGGGTTAAAAAAAAAAAAAAAGCAATATTAGAAAAAAGCATAGGGTGAGTGGTTTAGATCATAATGACGGTGAAGGAAGAACATAAATATCACTGAGCTAGGCATCAGTAAGTATAAATGATAACTAATCATTGGAAACTTTTTAAAAGGGATACTTCTTATAAAGACGGTTCCTTTTCTCACTGAATAGAAATATGTATTTGGGCTCATAATATTGTCCTAAGAGATTAGTTTAAGTTAAACATAATATATGTAAGTAATCTAGAACAGTGGCTGACACAAGATTAGGTCTCAAATAATAATTGAAAATTTTGCACAACTTATAGTGTTGGTCTCAAATGCCATTCTTGGGGTTTTTTTTTTTTTCTTAAATATTAGCAAGTCTTGATTAGAAGTTAGGCCTGATCATCTGAACAGTACACAGGAGAAATTCCTTCCTCAGTCAGTAGACATTGTAGCTGAAGTGTATTTCTGTACCTCCTTCTCAAAGTCTCAGTGCTTGAATACCTACCTCTCATACTAATGAATGACCTACCACTTAGTTCTGCCCAAATCTAAAACCAAAGTCACCCAGATGAAACTGCATCCCTAATCAAAACTGAACATATTCCCAGTTTTCTGCATATTTCTTTTATTCATTTATTCAGTTTTTTAGAACTACATCCATTGTTTTTATTGCCTTGACCTTCTAAAAGAAGTATAGACCTTGTCAAAGAATTTATTGTTGTTTAAAATATGACTCTAATCTAAAATGGTTAAGATTTTGTGACCATAGTCAGACTTGAATTGCAGTCTCTGAAACCCAAAACTCATTTGTATGCGTCAATAGAACTTTGATTTATATAACAAACAAAGCCCTTTCAAATGCTTATGTTGTGATAATGTATTGACAAAAGACTGGAAACTGCTTTTTTAAAACGTATAACTAATACATTGCGGTAGAATGTCAGAATTCATAGTTCACACATATTTTTTCAATTTAAACTTACAATATTCTGTGTAGCATTTTAGATAAGTATTAACACTTTCATAATAAATGGCTTAACTATAACCAATAATTAGCACAACTAGGTGCTGGAAAGGCCGTATAGCTATGTGCAGGGGTTACAAATGCAGACATTGGAGTGCAAGACATCGGGTTTGAATTCTAACAGTATTACTGTGTGAGTAATAAGTTTTCATCAGTGCAATGAGAATAACCATATCTATTTCACATGGTTATTCTGAGTTTAAATAAGAATGTTCATAAACACTGCTTCCTGCTTGGAACAGAGTATAGATAATCATACAACAATGTCAACCAGTTATATTTTTGAGTTTATTTTGAAAGTAAATGGCAGAACCAGAACCTTAGCCAAGATTTCAGTCTCTTGGCATCAACTCCATTATTTTAATTTTATCTTACACTATTGTGTAGGTAAGCTGAAAAATGTCCCCCAAACATATCAGGCCTTAATTCCTGGAACCTGTAAATACTACTTTACTTGGAAAAAATGTCTTTGCATTTGTGATTAGGAGATTGTTGTGATGGGAATATGATCTTAGATTATCTGTATGGGCCCTCAATGTCATCACGAGTCTTTATAAGTCTTTAGATATTTGATATACAGAGAGGAGAGATGATACAAAGAGGGAGACAGATTGGTGTGATGCAGCCATGAGCCAAGAAAAGCTGACAGCCAATAGAAAATAAAAATTAAAAAATAATAAGCAAAATAACTATGTATAATCAGTAATGAAAATAATAACATTATTTTTTTATGTAGAATGTTTATGACTAATGATATTTAAAGAAAAGCTTACATTTTTTTGAATTTAGTACAGAATAGGCACAGTGTTCAATGTTTTTGATGCCTCATTTCATTTGCCAACAATCTCAAGTGACATTTCTTTTTCTAATGAGATCCTTGAGCATGTGAGAACTGAAAAAGCCGACCTTAACTGATACCACTCCACTTGCTATAGAACTAGATGGCTCTTTGAAGACACAAATGGACAAGGGAAACCAGCTCCAGGACATGTGGGTTACTTACTTATTTTTTTGCTGTTCCAAATTCCCTTGCAATCATATATTTTCGTTATCAAGATCAATAAAAGATATTTGTGTGTGTGTGTGTGTGTGTGTGTGTGTGTGTAGGGGGAAAGTTGTACTGTAAGAAAATTTTGGGAGAAGAGGTGGTTCATCTGTAAAGTTAATAGATTTATTATATACTCAGTAGAATTTTTTGAGGCTATCCTAAGGAACACAGCTCCTGTTTTTTTTTTTTTTTTTAATATGTTTTCTTTAGAGCCTATTTTTAAATAAGTTATAGGTTCAAAGCAAAAGAGGAAGATACAGAGATTTTACATATACTCTTTGCTCCCACACATGCACAGCCTCTCCATTATCCCACCAAAGTGGTACATTTATTACCATTATGAACCTACACTGACACATTATAATTACCCAAAGTCCATAGTTTATATTAGCATCCATTCTTGGTATTTTACATTCTGTGAATTTAGATTAATATATAATAATGCATATCTACCATTATTGTGTCATACAGAGTATTTCACCTGCTCTGAAAATCCTCCATACTCCACCTACTCATCCCTCGCCTCGCCACCATCCCTGGCAACCATTCATCTCTTTACTCTCTCTTCATTTTGTCTTTTCTTGAATATCATACGTTATGTCAGATTGTTTTTTTAGTAATATGTACTTATGTTTCCTCCATGTATTTTCATGGCTCAATAGCTCGTTTAAGCCAATCTTGATAGCTTTCTTTTTTCCTGCATATGCCACAGTTAACCTATCCATTCACCTACTGAAGAACATCTTGGTTTCCAACTTTGGGCAATTATGAAGAAAACTTCTATAAACAGCCACGTGCAGGTTTTCATGTGGACATACATTTACTCTTTTGGGAAAACACCAAGGAGTACAGTTGCTGAATCATATACTAAGAGTATGTTTAGTTTTGCAAGGAATTACCAAACTGTCTTTCAATAAATTAGAGTTCCTGTTGTGCCACATACTGGCTGCATTTGGTGTTATCCATGTTCTTGATTTTGATTATTCTCATAAGTGTCTAATGGTATCTCATTGTTTTAATTTGCATTTCCTTGATGACATTATTTGGAAAATCTTTTCATATGCTTATTTCCCTCTGTATACCTTCTTTGGCGAGGTCTCTGTAAAACTGATTATCTTTAATTAGTAAAAAAAAATACTAATTTGAAAAGAGACAGATTGCTTCCTCAATCTCAATGATATCAGATTCTCTGAAAATATGATAGTTTTGTCCTGGGAGCTATTTTCTAAATTGTAGTTGAAAATACTTTAATGCAAGTTCAAACTCTCCAAGTACATAAAGAGTTTAGTGTTTTCAATATGACATAAATATGCATCTTAGGTAAAGTTTTTAGTTTTGTTTCCATGTGCTAAAACAGAAATTCTTATCCTGGGAATGTGAAATACTTCAGAATTCACAGAAATTAAGTGGAAATTTTGTGAAGTACATGTGTATTGTCTATTTTCTAAGGAGAGGCTCCATAATTTTTACTGTTTTTCACAGAAGTTTGTGATTCAAAAAAAGCTTAAAATGAACTTGCTTTTTAAATGTAGCATAAAACTTAATTATCACAATTGGAATTCAATATAAATTTATAACCAAAATTATTTTTTAGTTTTAGCTTTAGATTAATCAGAAGTCATTTATTGGAAGCAATTACAAAACTCTCCTAACGCTTACACAACACTATATATTCAGTTTATACGATCAATATTGATGCTACCTTCTACTCTTTGCCTTCTTCTCATCTGTCGGCTGTTATCTTCTTCGAAGTTTCACATTTAGGCCATTTAAACATATCCTGTTCTAACTTGGCCTCTATAAATGATTTATACTAGTCTTCATTACTTTTTTGTGTTTTATTTCAACTTTCTCATATAAATGATGACTGATGTGGTAAAGACAAATTCTGTATCAGGCCACATAATTAGTTCTAGCAATAGGATATGAATAGATACCACTCCCAGGAGCAACAGATACCACTTCCAGACCTAGACTACATAGCATTTTAAAATACTCTCTGAATACTCTTTCTCCTTCTTTAGCCATTGGATGGCTGAAGTGGAACACTTAGAGAAAGCTCTATGGCATGCCAAAACCAAGTGACAGAAGTATCCTGAGCCCTTCAGTAGCCACTTGGAAGTACATCTGCCTAATATCTACTTAGACTATGATATGAGAAAGAAATTTACCTCTACTGTGTTAAACCCTTAAGAATTTAGGATTGTTTTCTATAACTGCTCATGTGAATAACCTTCTTCACACACAGACAACTGTAGTTCCTTCCATCTAATTTCCTCTTCCTTTATAGGTCTCTGACATTGGGACTTGATTTCTATCCTTGGCAGAGTAATCAAGTTCTCTCTTTTTGATCACTACCATCTGATCTGAATTTTTTTACATAACTTGACTTTTTACGGTATCTGGCTGTCTATAAAACAATATTTATATATAAGAATGGTTCAATTTTCACATTCAGTTTAGTACGTTTTTACCCTTTTTACCCACATAATCACCACTGCAGGTGCTTACAGAAATCAAAGCCATTAATATTTAGAGGAGGACAGATGAACTCTACTGATTATAAAGCTCTTTCAATCCATAGCTCTGTAATAATAATTAAAAAAAAAAAAAACCCTGAAGTCCTCAGGGTTTTGAGTTATCTATATAATTGTAGCTACTCTTGCAACTGATAAATATTTCCATATTTGCACTTGTGATCTTCAATATATTCTTCATTTATTTTTTGGGTTACATTTGTAGGCACTTTCAAAGTAGAAACCCTCATTACTTTCACTACAGTGAGAGTCACAGTAACATATTACTGATTAAAGACATCAATCTGGAGACAATACACACCTGGATTCTAAGCCCACCATGACATTTAATGTACCTGACAAAGCTCCCAGCTATGACCTCCCTTATTCTTTTAGGGAGGATGCTGCTGGGTAGCTTTCTCAGATATATACAACATTACCAGACACTTTAATAGAAGTGAGATCTAAATTCACTGAGCAACCTTTTAAAACAACGTTTTAAAACCTTTTCTTCATCCAGGACAATAGGCCCAGTTACATTGTTAGTTACACTGACTGACATTCTATAATCTTTTTTCTATACATAGTCCTTTCCCTTTTCAATAGCTATTAATGGGTACCATTTTTCTACTGAACTCATCTGTCTATGAAACCACCCAGCCAGTCTGTTGTAATTAATTAAGCTCAGCGAGGTCTTCTGGATGCTCATGTTGTGGTACATAGTTCTGACTGCGTTCTAAATATGAAGAGATGCGACAGCCTAGGAAATCTGTATAGACTTAGATCCATCTATCTCTACAGCAAGCTATCCTAGGCTAGCATCATGAACTCTGGCTTACTGGAGACATTCAGATACAACTTGCAATAATCTTCAACACGACAGATTAGTCTTGAGATGCCAGCAATATTCTCTAACCTTTCACCTCAATTACCATATTCTTGTTAGATAATATTTTTCGAAGGGTTGATATATAACCCATAAGTCAATTCTGAAAGGACTTAAAAGCTCTTGTCTCATAGCAAACCCATCATGGGCTAACTCTCTCAATTATGATTTACTTGAGATAATTTAATACAATCTGAATGGTTGAATTAGAAAATCTTCAACAAATAATTGTTGGGTAGATATGAAATGCCTGCCTTCTGCCCAGAAGTGGGTAATGTAACAGGTGTGATGATATAGCTATTTTAAATAATATGGAGAAAATAATGCCTTTATAGAGGGAGGAATTGGATGATTACTGTTAAACTGCATTAATGCCCTTAAAAAATAAAAAAAAAATAATAAAATAAATGCTGATAATGGCTAAGTAAGAGCTAGAAAGCTTCTGTAGCAGCTTAGAAAGAAGCCCTCATCACCTATAGTGGAAGGTTAGATGCAGTTGAGTAGCAGACTAAAGACCTAATTTTTTTTAAGAGTTAACAGAGCTGCAAAGATATTTGAATGTTCAGTCAAGGTAGGTCTGTTATGCAAAGATGAGTGCCCTGGAGGGGAAAACCTATGATCCTGAAAACTCAGAAAAGAATAAATGAATGAATTCCCCTGGGGATGTCGACCATCCAACCATTTCCCTTTACCTATACTCTTTGTTCTTGAGCTGGGGGCCTACACTTCCCTTGGAAGGGTCAGGTGACTTCTTGTACTAGAATGCTGCAGAAATCTCTCGCCTAAAGTGATATATGCCCCATCCAGGGCTGTCCCCCATTACATGTTCTAGCTGCCAGGCCAAAAATAAGGGTTAGAGACGAGTATAAACAGCTTTAGATATATGTGTTCTGGTGATTGAGTAAAGAGATTACATATGTAAATTATTTCTAAAACTAGTTGGCAGATACCAGCTGGAGCCAGGAGGAACACTACTAGGATTGGAAATTGAGGGTTCTTGATCAATAAAGCCAGATTATAACACTGGATAATAATTATTATGTTAGGGATATTTGTTTAAAATATGGAATTTAACACATTTGCGATGACCTGAGAAAATAGAGTAAATTCACTAATGACTCTTAGGGACCTGAAAATAATTATAGCCAATACTCAGTGTATCAAAGTTGTCCTGACACATGATAGAAGAAGAAATAAAGAGACTAAGGGAAGTGGTCATACTGGAAAGTTATACATGATGTAAAACTAGAAGATCCACTGGTTAAGTTATATTCTATTAGAAGGCTTGGAATACATACCACTGACCAGCATCTGGGGTGAACTGACACTGATATCACTAAAAAGTTCTATGATGACTCTTCAAGCTAGGGCTGGCTATATGACAAAGTCACTTAGTCTCTCATTAACATTCATGGAGATAATGAAATTTCTAAAATAACATATGTATCTTTAGAGACCAAGGCTAAAGTCATCCACACCCTGATGTTTCCAAATTGCTATGTATGAATGAGAAAGTTGAACAGTGGAGAAGGCTGATAGGAAAATAATATTCATTTTTAAATATGGTATTGGAGACCCTGGACCACCAGGTTGACAAACAAGTGGGTCCTAGAGAAAATTAAGACTGAAACGTTAGAGACATAAATGACACATCATGAGAAGAAAAAAAATAATAATAATGTTGGGGAATATAGAAGGCAGACGGAAAAGAAGACCAACTAAGACATGTATTGACTCCATAAAAGAAGCCATAGGCATGAGTTTACAGGAATTGAGTAGGTTGAGGACAGAATATCATGGATATTACTCATTTGTAGGGTCACCAGGAGTCAGAGCCAACTGCATAAGGGTGTTTTATACTCTTACAGAAGAAGACCTTGTTATATTACTAGATCACAGTGGAAAGAGAACACTCAACCATGGGACACCAGGTGGCCAGACATTCAGATCTTTAAGAGCTCATGCCTGACAAGATAAAGTCAGATAGTCTCAGAAGTAGTGTGCAGTGAAATGAATCGGTACATCTAGAATAGATTCCAAACAGGATCAGTGGGAACAAGTAAGTTCTTTAAGCAGGTAGTCAGGCACCTCAATTCACTAGTCATAAGTTTGATGCTGGCAGTTGCTGATTTTGTCTGCATCATTTACTTGCTAGTATCATTGTAAACTCAAAAAAATTACTGATATCTGTACATTATTTTTCATAAATTAACAATTTTAAAGTATTGTCTTTAAATAATTTCCCTATTTTTCCCTTTTGACCATGTTCAGGACTGCTTCTGTTAACAACTCACATTCCCTTATATGCAAATTATGTTTAAAAGAATAACAATCCATAGTAGTGATTATTAATTTCCTTGAAATTCTGTGTAAAAATGTTCATAAATACTTTTATAAAATAAAGAACAATTTTAAATCAAATTTTAATGAAGTCAGATAATGTTATTTATATCAGGATAAAGAAAAATAGTGAATAAAGAGAATAGGTAAATAATATTTAATGTGTTTATGTAGTAGAAGTTTATGGTAAGAACAGAATTTTAAAACAAGGTATATATAAACCAAATTCAATGTTATTTTTAAAATGTAATATGTAAAAAGGAAATTCAATTAGTTGAATCTTCACATCGGGGTTAAATCACTTGACCTTTAGGTATCTTACACAGTATCACTAAAGCAGCTCAATGAAATAATAAAATTTAGAAACAGAAAGTAGCACAATGGGTGCCACATGGATGAAAAACACATTAATGACAGATGCATTTTCTGAGCATAACAAACTCAATACTTCTCATCCTTCATGATGACATTTTTTATTTGCTATGAAATAAAATTAAAAACTTGAAATACAAAGGTGGCTTTCAATTGTGGACTTTCACAACTTTTGTAAGCCATTAGGAATTATCTCTTCTGGTCCAGACACTGAATGTGCTTAAATAGTTTTATTTCCTATCTTGTTAGGTTTATAGAGAAAGTGCAAAAAGCAGACAGTAACACGGCTCTGCATTAACAAAACTCTTCTGCAAATGACAGTTATAACTTCTTGGCTAAAGGAAACATAATAGGTCTGATTCCGAGAATGCAGCCTGCTTCAACAAAGTCTAATTAGTAGGAGAGTTGTACAAAAGTATGGGAAAATTTTTTTCTGGTATACATTTGTTAGATAAATTAGATATGTTCACTAGTTCAATCCTATTTCAAGTGGTTGCCATAATGAATTATGTTATCAGTAGCCAGTCTGGGCTCATGTTCCCATCAACAATTGGGAGAAAAATGTATCAAATCATCAAAATTGCACAGTTATTTTTCATTGGCATAGTAGTTATCAATGGTCTGTGGATAATCAATTTACATTAAAATTTGATGTCTCTGCTAACATTCATGGATGAGAATTTTATTGATGATCATGACTACAAGCAATGCCTCTTAAAAATTTTGCCACATTCCCTTTCTCAGTTACCTTATGTACCAGACCGGTTGGACTTCTTATTTTGGACTTAAATGTATAGTTTCATAGAGATCCCTGGGTAATCTTGATTCTTTCATTTTAAGGGAACAACTGTAGCTGTGGTGATTTCTGGAAATATTAATAATTCAATATTTGTGTTTAGAGTTATGATAACTATGAAAAGATGAGGGTTATTTTTACCTATAGGTGCAATCAATCATTGGCCCTTAACTCCATTTCTTGGTAATGTAAGCATTCATAGTGTAAAATTAGTGTCATGTTATTTAAATAAATGTCTCAGTGGAGTGATTATTTTAATATCAATTCCCACCTAAATCTAAATGTTAAATGTAATTTGCTTAACTTAACATAGTGTCATTCATGTTTGTACTTTATCACTTCATTACAACATTTTTCTTGAGTTCAGATAACAGTAAACATTTTGAAAGAAAGGAAGGGAAGGAGGGAAGGAGGGAAAGAAGGAGGGAAAGAGGGAGGAGACGAGAAAGGGAAGAAAGAGAAAAGCAGTGTAAAAAGAGCAAAAATTTTTAACTGGGCTTTTAGAAACAAATTTATTTTGTTTTAGGTTCTAGAACATAAAGAATGAAAGTAAAAGGATAAAAAATAAAAATTATAGTCAAAAAATTCATATGGTTATATTATAAAATTAATTGGAAGACAAATTCTATCATTGAGGATAGAAGAGTTATTTCATAAATTTAAAAACTGAAATTCAACAAATGGTATAATTAAAATGTTTCTCTAATACCATAGCACATAAACATATAAAGCAAAAACTAGGGAAGCATAGAAAGATATAGACAAATCCTTAATATATTTAGAGATTTTAAAACTTTTCTCATTGTCAGGGGCAAAGGGGTAGAGAAATTGAGCAGACGTTGTTTAATGGTATAAACTTGAAACTAGTACATAAGTCCTAGAAATTTAATGCACAACTTAGAGGTTATAGTCAACAATACTATATTATAAGCTTCAAAGATGCTAAGAGACTAGATCTTAATTTTTCTCACCACACACACAAAATTATTATGTAACATGATAGATAAATTAGCTAATGCTCTGGTTTTTATCATATTACAATTTATAAAAGTATCATGTCAACACATTGTACACCTTCAATTCACCCAATGTTATATGTAAATTATACCTCAATTTTTTTTTAAAAAAAAGCAGACAAAATCGTTTAATGAGATTATATCAACAGCACACTTAGTAATCATCAATTGATGGACAGTTGTAGAATATCTAACTACAAAACTCTAAATTATACATTCTCTTAAAGCACACATGGTACATTTTAAAAAACTGACTATATTCTGAGTTAGAAAGCAAATTTCAACAAATTTGAAATGATTGATATGATCAGATTATATTATCCTATCACAATGTTACTAAGCCAGAAATCCACAACAAAAATATTACTCGAAATACCTGATCTTCTTAGAACTTAGGAAAAAGTCTAAATAATGCAAGGTTCAAATATGTAACCAAACTGGAAATTACAGAAGTTTGAACAGAAGGAAAACAAGAGTTTTATTACATTTTAAAATCAATGGAATGTAGCTACAACAGTGTATAGAGGGAAATGTAAAGCTCAAAATGCCTACATTGGAAAAAAAAAAAAAAACAGACTGATGATCACTAATGCTCTATCATGAAGTTATCATATAGTGAACAAGAAAATTACAATCCCAATGTTAAGAATGAAACAGTAAAAATGAGAGCAGAAATCAATGAAAGAAAACACATGCACACACAAACTTAGGCTAGCTCGAATTATCTAAAATTGATTATCTGTAAATACATTTGCCAAAACATTGATGAAATTAATCAGAAAAATGGGGGAAAGGCAAAAATAATCAATTATAACCAATATAGAACTGCAAATGGGGCATTACTGGGACAGCATATAAAAGCAATAATAAAAAGCCCACAATATAAATTTGTTAGGTAAAAGATGTAAAAAAAATTGAAAGAAACTTTCTTCTTAAAAAAACAAATACTGAAAACAATTCAAATACCTATCAAAAGTAAAATGAATAAATTGTGGTATTCCACATAACAGAATTATATATAACAATTAAAATAATAATAATAATAATAATAATAATAATAATAATAATAATAATAATAAACTATGACTATACACACCTTGGAGAATTCCCCAGACACAAGAAAAATTAGCCAGGTTTAAAAAAATTCATATCATATTATATCATTTATATAAAGTTCAAAATTGCTCGAAACTATTCTATAAAAAGATAAATCAGAACTGTGGTTGCCTTTGGGGGATATCAATTCAGAAGGGGCATGAGGAACCTACTGGGGTACTGCATTGGTTTTTTATCTTGATTTTAATTACATGAATATGTGTGTAAATAAATAAATCTAGCATGTTGTACACTTAATATTTGTGTACTTTATATAAAATATATAACCTGTTTTTTTTTGTGTGTGTGAGCTAAAGCTGTGTGTGTGTAGTGGGCATGTGGGGTTCATTTTCTTAAAATCTACAGGGGCTAAGAATAACCAGAGACATCTCGGTGGCACTATATTGACAGATATTTTTTCTTTCAGCTTCATAATGTGAACAATAGTCTTGAGTAGATAGCACATTTGAAAGAGAGGTAAGGGTTACTCATAGGGAAAATAGACTAAAGGGTTACTTTTTTCATTATCTACTTTTTATGTATTATGAATTAAGTCTCACTAGACTGTGAGTTCCATGAAAAAATGTCTTGGTCACCTTTGCATACATACTTCCACCCTTAGGGATGTGTTATAATACAAACCTTCTATTTTTACATTGCATTTGGATGAGTCCACAGACATTAGAAAACACTCTAATTGAAACATGTATGTGTTGTCATGACTAAAAAATGTGCATGAAATTCAATGTGATATGGTTACGTTATACTTATTTTTATATATTTTCAATTAAGAACAGATAATGCTTAGTTCTGAAACCATATTTCCAGAAATTTTGTTATGCATTTTTGAGCTACTGGAGTCTTATAACAATCTCTCCTAGTGGTTCTAGGAATCCTGTCAAAATTCTGATTCAGACTGTCCTAAAGGTAGTAGCTATGTTTAAGTATTTTTGCTGTAGTAATTTTGTGGAGCCACATTGTATTTGAAGGTAGGGTTTTATAATAATTTGTCACTAATTCTATGACTACTTAGTGCACCTGAGCTCTGGAGATTGCTGTAGGTTTAAGTAGTTAAACCATGTAGATGGGCTTCCTTTAAATGAGGGTATTTTAAGTGTGAGGTATATGATCTCTAATTTTAAAATAGTCAATACAGTCATAGAACTTTAATCAAATTGGATGAAAAGGGAGAGTTGTTAAGGCATAATTCAATTCAAGTGGCTTTAGGATATTGATTATTTTATGAGTTCTGCTTTTATAAGCCAGATACTAAATAGTGATGCTAGACTAGGTATCTATTTGTATTCTTATCACGTAGGCCTTTGTTTTAACATTTTAAGTTTCCTTCTCCTCCAGTTGTAATTTCTGATTTTATTTTGCATTGGCTGCAGGTACCATATAAGATGTAACTTCTTTGACATATTTTGGTTGACTCCAAACCTACCCTTTAATTCCATCAGAGAGCTTCTTGAGTATCATTCCAGAGACTCATTCAGTAAGCTCGTTACGGATAAATTTTTGGGGAAAATGATTATTTCCTTTAGGAAGTTGTGAAAGAAACAACTACCACAAAGTGATAACTTCCTGGTGTGATATACCACAGTTCCTATAGGCATAGTTAATTGAGAGAGAGATTTTTATGCTTTTCCCTGAATTACCTGTCCTTCCACCCCTGCCACCAAATTTTTGGGAAAAAAAGGAAGAAACTTACTAAAGGCTAGTTTATGTCAGTGTATCCTTGGTTGGCACCAGGTAATTCAATCCTCAAAGGCATTAGGATCATTACTAAAAACTATCCCTTTCATAATTCCCCAGAGCCAGGAAAGAGCTTTTGCTTCAAATGCTCTTTTCTTCTAACTTATATTTTCCTTCCCTTGACTCTAAAATTTCTGGCTAAGCCTTAGTGGAAAATGAGAATCTTTCAATTTATATTAAAAAACTGTGTAAATTCAATACTCCAGACTCACTGAAATGTACTTTCTCAAATCAATACTTGGCTATTATCTTATTCCAAATTTTAAGTCTCAGTAGCTAAGTACTATTTCTCTTCCTTTTCATTACTTCAATAACAAATTATAATTCACACTTCAGAGAGAGGTATTCTAGGTCAAATAAACAAAGGCCACGTACTCAGAGTGATAAAAACAATAGAAGTGTATACTGCTAGCTTATTTTTAAATTATCTCCATTTTACTAAGACTGGAAATAAAAGTCTATGAAACTTGCCTATTTCACTCTCCAGTTAAGTCACAGCATTTCCAACATGCACCTCTTTGGAAACATTTGTCCGATAAAAAATACAGCCCAAGAATGGTATCTTGAGACTTTTTTTTTTACTGCATATGCAATGATAGAAAACTTAAAAATGGATTCAAGAAAAAGCTGTTTTCCACCAAGCAGTCATACTCAATGACTACTTATGCAGTCCATGATCTAATAATTTAATGTGTCCTCTTTCCCTGGCATAGATTCAAATGTTTCAAGGCTTTCCTTGTTGCTCTCATTGTACTCTTGTCAATAAAGGCCATTTGCTAGTGGATATAAAAAGTATTTAATGTATACAATTTAGCAAGACTGTTTTTTTTTTATTTTTTTAAATAAAGATTCACAGAAATGAAAAAAATATTTGATGTTTTCCTGATTTAGGGCTCAAACATATCTGGAAACTTATTCATGTTTCTCCTTAAGAGTCAACCTATTCTAAATGACTTTAACATATTTGACCATATTTATTTCTTATAATCTACACTTAATTTCAGACAAATGTGTAATTATTTAACTATAAAACGGGATGTGCAAAATACATGCCTATATATAATATTTACTTGAGTATATAATATATAATATATTTGTATATTATATGCATAAACCACAATGAGGAAGGTGGAATGTCTTACAGCAAAAGTTGTCTGGGAGCCCTGAAAAATACTGACTTAGACTATCAGCCACAGACATGAGAGCTTTTGTGGAAATCTAGGATAAGTGAAGTTCCAACACATCACTGGAGTGAAAAAATATTGAGGTTGGACTCATTCGAGAGGGCAAAAGGAACAGTTTGGTCCTCAGCCCCTAGGCAGCATGGAGGCCGAGAACCAAATGAGCTAGTGTGTGCATATGAGCACTGGGCTTCCCCAGCTATATGGGATGCTGTCTAAGAAGGCAATTTCTTTATCCTCATCCAGAGTATTGAGCTGTGAGCTGCATGAAGGTGGTTGGGGTTGAGGGGTGGAGGGTGTAAGTGGCTGGGAGGACAGCAACCAGTGATTGGGAATGCATCAATGGGACACTGATCCTACTAATTACATCACAGACTCCACAGAAGACCCTAACACAAGCCACTGGGGTACCTCACTTATTAATACCCCTATTGGTTCCTGGGTGCCTCCAGTGCCCCACATGCATCACCCACACCCTTCCATCCCATGCCTTATTCCCTATGCGTGGTCCAGACTGCAGCAAGAGTGAGCTTTGGCAAACAGCTAGTAAACATATGCAGAAAGCTGGCCTTAATCTGTAGGCCAGAGAGAACCACAAATTAAGCTTTAGTAATGCTTTTGAGAAAGCCAAAGGGAAGCTGTCAGCAACTAGGCCTGAAAACATAATATATCAAAACCTATAGGATGCTGCAAAAGCAGATCTAAGAGGAAAGTTGATAGTGATAGAAGTCTACACTATGAAAAACCACCCACCTTTACACCTCAAGGAACTAGAAAAATAACAAACGAAGGCTAGTATTAGCAAAGGAAGGGAAAAAAAAGATTGGAGCACAAATAAATGAAACAGAGACAAAAAAAGATAATTTAAAAAAATCAATGAAACTAAGAGCTAATTAATTTTTGAAAGAATAAACAAAATTGGCAAAACTTTAGCCGGGCTAAGAAAAAAAGAGAAAAGTCAAACAAACAATCTGAAATGAAAGAGGAAATATTACAATTAATACCACAGAAATACAGGATCATAAGGGACTACTTTTAACAATTATACTCAAATATAATTGGATAACAAAGAAATCGATAAGTTGCTAGATATATACAACTTACCAAGTCTGAATCACAAAGAAATAGAAAATATAAGCAGACCGATAATGAGTAAAGAGACTGAATCAGTCATCAAAACCTTTCAGCAAAGAAAAGCCCAAGACCAGATGGGTTGACCAGTAAATTCTACCAAATATTTAATGAAGAATTAATGTCAGTTCTTCTCAAACTCTTCCAAAAAAATAAATAAATAAAAGGAAGAGCATATGCCCAAACTCATTTTCCAAGGCCAGCATTATACCCTGGCAGAAAAGCCAGATAAGCATACTACAAGAAAAGACAACTACAGGTCAATATCACTGAAGAATATAGATGAAAAGAATCTCAAAAAAATCAGCAAAACAAATACAACAGTATTAAAAGTATAATACACTGTCATCAGGTGAAATTTATTTCTGCGATGCAGGATGATTTAATATATGCAAATCAATAAATGTGATACATCAAATTAAAAGAATGACAAAAATCAAATGGTTATTTCCATACATGCAGAAAAAACATTTGACAAAATATGACATCATTTCAAAATAAAAACTTTCAATGATGTGGGCAAAAAAAAAGTACCTCAATATAATAAAGGTCATATACGAAAAGCCTTCAGCTAATATACTCAAAAGTAAAAGGTCTGAAAGCTTTTCTACTAAGATCATTGAGAAGACAAGGGTGCCCATTCTCATCACTTCTATTCAAGAGTACTGGAAATTCTAGACAGAGCTATTAGGCAAGAAAAAGAAACAAATGCATCCAAAATGAAACTGAAGAAGTAAAATTATATTTCTTTGCAGATGATATGATCTTACATGTAGAAAATCCTAAAGATTCAACTAAAAAACCATTGGAAATAATAAACAAAAAGTTTCAGAATGCAAAATTGATATGCATCAATTAGTTGTGTTTCTATATACTAACAATGAAACATCTGAAAAAAATAAAATATCTACAATGGCATCAAAAAATAATTTAAAAATTATGTTCTAGAAGATGGCAAACTCGGTAAAATCCTCCTCCCAAGTTTGCACTTAAATTACAAACAAATTAAAAAATAATCAACATGGAGAATCACCTGAAGTCCAGATGATTATAACACAAACATCTGATAATATAAAGGAGCTACCACATCGAAGCTGAAGCAAAGGGAAAAGTTGCGAATCAGGCTGGACCTGCACCTGCGGATGGTGGACGATCACCAGGAGGGAGAGCTGCAGAGGCTCTCCTGAAGGAGACGGGAGTCCTGGCCTCCTTTTGGAGCTCATCAGCCCAGGGTCCCAGACCAGGGAAGAGGAAAACTAGAGAAAATTCTAGTCACCTTGGTGAGACCAAAGGAGACCGAAACCCTAGACACTCCTTTGAAGGGTCCATGCACAGACTCTCTCACCTGCGGACATTCACCTGGGGCACCAGTGATGGGTCTAAGGCTCGTGCAAGATTCATACTGGGAAACTCTGCATTACCTGGCACCAGAACAAGCTTTAGAAAACAGCCAACATTGTGCCTTAGTCAGGGCCCCCTATGGCCAATCTACAAACCAGCTGGAATATGCAGACCCCTCCCACAGGGCCATTACGGATGAGCATTCTTCACAGGCAATAGACCTTGGCTAGCACAGAGAGATTTCAGGGTAAACACTTTTGGGCAGACCCCTGCTGCCTGTATGAGCTGTAATATCTCCTGAGAGGATCACGGGTGTCTGTAGGACTGTGCCAGCACAAGAACAGTATTGGTTAAGCAAATCTCAGGGGTTTTGTGGGCCCATCATAGATGATGGTAGGTCACACAGTGATATGACTTTAGTGGGAGCCCACAGTCCCACAGGTGGCAGCAAATCTGGTGCTGTGTAGGCCTGATGGCTCCGTGCCTCAGTAAGACAATGCCCTACCTAACCCACAAATTACCTGTGGCAAGCCTGCTTCCAGGCAACCTAGTCCCATCCTGTGCTTTCTTTGGGTCAGAAATTCAACAGCAAACAACATCTCTCAGTCTGTGCAGCCCACATAAAGCCTGTTCATCCAGGAGAAGCATTCGGTAGCAGGCCACAAACTCACACCCATGAGATTCAATAAGTCTTAAACACAGCTTGGGTGTTTTCAGGCTTAGGGTGGGCAGCAGTCGACCTTGCTAGGATTAGAAACTTGCACAGGGAGCCACAGAGACAGCACTGGCATGTTAACTGACATTGCAATAACGGGGAAATTTACGCTACCGATCCAGGAGATTCCTGCAATCCCTGCACCACCCAACATGCAGATCACCCGGAGGCTCTTTCAGTTTCAGAGACTAACAGGCAACTGACAGGCAGTGTCAGGCCTTGAGGGCACTGGTTCCTCTGCTGAACTGCTCTAGGTCAGGAATGGGGCATAACTGGACTGTTGTCTAGAGCGCTGTCTCTTCCACTTACCTATAAATCCAGCATAAGCAACAACTGTCTGTGGATCACTTTATAGTTCCCACCGTGTAGCCCTGAGCAATCAAAGGCAGCAGCTGACCTTGGCCTACTCTGATATTGCTAAGAGAAATTTCTTTTCAGATATATTTCCTCAGACAAAGGAAACAAAAGAAAAAAATTAACAAATGGGACTACATCAAACTAAAAAGGTTTTGTACAGCAAAGGAAACCATCGACAGAATGAAAAGACAATCTACTAAATGGGAGAAGATATTTGCTTATGATACATCTGATAAGAGGTTAATATCTAAAACATATAAAGAATTCATGCAACTCAACAACAAAAGCAAACAATCTAATTAAAAAACGAGCAGAAGACCTGAACAGATATTTCTTGAAAGAGGAAATACAGAGGGCTAATAGACATATGAAAATAAGCTCAAGGTCTCTAGTCATCAGAGAAATGCAAATTAAAACCATAATGAGATATCAGCTCACACCTTTGAGAATGGCTGTCATCAATAAATCAAAGAACAACAAATGTTGATGAGGCTGTGGAGAAAAAGAAACTTTCATACACCGTTGGTGGCATTGCAAACTGGTACAGCCACTATGGAAAACAGTATGGAGGTTTCTGAAAGAATTAAAAATGAATATACCTTTTGACCCAGCAATTGTAGTTCTAGGTATTTATCCAAAGAAAACCAAAACAATAATCTGTAAAGATCTGTGCACCCTTATTTCATGGCAGCACAATTTACAATAGCCAAGATATGGAAGCAACCTAAATGCCCATCAACAGACAGAAGGTAAAGAAGTTATGGTTCACATATACAATGGAATATTCATCCATTACAATGAAATCCTACCATTTGCAACCACATGGATGGACCCAGAGGTTACTATGCTGAGTGAAATAAGTCAGAGAAAGATAAATACCATATGAATTCACTTATATGTGGAATCTGCAGAACTACAAAAAAAATCAAAAACAGATTTATAAATATAGAGGACAATCTGGCAATGGGCCAGAAGGGAGAGTTTTGGGGGGTGGGAGAAGGGGTGAAATGTTAAAGAAGTACAAATTGGTAGTTGATAGTCATGGGGATGGTGTACATGGCATAGGAAATGCAGTTAGCATTAATTAATGTAACGGTTAGGTGGAGAACCAGAGGAGAGAGAGAGCAATTAGGGGAATCATTTTATAAACTATATAAATGTCTAACCAATGTACTGTATACTTGAAACTAATAAAAAAAAAAACACCTATTCTATCTGGCTAATTAAATAAAATTAAAATTAAAATTAAATAAAATAAAAATACTTAGGAATAAATTTAACCACGGAAGTGAAAGATTTGTACACTGAAAACTATGACATTGATAATATATATATATAAAAGATAACTTGTATATATGTACCAAAAAATAATATTGTTAAATAATATCCAAAGCCATCTATAGATTCAGTAAAATCCCAATTAAAAAGAATTCCAAAGGCATTTTTCAAAGAAATATAAAATACAATCCTGAAATTTATGTTGAACCACAAAAGACCCTGAATAGCCAATGCAATCCTGAGAAATAAGAACAAGGCCAGAGGCATCACACTCTTGATATCAAAATGTATTACAAAGCAGCAGTTAATCAAAATTGTATGGTATTGACATTAAAAATGAATGCAGACAGAATGGAACAGAATCTAGAGCCCAGAAATAAACCCTTGTATATATCATCAAGTAATATTTGACAGGGGAGCCAATAATACTCAATGGGGAAATAACAGTCTCTTCGATAAATAGTGCTGGGAAAACTGGATATTCACATGCAAAAAATAAATCTGGACCCCTAACTTACACCATTCACAAAAAATAACTCAAAATAAAGGCTTAAACATAAAACTTGAAAACGTAAAAATCCTAGAAGATATCATAGAGAAAAAAGTTCCTTCGCGTCAAACTTGCCAATGAAATTTTGGATCTGACACCAAAAGCAAGAATAACAAAAGCATAAATAAACAACTGGGACTACATTATAAAGCTTCTGCACAGCAAAGGAACCATCAACAAAAAGAAAATGCAGTTTACAAAATAAAATATCTGCGGACCATATATCTGAGAAGGGGCTAATATCTAAAATATGTAAGAAATTTATAAAATACAATGGCAAAAGGAAACAAAAAAACCCAACCTGATTAAATAATGGGCCAAGAATCTCAACAGATATTTTTTCCAAAGACAACAGACAAGATCCAACAGGTACATGAAAAGATGGTCAGCACTACTAATCATTAAGGAAATGCATTTCCTAATCGCCATGTGGTATTACCTCACACCTGTTAGAATGGCTATTATAAAGATGAAGGAGAATTTTTAGTGAGGATGTGGAGCATAGGGAATATTTTTGCACTGTTGGTGGAATGTAAATTGGTATAGCGACTATGGAAAACAGTATGGAGTCTCCTCAAAAAGTTAAAAATAGAATTATCATATGATCCAGTAATTCCACTTCTGACTATATAACTAAAGGAAGTTAAATTAGAATCTTGAAGAGATGTCTGCACTTCCATGTTTACTGCAGTATTACTCACAATAGCCAAGATATAAAAATATCCTAAGGGTTCACCTACAAATAAATGGATAAAGAAAATGTATATGTATACAATGGGATAATATTTAGCCATGAGAAACAAAGGACATTCTGCCACTTGTGACAACATGAATGGACACTGATGGTATTATACTAAGTGAAATAAGTCAGACACACACACAAAAATACTGCATGATCTCCTTTACATGTGGAGTCTAAGAAAGCTGAACCCGTAGAAATGGAGACTAGAAGGTGGTTGCCAGGACCTGGGAAGTGAGGGAAATGAGGAGATGTTGGTTAAAGGGTACAGACATATTGTTATAAAATGAAAAAGTTCTGAGTCTAATGAAAGGCATAGTAACTATGGTTAACGATATTGCGTTATAAACATAGAAGGGGCTAAAGGAGTAGATCTTAAATGTTCCCCCCACAAAAAGAAATTATGTCAGAAGATGGAGGTATTAACTAATTCTACTGTGGTAATCACCTTGCAATATATGTGTTTCAAATCGACACATGGTATACCTTAAACTTACACAATGTTATATGTCAATTATCTGTAGAAAAAGTAATACATTTAAGGTACTCAACAGTTGAAAGAAAGGGAATTACCTTTCACATACATAAGCTAATATAACACAAAAGACACATTTTATCTAAATCTGGTCAAGTTCATAAAAGAAAGTTTTAGTCAAGAAAAACAGGGTTTTTTTTGGTTTATTTTTAATGTCCTATAGCACCTGGTTTTCCTAGCTGGCCTCCCATCCAAGTACTAACCAGGCCCGACCCTGTTTAGCTTCTGAGATCAGAAGAGATTGGCACGTTCAGGTTGGCATAGCCATAGATAAGAAAACATGACTGAAAAATTAAAATAAAATTATCTTCTTATTTCACTGGAAAAGAAAAAAGAAACCTATTCTTCATTAATTCTTTGTCCAGATTTAAGCAACAATTTTGACAACATTTACAGTCAGAAAAGCTATCTCCTTTGGTTGTTAAATAATTTAGGCATTGAGCTGAGCTTAATTTTTGGTTTTCCTAATAATTAGGACAGAAATTCATGGTCAGTGGCCTGAAAAGCAAATTATGATTTAAGAACTCTTAAGTTACTTTTAACTCTATTAAAACAGAAGTATATATATATTCTGAAACAAGTGCTCTGGTGTGATGCTAAAGCTATAGATGAAATGGAGGTTTATCTATTATACTGTTCTATTAGTTTGTATTCACAGGCAAATTTAGTGGAAGGAAGGTCATTATCCTCTCTGAGTATACTAATTCAGGTATGAGCAGAGCTGCGGGCCCTAAGCAGAACACACCTGTGTTCCTCACCATATCGTTTGTCAGGCCTCCCAATTATCCACCCATCAGTGTTTCCACATTTCATGATTCAGATTCTCTCTTTCTCCTCCTCCTACTCTCACGCCTTACTCCATCCTCTATGATCTGCTAAAAATAAAATCAATCAATCAATCAATCAATCAATCAAGCAATAAGCAAACAAGCAAGTAAGCTGTTGTAAGGCTATAACATATTCGTTTCATCTAGATAATTTAGGGTTACCTGAAGTTTTAGGACTGACTTCAGTGTATCATTTTGTCCATTTCTAAAAGCCCTGGAATTCGATCCTTCTTTCCTTTCCTCCTCAATTGATAACCATTTTCTTTTTTATTTCCAAGAGTTTGTGTTCTGAAGATTAGTTGCAGATGTGAATCTAAAAAATATAATTATTCTAGAAATTTTTCAGTGTGTATTATTTATACTTTTATTCCTTTTACATATTGGAATACATTATGAATACAATTCCAGGTATTATGGTCAGCTGTTCATAAATATATAATGCAATTTATATTTTATTTTAAGAAATATTCTCTATCTTAGTGACTAATCTGCTTGCACAATATAGAAGAGTAAGTTCTAATAGAAAAATGTAGAGAGCAGTGGGCTTCCAGCAATAGCAACTCATCTACTGAAAACATCTATAAAAGCTAAGAAAACATATATGTGCATGTGTGTGTGTGTGCGTGTGACACACATATGAAGACACTGTAACACTAACAAGTAAGTGAAAAATTATAGGGCTGAGGTACAAGAGAACAAGTAGAAATGTTGCATAGCATTATTTGATACTACATTGCCCCAAGGTATCTGCACTGCAAAAAATCATCTGGAAACTGGAGAAGGGGAGAAATGTTAACTGTCCTGTATGTCTAAAAGGACAAAAATTAGAGTTGAAGGATATTTACAGAGAAATATCACGGAAGAAATCCCAAGCACTCTGGGCAGGGACTCCAAAAGGACATATTATAGGATTAAGGAAGACACACAAAGAGAACTACCCTTAAGGACTGAAACAAAGCTTTGCATTACTTTATTCCCTAAGATTACATTCATGTGATCCAAATGGCTAGTGTCTCTAGCCATCTGCCAGAAGCAAATGTAAATTTATTCTGAATTGCGATAACATACTTAGTATACTTAGCCTCCAGGATTTTTCCCTCACATTTTAAAAATTCAGTGCTCATCACTCAGACATAAATTATCAGGCTCATAAGGGAAGAGAAGAGAATGAAGCAGGAGTAATATTTGAAAAGGTAATGGCTGAGAAATTTTCAGAAAGGGAACAATATTAAGCTATAGATTCAAGAAGTTCTGTGAATATGAAGTGTGTTAAATAGAGTTCACTGGCACCTGAAGATAAAGAAGGTAGACTTTTAACATGTTATTTATGGACTCTAAAACATACCATTACTCACACACTAAGGAAGACTCAGAATGGGGGCTGGGCAAAATAATTGATAAACTTCGGTAGAGTAATTACTGTATTATTTTATCTAACACAGCAATATTACAGATAATATACTACTTTTTCTAATTTACAAATCAGGAATTAAGATTGAAAAATGTCTGTTCAAGGTCACACAGAGAATAATAGGTGATATCGAAACTGCAATTCATGTTTGTCTGATAGAACCCAATCTCTTAATCATTTTGTTCTACAATCATGTTTATATATAAATTCCTTTTTGTGTAACAAATTATGATTTTAAAGGTCTAGCACTTCATAAATACTATGATATATTCACATAGGTGCTCTAGGTCCTTTCTTATTTATTCACTCACATATTTATTAACATATTTAGTTCAAAGAGCTGTAAGCATTTGACTTACATCAACATTAACAACTGTGAAAGGTATGAAACTTTTCCCTACACGCAAACTAACAAGTTAGCTTGTCATGGTTTCATAGTTGCTGACAATAAAACAAGCCTCCTGAATCAAAGACAAAGGGGATTATTACTCATAGCATAGCAGGAAGTATGAACTTTGTGTTAGTACCAGTTGTCCTTGCCCCTTAAGCCATACAGAGTGAAAGGGCATGGCTTCAGAGGATTCTGCGCACACAGTGGGTTTACATCACTCCTGAGGAAACCCAAGCTTAATAAACCCCTGTCTTTCAGAATGAGATGCAAGTAAGCATGGCCAACTTTTACCCCAGAGGGAATTATACTGATTATACTGGGAATCAAAAAGACCTGTCCTCTCTTTTGAAGCAAGATAGTATCTACGATTTCTTGCAAGGATGCTTGCTATACAAAAATCCTTGAAAAAATAATCCAGATGAAAAAATTGTAGTGCCTCTGTTTATATAAAGTACAGAAATAAAAATGATCTATAGAGAACATTCTAAATAATCAAAGGACAAAAATTCTTGTGATGCTTACATTCTAAGGCAAAATAGTAAATATAATAAAAAGGTTTAGTAGATTATTGGTGATCAGTGATCTGGGGGAAAGAAAACAGAGTGAATAAAGGAAACAGATTTGTGAAGTGCAACATAAATTTGGGTAGATCAGAGTAGGCCTGATTGAGAAGGTAAGATGAGCAAAGAATTAAAGCCTTGAAGAAAAAATTTTCCTCAATATTGCATTTTCACTTTTTAATTTTTTCATGTTTTTAAATTATTCTTGGGGAAAAAGAATACAATTAAAAGAGAACATATTTCAAATTTTGTTCATTGTAGGTTAAGACCTCACAGGAATGGAAAGAAGAATGAAGACGAGGAAACCTGTCCTAAAATTTTTGTATATAGTATTTATTAGAGATAGGGGCATATACTTCTATTTGGGGTTTGATTAATGGCTATATTCACGTCCAAAATTTTTGCTCTGTTAAAGCAATATTGAATCCCCAAAGTGCATTGGCTTATTTTATAAACCGTTTGGGACCCATTTTCTTGGAAATGAGAAACCAATTTTCTCAAGAGAAGCAGACATAGAAAACCACATCTCAAATTCCCAGAGGTTCAAGCTGACTTTGCAAGTTAATGCCCATGAGGTGAAAGTGTTTCAAATCTTGGCAATGTACATTTTCCTTGCTTGTGATATCTTTTCTGATCATTACCCATGGTGCTCTCTCAATCTCAACTCAGTTAATTCATGAAAACTGGTTTCATCCTCCAGGACAAAACAGGGAAGTTTGGGCCTACTGATGGCTGGAGGAAATGCTATTCTGTGCATTTTGAGGGAAGAGGAAAATGATTTGGATATAAAATCCTGCAATCCCTTGAGGAAAATACACTTCACATAAGGATGATGATAAAAAGATACAACGAAATATTTTTACACTGATATACCAAAGCAAGCTCAGAGACACATTATAGAAATTTATACCACCATATAACTGAATGTTATATATAGAATTTATATAAATATCTGGAATTAGGTTTAAGGACAGTGGAAATTAATGAACTACATATAACTTACTAAAAGAAATTGTCTGTTGATTCAGCAATTGGAAGATTACTTGCCTGACAGTGGAAGAAATATAATTCTGGGTATAGAAATGATATTTTTTTATTACTTATTTTTCAAAATAAAGTTGTACTTATGGCCAGAAGTTTTATAAACTCTAGATTTTTCAGCTGCTAACCTCTAAAATGATTGCCTAAGGGTACAATATTCCTGAAGTATGAATTATGTTCTCAATACCGTTAAAGGTTGTATCAGTACTTTCTCTTACACATATGGAAAAACTGATTTACATTTTCAGAAAAATGTACCCACTACTTAGCACATAGAAACATAGTTTCTGAAACATGAAAACATAGTTTCTATCTTCAAATCGTAAGGACATAATAGACCACTTTCAGCCATTTTATCATATCTCCTACACTAGAATTTAGGCATTTATAAACTAGTTTTGGAAAATCAAATAAGCTTATTTTTAAACAATACAGTTCATACTTTTTAATGATTTGTTTTTGTAACTTTAAGAGTTATTGGGGTGACAACAAAATCAAATAAGTTTCAAGCATACAATCCAACAATATGTTTTGTATATTGCACAGAGTATTCACCAAAGTTAGATTTCCTCCCATCACCCCTTCCCTCTAGTAATCACTAATCTACAGTCCGTGTCCATGAGTTTGTTTGTCATGTTTGTTGCTTTCAGTTTTATAGCCCACATACGAGTAAAATCATATGGTTTTCAACTTTTTCTGTCTGGCTTATTTCACGTAGCATGATTAGCTCAAAATCAATCCATGTAGCAAATGACAGTATTTCATCTCTTATGGCTGAGTAATATTCCATTATATATATATGTACCTCCACTGTGTATATGTACCACAGCTTCTTTAGCCAATCACCTATTGTAGGACACTTTGGTTGCTTCCATGTCCTGGCCACTGTGAATAATGCTGCTATGAACATCAGGGTAAATATATCTTTGCTGATAAAAGTTTTCAGGTTTTTTGGTAAATACCAAGAATAAAATTGCTAGATCATATGGTAATTCAATTCCCAGTTTTTTGAGGAAACTCATACTGTTTTCCATAGTGGCTGTACCAATTTACATTCCCACCAGCAGTATAGGAGAGTTCCTTTTTGCCCACAACCTCTCTAACACTTATTACTTGTTCTATTGATGACAGCCATTCTCATAGGTGTAAGATGGAATTTCATCACAGTTTTGATTTGAATAACCCTAATAACTATTGAAGTTGAGCATCTTTTCATATATCTGTTGGCCATTCATATAACAGTCTTCTTGGGAGAAGTGTCTGTTCAGGTTCATCTCAACAAACTCTATAATCCACTGAAATATAGTTATCATTCATATATATATATATATATATATATATATATATACACAAATATATATATATATATATGAGAAATTGGGTGATGATACAGTATTGGAGAAGATATATTTAGGCTGTTGGGAAGATAAATCTACTGAAAATAAGGTAATAATAAAAAAGTTTGCCTGACTACTCAATTGAGGCCGTGAACTTTTTCTGGCATTACAAGCTGAGTAAAATATAAGAAAAGGGAACTCTCCCAGGACCTGTATGCCACCTTGCCCAAAACTTCAATTTCAGAGAGACGGGAAACTCATGAGATAAACCTCATCATCATCTTGCCTTCTGTCTGCTGAATATTTCCAAATTGCTTCAGCAAGCTGGACTCCAAGCAGTGTGGTAGTCCTGCTGAGCTAAACAATCAGAAATCAGTTTGGATCTGCTTAAGGAGCTGGAATTGGTGGAGTATGGACCTGAAGAGTGATGGTTCCCACTGACTGGTTGACTGAAGTATGTGTTTGCATGCACAGCAAGACTATACAAAGCTTACCAGAAAGCGGTTGTTATGGGGTTAAAAATAAAACAGAAATCATAGGTCAAATTTGGAACAGTGGAAATTTGCCTTAGTCAGGATAGAGAGAATTCTTATACACTGGGAACAAGCTGAGACATCAGCAAGACTTCCTTTTCAGAATAAGGATGCTCTCAGATGTATGGGTTACTCCACACCCACCCTAACAAATCGCAAAGACAAACTCAAATGATCTAAGGAAAAATCAGTTTTGGAGTTTGAGTCCTGATTGATTTAGAGTGACTTGGACTTACTGTAGATTTATCCCGACAAAGGGTAAAACTAATACAACACAATGCAAAGGTAATCAGCAAGTTATGGAACTGTGTAATTCAACAAATACCATAAGTCTTCAAAGGAAGAGAATGGATACAGTGTTTATAAATCATATAATTAATATTTGGCATGCTTAAAAATTATTAGACATGGAAACAAAAAAATGCAGTCCATGATCAAGAGAAGTGTAACCCCATAAAAGAATAATATATAAATGTAAAAAGTACAATATACCATGTATAAATGATTTAAACATATCAAAAAAGAAAACATATTTTCAATAAGCACATGAAAATGCGCTCAACATTTTTATAGAAAAAATACAAATTAAATCTACAATTAATTATTACTTAATACTAAAATAAAAATATAATAATTCCAAATATTGGTAAGGATGTAGTACAATTGAAAACTTTATACATTTTTGGGGGTACTATAATGATCTGGAAAAGAATTTGGCAAATTCTTATAGAGTTAAAGATACACTTAGCATATTATTTAGCAGTTCTAATCACTGGTAGACTATCTCAAAGGAATGAGAACTTGTGTTCACAAAACAAAAACAACAACAAAACAACAATGACAACAAAACGACTGATCAGAAGCAGCAATCAGAGATAAGAGAACAGATCTCTAATGTTTGGAGCCAGTCCTTTTGGCTCACCCTGCTCCCGTAAGCTGCTACAGGAACATACACTCACCATGTGGTTGGGAGTGGGGAATGGATGCCTGCAACTATGCTAAGAGCTGAAATTGATGGAAAGCAACCACAATCTACCTCTAAGTCTTCCGCCTGGAAGTTTTAAGTCTGCAACACACTCCAGAGTTCCAAAAACAATTACATCAGTCAGGTTCTGCCAATCCAGCTGTCTAGGTGGAGAGACAAGATTCCCTGTGCAAACTTCCAGAATTCTGTTCTCTATAGAGATTGGTTTTTGAACATCACAACACCCTTGTATTTCAGGAATACGCTTAACATGGCTGGGATGTATCATACTTTTTAATATACTTCTTAAATTTGCTTTTCTGATACTTTGATTAGAATTTAAATTTTTTTTTTTTAAGAGAAGATAATTTTCCTTCCTTGTCTTTATAAGCTTTTGGTATCTATAAGAGCCTCATGAAATGAGTTTTGAAGTATTCTTTTTTTTCTATCCTCTAGAATAATTTTGTAAGACTGATGTTATTCCTTTAAAAGTTTGGAAGAATTTACTGATGAAGCCATGCAAGTCAGGAAATACATTTTGTAGTAACTATTTAATTACTTATTCAAATGCTATGATAGGTATTTAGATATTCAAATTCTTATAGTATTTTTGACTTTTTCTAGTCATTCATTAATTTCATTCAAATTTAAATATTTCTTATATGAGTTGTTTAGAATACTCTCCTGTTATTTTTTCAATAGCTGTGTTATCTCTAGTGAAGTCACCATTTTTCTTCTTGTTTTTGTCTTCTTTTACTTTTGTTAACTGTTAACAAGCTGGCTAGAGGTTACAAATTTAATTGGTCTTTTCAAACAAATAATTTTTGTATTTCTTGGTATTATCTCTCATGTTTGTTTTCTGTATTACTATTTTTTTATTTATTCCCTTTTCTCATAAAGCTTATGTGTTTCATGTGATCCTTTTCCAGCTTCTTGAGATCAAAGATTTTCAATCTTTATTTCTTTTATATGGCTATAAATTTCTATTTCTACATGAATTTACTTGAAATCCACAAATTTTTTGGTTTTATTTTTATTATTCAGATCAAAATATATTTTAATTTCCATTAGAGTTGTTCATTGACTCATGTAATATCTAGATGTATATATTGCTCAATTTACAAATATTTAAGGATTTTTCTTGCTTTTACGACGGAATTCTATTTTCACTTTATTAAGAAAACAATCTGTATGATTTAATCATTTATAAATTGTTGAGGCTTGTTTTATGACATGATTGATTTGATAATATCTTCAAGACAATTTAAAAATAGTATTTATCTTGCAACTATACTGCAGAGCTTTCTAGAAGCAAATTAAATTTATCTTTAAATCTCCTAAATGTCTTTGATTTTTTTCTCTTTGAACTACCCATAATTAAAATAGATATGTTAAAATCCATCAATGAATTTTGCTAATTATCCTTTTTTGTTTTGTTTCATATGTTAAAAAGCTATGTATTCTAGAAGTTTTTTATCTGCCCATTGCACTGACGCTGCAATCATGAGATACATTCCCCTTCATTTCTAATAATGTTTATTAACTTAAAATATCCTTTTGTGAGCATTAATATCACTCTAAAGGTTTTCTTTTGGTTAAAGTAGTGTGGTATTTTTTTTTTTTTTCATTTTTGCTTTTAATTTTTATCTGTCCTTTTATTTAAAGTATGTCTCATATGCTATAGTTTAGGTCTCTGTAATCCAGCTATATCATCTTACACTGTTAAATGTATATAGTCCAACTAAATAATATTAAGTATAATTAATATATTAGGTTTAATCCCTCTTCTTACTACTTGTCTTCTTTCCACTTTTTCTGCATTTTACTCCCTTTATCTCCCTATTTTCTCTTCCTTTCATGTCTTCTTTTGTATTAAACAAGCATTTTTTTATAATTTTTATTCTATCTTGTATGTTACATATTATTTAATATTATCATAGAAAATAAGCTAATAAAGTTAATGTGCAAGTTATTTACCTTGTGTGTCTTAGTTCCAAAGTTACCCATCTATATTCTGTTCTCTGATGCTAGACCTGAGATGCTGCAGCAGGTACTTCTTTTTTCAGATAAACCTGACAGGTTTTGGCCCCAGAGTGTGACTGTGAGGTAAAAGTAGGGTAGGACGGTCTTGCCCCTACTTTTTTGCTTGCTGTTCCCATTGGCATTTGGCCAGAAATGGTGGCAACCATTGGTTTTAGTCCTTAAATTCTTTAAACATTACCAGATCCAACTTCAACATGATGCTTATACATACAAGTACACAGTTAGACAAAGAACTTACATCAGAAATGAGAGTTCTTGTTACATGAGGCCTCACTTCTCATTTACTCATCTCCAAATGAATTTATCATAGTATTTAACTCATAGGTTTCTTTAAAGATTAAGTAATTTAAAGCAAATAAAACACTTAGAATTGTTATTGAACATAAGTGCTATATAACCTATTATTGACATACATATTAATACACATATCAATATATATTATTCACATATATAAAAAACCTCTATCCTTTGGCTTTGGAAGAGATATTCTATAAAAATGTATTTAATTATGTTTTAAAACAAAGTCTAATCATATATCATTGGACACAATATAAACAGATTATCACTTTTGGAAACCTCAAGGAATTGCAATTTTTATAGGATTGTAAAATCATGCCTAAAAGTACACTACATATCTTTATAGGTTCATGTATTAATAAGATAATTAGATTTTCAATTAAAAACCATTAATTAGAGAGTAAAAACTGTGGACAAGTTCGAATGTTACATATGATTTTCAAATGAGCATCTAAAACAATACCTATGCTCATGCAGAGATGACTTATATTAAATCTTTATTTCAGAGACCAGTTTTCATTCAAAGAAAATGTTATTCATAGCAAGATTTTAAATTATACTATGGAAAAAATCTTGCTTCAGTTATAAAAACAAATTGTATTAGTGGTAGAATGAACATTAGAGCATTTCGAGGAACATAATCTATAGACTTAAATTATTTAAGGTTGGTTTCTAATTAGGCTTAATAACATCAATAATTAATGATTCCCCAAACTCATAGCAAAAATGCTTTATTCTTTTCAAAGAGCTTTCTGTTTCCTTATTAGATGTTCACATAAACTCTGTAAGGTAACTTGGGAAATGTTACCCTCATTTATCAGGTTAGAAAACAAAACCTTGGAGAAGTCTGCAAATACTTTATCATATAAGTACTATAATCACAGGATTAAGATCAAATTATGATTATATTGTTGTCTCAGTACCTACTGCATACTCTGTGACATGCCCTAACATTTCACTGTATGCATTCTGCTTTTTGTGGGGGTCATACAGCCTATAATAGTTTATGAAGTCAAGTTTACAAATGCACTACATTTAAATATAAACAAAGGAGACAAAGAAATAAGAAGACATCAACCAACAAAAACATAACTATCATGACTACATGTTGAGGGAGTTGCCTTAAGGAGAAACTGTCAATTGTATAAGGAGAAACAAAATGAGTATGTCCTGAACAAAACAATAAGCATCTCTCTGGCCAACAGTTAAAAAACAAACAAAGAAGAAAGAAAGAAGGGAAGAAGGGAATACACACAAACAAGCAGACACCTCAAGAAAGGAAAAAAAAAAAGTGATGGCACAATTCAGTGAGAAAAAATAATACCTATCAGACCCTTTGAAATTCAATACAGAGCATATAAAACAGGCCTCATGCAGCCAAGAAAGTAGCCACAACCAATACTAAACAAAAATCTAAATGAGTAGAAAATGTCCTTTTAGTCTACAGCCATGCCACCCTGAACAAGCCTGATCCTGTCTGATTTCGGAAGCTAAGCAGGGTCAGGCCTGATTATACTTGGATGGGAGACCACCTAGGAAGACCAGATGCTGTAGGCATAAGAAATAAAAAAAAATAAATAATAAGGGATTGTAAGGTGAGAAGGTCCTTTGTAATCTGTGAGGCCAACTAAGGTTGCCTCGCCTAAAAAAAAAAAAAGAGAGAGAGAGAGAGAGAGAAATGTCCTTTCAATGTAGCTGGAAAATGCCTGAAAGAATGGATACTAAGAAGGTCTTAATGGAGAAATACTGCTTTAGCTTTCAACATCAGCATTATCATCTTCATCAATCTAACATTTTGAACATTTTAGTGCCAAGTGCTTTAAAAACATTGTCTCCTTTGCTCCTTGATGCATTCCATGAGGTAATTTGGATTACTGTTTTACAATCTATGACAAGAAAACTAAGGATCAGAGAGGGTAAGCAGTTTGCTTAAGTTTGAAAGCTCTGATAAAAATTGCATACCTCTAAACTCGAAAACAAACTGTCTTTTCTACCCTAGACCTCAAACACCCAGGAGTTCAGAAATACAACACACTTCACTTAACAGAAACTGAATCAAGTTATCCCAGGAAGGCAGACCATCTTTATATGAGACCTCATGTGAATCTCATTGAAATTGCCCTTAGGACAATGGCATCCCAATGTGAGATGAGAATTGTGATTTTTACTCTAAATTTATCAAAATCAATAATTGGATCATTTAAAATTTTTTAAAATAAATTTATTGGGTGACACTGGTTAATAAAATTACATAGGCTTCAAGTGTACAGTTTAATGATACATCATCTGTATATTGCATTACATTCACCACCCAAAGTTAAATCTCCATCATATATTTTACTATTTTACCTTTATCTACCTCCTCTCTCCTCCCTTTCATATTTCTTGACTGTCATTACGGATTAAATGTTTATGTCCCCCCCAAGATTCATATGCTGAAATCCTAATCCTCTATTAGATAGTAATAAGAGACAGAGCCTTTACAAGGTGATTAGGTCATAAGGATAAACGAGACTAGTGTCTTTATATAAGATCCCAGAGAACTTTCTGACCCCTCCTGCCATGTGAGGACACAATGAGAAGAGGGCTGTTTATGATCAAGGAAGCAAGTTTTCTCCAGACATAGAATCTACCAGCACTTGATCTTAGTAGAGTTCTCACCCTCCAGAACAATGGGAAAGAAATATTGGGTTGTTTACAGGCCACATTGTCTCTGGTACTCAGTTATAGCAGCCTGGATGAATTCAGACAACTCTTTTCTACCACGTTAATTTAAGTGAGGAATTTGGAACTTTTTTACTTCTCTATCCACTGCAGGATCTTTTTAAAAAAACTTTGAAACTATGGACACTCATTATTATCAAATTATTCTGACATTACATACCTTATAATTCTTGATATTTTTATTAGATCTATAGCCATATTAACAGCAAATATCAGTATTAATCCTGTGTTTTGCTGTTATTACTAATAATTTTATATGCTCTATTACTATTGCATATTACTCAGTTAACTAGAAAAGACTTCAAATCTATTTTCAGTATTTTTACTATTTCAAATATATATTAATTTTTAAAGTTATATAGCTACATATGCTTGAGCTAATTATCTGAAGTTTTTATTTTCCTCCAAATTTTTCAATAGATGGATATCTAGTTACCTTCTATTTTAAATTTTTGGCTATTGTCCTTGTAGCTTTTATTACCTTTACATCTAAGTTTATTCACACTATGATTTTATGACCTTATTTCAAAGAATCCATATATTTTTATATCCTAATTAGGATGCAACTCATTTTATACTATCTTTTTAAATACAACTTTTAAACAGTAATATGCCAGACTCATATAAGGTACTATTAATAGAAGGGTGAAGGACGTTAAATCCTTCTCTCAAGGAATAAGCTGTAAGCAAAGATAGGGCACTCAATTCTGTCTGATTGACTACACTTTTTATTGTTTTACAGTATCTTTTTATAGGAACTGTGATGGTGAATTTTGTGTGTCAACTTGACTGGGCCACTGACTGCCTAGATATTTGGTCAAATGTTATTCTATGTCTGTGAGCACATTCTAAGATGAGATTGATAGACCAAGTAAAGCAAATTTCCCTCTCTAATGTGGGTGGGTCTCATAAATAAATTGACAATCTAAATAGAACACAAGGCCGACCCACTCCAGTAAGAGAAAATTTCTCCTACTTTTCCTGCTTTTGCACTGGGACATTGGCTTTTTTCTGCCTTTGAATTTGAACTGAAATATCTCTTTCTGCTCTTGACCCCATTGGTCTTCAAACTGGAACTATTTGAAGCTTGAAGGAGTTGTGAGGAACCCAGGGGGTGGGTGTCAGTTAATGTAAACATATTTTGAGGGCAAAAGCTTGTGAAATCTGTAGAGGTCTGCAGCAGAGTAGATTACTGTGAACTATGTAACAACTGTGGCTGCTTTTGGTACTCTTGATTTTTTTTCGATGTTCCTAGTCATCAATAAGGGCTAAGCTTTGCCTGTCTGGGTCAGACGAAATCAAAGTAAGATCTTCATTGGTCTCCAAAAGGCCTGGAAAGCTGATTGCTCACCTCACTCTTCCTTCCCTGGAGAGGGAAACTATTTCTAGCTGGGAAGTTCTTCCTGGCATTGTGTAAAACCAACATGGGGCGAAGGAATGATTATTGGCAAAATAAAGCTGTTTTCTTTTCTTGGGCAATTTTTCTCATGTTTTCGTTACACTGTGTTGCTAATGTTTAAATGGAATCTGGAGCTATCCAGAGCTGTTTTGCTCACAGATAGCTGTCTAATTGCTGATCGTTGTGTGTTGGTCTATTGCAGAAGTGTCCTATGTTGCCATTTTGGTCACATAACTCAATTAATCTCATGTTTTACATATAAATTCACACACACACACACACACACACACACACACACACCCTTTTGGTTCTGTTTCAGCAAAGAACACTGACTAAAACAGGTGTCACGCTTTTATTTTTTTGTTCTCTTTCCATTTATACATTAGGTAAGATGAGAAATCTATCCAGCCATTCAGATTGTGCATAGATCATTTGCCGCCTGTCAGTAGCAACACTCATTATCCACTTTGATGTGTCAGATCAAATACAATTCCTGGTCATACAAACCTGAAGTTTATATGATACCTATGATAATTATTTTCTTCTAGAAAGATAAGTTGACATTCAGAATATAACTTGACAGCTCATGTAGGTTTGCCTAGTAAGAGAAAATGGGCTGATCATGAGGGGTGTGAATGTTGTTGTTCCTATAACAGTTATATTTCTCATAGTGAATGAATCATTTGTCATTCTGAATTTATAAGTGTCTTAAGAGCTTGCTTAATTTGTCTACCTCTGAGACATTAATGTCCTCTTGGTGTGCTGATAAAATCAGTGTGCTGAGCCAGCAAAACAAAGGACCATATCAGAGGCATAATAAATTCATCAAGATAACGAATTTAGTCCCCAGAGAACTCTTGGCTGTATTCTTATGTGTATTCACCAGGCAGATGATACAGAGAAATCAACATTTCTCTTCCTTTAAACATGGAAACTAGGCATTGGTTTTCTTTTGAAATTTGGACTGAGGATAAAGAATGCAAAGGAAAAGAGAAAAAACAAAGAAAACAGATGTTTCAATATATGAATAATTTAATTTCTAATTTGTTTAAAAAATTAAGTTTATATAATCTAAAAAGACTGAGCTCCCTAATTATACAGTATAATTAGCACTAGAATATAAAATCCTCAAGGATAGAAATAGTGAATAATATAACTTTGCATCCCTGGCGTCAAGCACAATACCTGTCACAGCACAGATGTTTTATGAAAATTGAAGGAATGAATATGTTAATGATAATAAAGTATTAAATTATAAGATGACTGATAAACAAATTATTCACCCTGATAAAATATTTTTATTAATGACCTATCTTGGACATTGTTCCTCAATTTTATTCTTGTCTTTGTCCCTAGTAATAAAATATCTGCATTTTAGCTGATATTAAGAATAAACATTAGGAATAAACATTCTATTTCACAGTTTAGTTTCTAAGCAGATGTCTCCAGGTAACAATGTGCTAATGAATAGCTTAAAATATAAGTGTTCTGTAACATATTCAGGAAATTGTTAACCACCACTTATTTCTCTGCTCATATCCTTGAAATATAGGTCTAAAGATGGGAACTCTAGCCCCTTTTTGGCTCATGGGGATGAGTACTACATATTAATATTAGTGAGAAATTAGCTTCAAGGAGATGGAGTTTCTGAGTACTTAATGCTATGGGCTTGTCAAATAAGAGTTAAACTGCTAACGAGACTAAAATGACAATAGTAAATGTCAGTAAAACTCATAGCTTGTTCTCTGAAAAAAATAAAATTGACAAACCTTTAGTTAGACTCACCAAGAAAAAAAGAAAGAGGGCACAAATAAATCAAAAATGAAAGAATGGTTACAAGTGAAACGCAAAAATATAAGTGATATGTGATTATTAAAGACTACTATGAACATTACACCAGCAAATTGGACTACCTAGAAAAAAAAAATGGATAAATTTCTAGAAACATACAGCTTCTAAGAATGAATCATAAAGAAATAGTAAATCTGAACAGGCCAATTATTAGAAAGGTAATTGAATCAGTAATCAAAATCTTTCAACAAACAGATGTTCAGGACCAGATGGGTTCACTAGTGAATCTATCAAAAAGTCAAAAAAGAATTAATGTCAATCCTTCTCAGACAATTTTAAAATAAATAAATAAAATAGGAAGAACTCCTTCTCAACTAATTTATAAGGCCAGCATCACCCAGATACTAAAACTAGCCAATGATACCACGAGGAAAGAAAAACACAAGCCAATATCCCTGATGAAGATATATGTAAAATGCTCAACAAAATATTAGCAAATCAAATTTAATAATAGAGTAAAAGGATCAAACATCATGATCAAGTGGAATTCATTCTAGGGATGCAAGGATGGTTCAATATCTATAAATCAATGTAATAGACCACATTAACAACATGAAGCTTTAAAACCATATAATCGTCTAATAAAATGAGAAAAATGTGACAAAATTCAACATCCATTTATGAAAAAAACTCTCAACAAAGTGAGTATAGAGGAAATATGCCTCAACATAGTAAAGATCATATATAACAACCCCACAGCTAACATCATAGTCAATAGCTTTTCCTCCAAGATCAGGAAAAGAAAATCTACTCTTGCCACTTTTATTCAACATAGTTTTGGAAGTCCTAGCCAGAACTTTAAATAAGTAAATTTAAAAACGGACATCCAAATTGATAAGGAAGAAGTAAAATTGTCACTATTTGGAGATATGATATTATATATAGCAAACCCTAGACACTCTACCAAAACCTGTTAGAACTAATAAAAAAATTGTAATGTTGTGGTATACAAAATCAATATATGAAAATCTATTGCATCTATACACTACTAACAAATTAACAGGAAAATCAAGGAAATGATGCCATTCACATGTTCATCAAAAATAATAAATATAGCCCAGCAGATAAAAGACCTGTATACTGAAAACTGTAGGGCACTGATGAAAGAAATTGAAAAAGATATAAATGGAAACATATTTGCTCCTCATGAGTTAGAAGATAATTATAATGTCCACACTACCCAAAGTTATATATAGATTCAATAAAATTCCTATCAAAACCCCGATGGCATTTTTCACATAACTAAAACAAATAATTCTAAAATTTATATGGAATAACAAGAGACTCCAAATAGCCAAAACAATCATAAGAAAGAACAAAATTGGAGGCATCACACTCCCTGATTTCAAACTATATTACAAAGCTATAGTAATCAAAACAGTATAGTATTGGCATAGAAACAGATACATAAATCGATGCAACAGAATAGAGAGCCCCAAAATAATCAATCCCAGGCATATATAGTCAATTAATTTATGACAGAGAAGCTAAGACTGTACAATGCGGAAAGAAAAGTCTCTTCAACAAATGGTATTGAAAAAACTGGACAGCCATGTGCAAAAGAATGAAACTGGATAGCTATACGCAATTTACGCCATACACAAACGTCAACTCGAAATGAATTAAAGACTTCAGTGTAATACCTAAAACTATAAAACTAGAGGACATAGAAGTTCCTTGTCATTGATCTTGGCAATGACTTTTGTGTTTAGCACCAAAACGAAAGGTAAGAAAAGCAAAACTTAACAAATCAGTGAAGGGAGCCAAAAAGTACGAAGTTCCAGTTATAAAATAAGTCATCAGGATATAATGTACAGCACAGTGATTATAGTTAATACATTGCATATTTGAACATTGCTAAGAGATCTTAAAAGTCCTTATTACAAATAATAAAATAAAATTGAATATCAAAAAATAAAATCTGTTATTTTATTGCATTTGACACTCACTACTGAAGATACACATAGCAGAACTGACAGACATACAGAAAACAGCAATGGGGATTTCTGCTTTATTGCTTCACATCCATTAAAACCTGCTAGTAGAGTCAGTGAGAAATTGTACCATTCAAATGCATTTAGAAGTCCAAACTCAGCTGTAGGCTGAACTCAGTTGTGGCCCAAGAGTACCCATCACATGGAAATAGAAGCAGAGTTGGAGACCTGGTTTACACTTAGTATAATGAAAAATAAAGAGAGTGCATAGAAAAAATGGAGACACACATGCTTAGTTCTTTTTCTTGTATTGTTTTAATCACATAAGCCACCTAAAAAAATAAGACATATATACAAATGAAAAGGAAGACTAATAGCAGTTCACTGGTTAAGTCTCAGGTTCCATGTAAAAAATCTGAAATTATGGCCAGAGTGATCTTCCAACATTTATAAACTTAGAATAAAAAATGTGATGTTTCCCAGACAATAAATAAAAAACTCATTTTCTGCCTCTCCACCCACAGTTTAAATTTTGAGACTTCTTCCCCTGAAATTTGGCCCAACTATAGCTATATGAAACAGTAGTACACAACTGAATCAGTCATCTCCAAGGAATCTGTAATCATGTAACATAAAAAAATCAATGTCTCTATGAAGAACAAGAAAGTCACTTTTATACTCTAGAGCTGTAGAATGGCCATGTTACACCATGTAGGATTATGAAGGAGCAGTTTCATTTAGTTACAGAGAAAGAACATTAGAAAGTGTCATGCTCTAAGTAGATATGAGAGATGAGGTGGCTAATGGCTTTCAGATCCTTATATTCAGTCTCTTCTTGAGTAAACTCATCTCTGCCTTGGGTTTCCAAGTATATAAAATATGAATACAGAAAATTCGAGCCCTGCAAATTGTTAGTCCTATAAGTGATGACTCTTCTTACGTTAGCTCATGCAGCAAATATATACATATATGTGTATACACATGGATTTTTTTTTCAATAAATAAATTGGAAAATTGGAGAGTGACAATAATTTGAAAAAAAACTCGCAGACATACTGCATAACTTAGAAATACTAAGAAAAAATAAGAAAATGTTAGTCATGTCATGAATGCATAAAGCATATGTAGATATTAGTCTATTTTATTATTTACTACTATAAAATATATATAAATCTATCATAAAGTTAAAATTTATCAAACTTATGCACACAATCACAGACCGTACATGCGCCATCTGTAGTCAAGAGAAATGTAAACAAATGTAAAGAGACTGAATAAAATCAATTGTAGTACATACCGCACTGCCGTAATAATTTCATAGCCACCTCCTGTTGTGATTGCAGCAGCTCAAGTGTTTCAGATATCTGATTCAAATGTCATGTGATGCTAGTCACTTACACATGAACAGTTTGGCTCTCCAGGAAGTTGCATTTGGCAGTAAAAAATGATCTCTTATGGTTCTCATGTACCTTTCGTCATGTTTACCACAATACCGTAAAGCTTGAATAACAACATGGTTCCCGCATGAAGTGTCACTAGTGATGCTGAAGTGCTCCCAAGAAGCAGAAAAGTCATGACATTACAAGAAAAAATTGAAGTGCTTGATATGTACTGTAGATTGAAGTCTGCAGCTGCAGTTACCCACCATTTCAAGAGAAATGAATCCAGCATAAGGATCATTGTAAAAAAAAAAAAAGAAAAAAGAAAAAAGAGAGAGAGAGAGAAATCAGGAATTCATGAAGCCATTGTTGCAGCTAAGCCAGCAGGTGCAAAAAAAAAACCTTACTCTTTTTATGGAATACCTTTTCATCACATATTGAAAATGCAGCTTTAATGTGAGTGCATGATTGCCATAAGAACAAAATACTTATAGACTCTAGGATAATATGAGGAAAAGCAAAGCATTATATGACAACTTAAGCAAAAGAAAGATGAAGGATCTAATGCTGGAGAACTTAATGCCAGCAAAGTATGTTTGATAATTTTAGAAAAAGGTTTGGATTAAAAAAATACCAAGATAGGAGAAGCAGCTTGTACCAGCCCAGAGGCAGCAGATGACTCCCCAGACACCATTAAAAGAATCATGAGGAGAGACTATATGAGCTTAAACAGGTATTTAATGCTGATACAATTGCCCTGTTCTTGGGGGAAAAAAATGCCACAAAGGACATTTATTAGTAAGGAAGAAAAGCAAGTACCAGGTTTATGTCAGTAAGGGAGAAGATAATTCTCCTGTTTTGTGCAAATGCAGTAGAGTTTATGACCAGGACTGCCTTTATCTAGAAAACTGCTAATCCCTGAGCCTCAAAAGGAAAAGATAAACACCAGCTGCCAGTCTTTGGGCTATCTAACAAGAAGGCCTAGAGATTGAGAACCCCTTTTCTGGATTGGATCTATTAATGTTTTGTCCCTGAAGTCAGGAAGTACCTTCCAGTAAGAACTGCATTTTAACATTATTTTGATATTGGACAATGCCCTGGCCACTCCATGAGTTCAATTACCAAAGGCCATTCAAAGTGGTCTATTTGCACCCAAACACACCCTAGAACACACCTCATAAGGACCTTTAAAACTGAGTACACATGGTATTCTATGTAAAAGACTGTCAATGCTATCAAAGAAAACCTTGATAGAATATCATGAAATGATGATGAGAGACCATCATGAACACTGTATGAAAGGATGACACACCGAGGATCCACTGTCATAGAAACTTGTTCCTGAGCTGAGGAAGAAAGCATTTCAGTGTTTCTCCACTTCATATGGTAGTAGCTATAGATATTTTAGAGATGCCCTTTAGTAAATTGAGAGTTTCTTTTTGTTCCTAATTTTGAGTGTTTTTATCATAGATATTTTTCTCTTAACTTCTTAAAAACTACAGTAACTTCAGAAAAAAACACTTATGCTTAAATATATATATATGTGATACTGTATGTATTTAATAAATAATTATATATGTATGCAGATAAACAAGTATGTATATGCATCTATGTATACACAGATATTTAAATTGGTTCACTGGAAATTGATCAATAGGCAGCCAGAACAAATTGACTTTAAAAAGATAGTGATAAATGAGACAGATAAGTTAATTTAAGGAAAACATTATAGTCCAAGCGGGACTAGAATCTGAAAGTCAATGTGTCTTTAATGTAAACATCAAAGCAAAATCTTCTAGTCACAAAGCCTCCTCTGCCAGGCACACTGCAATCATACAATGGTGATCATCTAATATTAAAGGGAAAATAGAAACAGTTTAGTTCCCTTTTCAAATTTAAAAAGGCATGCATTAAAATTAAATAGCATAACCATGGACAACTTTACATCATCAATCTGTCAGTAATATGAAAAACTTTATTTCATAAGCATTAACAGAAATACGATGCTGGAGAAAGACATGTGCCATTACTTATGTAGTATATTTAATCTGGGGTCAGAAGTCTTAAGAGCCACAAACTGAAACAGCAACAAATGATGAACATCAGTATTGGTTGTTGGAACAGAGCTCCAATTAAATCCTTGGGTAACATTACATGTTCTAAAATTACTTACAGAATACGTCATCAAAACAGAATATTACGCTTTTTCTTAAGTAGAAAGAAAATTTTTTTCAGATTATTGTAAATCCAGTTTTTTTCATTATAAAACTGTTTTCAAAGAGTTGGGCTAATGTTCATGAAAAAAAAATCATTTATAAAGACCTCCACAGAATGCTACTCTGAAATTTCCTTTGATAAGCAATTATAGTATTAACAATTTTTCCTGGCTGGAAATTTTCATTGTTATTTTACATAAACTCCATATTCCAGTTTTATTCTGAATCTGACTCTGCTTTTAGAAAATAGAACTCATTTTATTTTTGAGTTCCACATGAAGACTCTTGATATTATAAAAAAATCAATATCGTAGTTTTCCATCTTTCATCCAATACATATTTACTTCCATTTTGTCTTTTGACCATGTAAGAGAAAAGATCCAAATTTCACTGAGAGACAGTACTTAGAGTGCGTAACCGAAGCAACAACGTCGGCCTTTGTCCTCTATGTAGTACCCTCATAATTCTCACTGGGGTTGGGTTTTACTCTCAGGCCAGCCACTTTTATTTCCTTGAAAATAGTAATTGCTCAGCTTCGAAGGCCTTCTAATGTCGGTCACTACCCATCCCTCCCACCTCCACACATACAATATGTGAAGAGAAATGTTATATAAGACATGACACTAGTAAAGGGCAAAACTTTAAGCGCATATGCCCCTGCTAAAACGTGTGTGTGCGTGCACGCGCATACACACATTTTTATGAGGATACCCCCTCTCTAAATCCTCTCTACTACTTTGCATTTTTCAGCAGTTCTTTGTTCACACATATCTTCCATTCTCACACTTAAATGAAAATATTTATAATCCAATTAAAAATTCCAACTGTTATGAATTTTTCAAACCTTGGCCTTTGAATATTTTGTCCCTGGCACTTTAACCTTAATTGGACCTTTCACAAACCAGGAAGTTTCCCAAACCTGCACAACTCATTTACACTTTCATTTAACAAATAATTATTGAGTAAGGTGCTAGGGTTTTGGGAAACACTGGTGAGAAAGCATATAGCCCCGCACTATACTTCATTTTGTTTCTGTTTGGCTCTGTGATCATAAACATGATCTCATCATACAGTCATTGGATTTGTATTCTGACTTGCATTCTAAAGTGTTTAAACACTAGACTTTCCAACACAAATTGACGTGGCCATCCCCATGGCATTTGATACTCTATTAAGTCTCTGGAAATATGTTCACACTCTAGTTCTGCCCACCATGGCTAACTTCCCATAATGAGCTTTGATTCATCCCCTACACACAAACACACACAGGCCCAGTTTAGAGGACCAGGGTTATTCTCAAGTCTACACAGTGAAGCAACCTCTTCTGATTTTCCTTTCCTATCCTACTAATCATGCTGTCTCCTTTCACTTGCCTCCCCTCTTTGCTTTAATACTAGAGTCTAATATTTAATGGGGATATTTTATTACTGCCTTTATATTGTTAATTCAAAAATACCTTGGCTCCTTTACCTTCAAGATTTCAAAACCATAACATTTCTGTAATTTGCTTTTATTGTTAGACTTTGTTATTATTGTAAATTTAATTTTTTATACTCACTCAGAGACCATGGCAATGGGTGCCGTTTTATAAAACTAAAAATTAAATGAGTAAATTATAAACAGATGTATCATTTCTTGTATATGTGTTCAGAGACTGAGGAAATGACTACAATTTCGAACCAGTATGTAAGTACATAAGCATTTCAATATTTAAGTACAGTGCCATTATGCAAATTACATTCCTCAATTCACATTTTTAAAATGTCATTTTCCACATCTGACAAAGACAATAGGAGTATTACATAAAAACATAAATAAATAAAAAAAATTAAAATGGCCAGTGATACCATTACTCTTATCCTCACTTCTGAGAAATGAATTCTTAGGGACATTTTCTCTGCTTGTGAAGGCATCAGCATTTTAATGTTTGATGCACAGCATGGAAAATGGTGGGAAAGAGAGTTGTGACCTTACTGTGCAAGCTCTCCCTTATACAGTCATGGCAAAGATATGAGATTCAACAACCAAACAGCCTCCCCTAAAGGATAAACCACAGTAGACTGCTCCTCTTACCTAAACATTAGCAACTGTATGTTATACTGTAGGCCCTACAGTATAGGGGCAGAGATTATAATGAGACGTGGCACACCATAAATACATCCTTGTACAAAAAATAGCAAGGAGAACTGAAAACCACCAAGAAGTCTTCTCAGAAGTCTTCCCTGTTGTTACTTGATGGCAACTTTATGGGTCTTCCCCAGAGCTTTCCCTGCCACTGAAAAATAGATACAGCTTTTTTTTCATTTTCGTTTATTGTTGTTCACAAAAATGAGAGCTGTAATTCTTATATCCATTATCCCTCCCATTTTTTCTGGAGTTATAGTGTTCACAGGTAGCACCTTTCTGAGGTAGTGCTAAATAGCAAGGTGAAAAAAAAATAATGATAATCATCATATAATACAACCTTAAGCATGCACTTAAGAGCAAAAAATGTTTTAAAATGTCTTTTTGTCTTTGTTATTTTACAGAATCCTGATGCTTTGCGGGGGATATTCCCTGTGGATTTTTGCTGCATCTATCTTATAAATGATTCTCTTTGATCAAAATCTAGTGCAAGCTCTTTTTTTTTTTTTAGAGTCATAGAGGCAATGATTTCATATCACAATATTTTGACTCTTGACAGCTCAGTGGGAGTGAGGAAAAGTAGGAAGGGGATTATCTAAAGGAGAGGAAAAAATGGGGGAGAAGAATTCAAAGTCAGGCCAAAGATGACAGACAAAGCATAGGAGCAGCTGTAAAAACTGTTACTTGATCTCTTCTAGAGCTTAGATATTGGGGTGAATGACAATTTCTAATTAAAAAGGTGGCTGATTATCATGTAAGAAATGACACAATTTGTCTAAGACCTGGAGTAGAAGATGAATCAATTTTATTTGTAGAAAATTCTAATTTAGAGGTATGCATTTTTAGCTGAACATCTGTGGTTTGTTTTTGATGGGAGACATGTGATAATTAAATCCTTTTTTATTTTGTGCCTGAAATGTAATGTTCATATTGTATTTTTGTCATGTATCAATTTTTATATTTCTATAAACAAGAACAAAGCAAGTCCTCAATACTCACATGCAAAATTGAGAAGTTTATGCAATTTAGGAGTGTTATAATTAGATACACAGATAATTGCATATTCATATTTCACCATGAAATCTTTTGGAGTTTTAATTTTCTAAGGTAAATGATCTCCTTAGTACACTTATATGCATTAAAGCTGATTTGTAGGCCTCTTTCAGGGCAAATGTATATGCCTGTCTTCAAAATACTTGTTGCCAGGCATTTTGTAACTTTTTTTGTCTTTTTAATATATCTCTTTCAGAGAAGCATTTTCTAATTATATCTGTACAGAAAATGATTTTACTGTTCCAAAGGAAAGACATACCTCTGTGAGTGTAAAGCATTGTCTATAATTTGGCAGAACTTGTCTGGTTAAGTTAAAGAATGCCATATATGGATAAGCAAATATCTCAATCAGATAATCTCAAATAAGCAGACATGAATAGCATATGTAAAATGTGCTATATATATTAATATATAACATTATGTATCATGTATAATATATACATTTTATGCACACATGAACATATAATTATACATGTTACATATAACATACACACATGCACATATTACATTATACACATATTATGTATACATGGATAATCATTTATATTATAGTAGTATATATGTATGTATATGTATATATGTGTGTGTATGTATATAATATGGATGCATGTTTATATTACATATATTATATATTAGCATTTATATGTGATAATGTATATAATATGTATCATACATACCTATAGTGTAGATATATAACATATATGATGGATGTATATATCCACACACCTTATGTGTGCATGTGTATGATATAACATCAAGTATATATGTGATATGTGTGTGTGACATATATCAAACTATGGCTGTGAAAAGCAAGTAATTGTCTCATTTTCCAAAGAGCGCCCTCTAAATTTGGTTCTATACGTACTGGCTGCCTTAAACTTGCTATTGCTATTCTACTCTAGTACACACAGACATATCAGGCATGACCAAAATTCAGTTGGTCTCATTTACCACGAGTGATGATTATGATGAGAAACAGAAAGCTACCTGTGCTCCTTGCACCTATCTGAATCATCTGCCAAGCAATTGTATATTTTATTTTGTTCTCATAATATTTGATTTCTCTATTACATTGTGTTTATGGGGCTGGTATATATAAGAGAATTATAGTGCTGTATACCCATCATCCTATAGTTTTCTGTTTACTATCACTGGTAATCCATAAAGTTTTCCTTTGGAGGAAATACCAGCACACCCTGGATTTCCTTTGGAGGGAATGGAAAAAAACAAGTTATATGTGGTTGGGAAGTTGGTAAGAGGTACAGCCTGAACTCAAACTCAGTTGTTTTGATTCCAAATGTTTTTTGAATTTTACTAGGCTGCTTTTTTCTCAGTATGAGTCAAGACTTGTGGAACTGTTCATCTGTGACAGCCTCTGCAGGGTCCAGAAGGAGACTGGTTGACAATGACTTGAGCTAAGTCGCTTTATAAGAAGGCTCCTAATCTTTGCCCCATGTTGTTGTTCCCTTTTGCATTTGCTTAATATATACACTAGTTTACTCATAGAGAAAACTGGGACTTAAGTATAACAGTTAAAGGACGATCATGATGCTAATGTTCATTTTTTGGACTCTTCTTTCCCCAGTGATAGTTTTGCATCATGTAAATAAATTAAACATGCTTTCATTTAATATACAAGAAGATAACAATTACCTTATATATTTATGGACGATGAAAGAAAAATTTCTCAACAGTGGTAATTATCAATGGTTATAAAGATAACTTTGATACATAATTATCTTTGGATGGGGTTCAAAAGAGACTCACGCTACGTTAATTTGAAGTCACACCTACAGTGAGGAAGTTCTATCTCCCCTCATAGTCCTGTACTTCTACCAGTGTTTACAGAGCACATATTCTCAGTCACAGACCTAACTGCTCATATTGATTAATCAGAGAAGGGGAGGGAAAGGATAAAAACATTCTGGTCCAGGAAAAGCTGATGGTAAAAACGAAGCTGGATATGAGACCTAAAAGTTGTGATCCCAGAAGCCTTCCATTAAAATCACAGTAGCCTTTGAGAGTTAAAAGAAATTCAAGCTTTCTACTCATCTTCCTTAGTGATTCCTATTTTTTCCAAATATGTTTACAAACCCCAAGTTCTACATTCTCTAATTCTTGCAGCTATGAAACTCTTAATCTAAGCGTCCATCTCACATCACATTGCTATTCTCTTTGTATGGTTCTATGTTAATTTAAATGATAAACTTAACCTTTTTTAACTTACATCTCTACTGTGTGACTATTTGAGTGTGTTTAAATGTATGTGGGAGGGGGAAGAGGAATGATGAAGAAACAATTTTTTTCAATTGGTTTAGTTGGTATAATAAGAAAACACTATGAATATCACACTGACCACTTTTCACCATAGATTTCAGCTCCTACCCAAGTAACAAACAACCTAAATGACTTATTTATGATTATTTATACAATTACTCAATAGTTACCTTTAAAGTTTCAGGTTATCATGGGCTTTTTGTTGAGAAATGTAGCTAGGGAAAACTTTTTTCTCAAAATTTCTTAAAACAATAGAGATAATTGAGAAATAATAATGAGTTGGAAATCGCTACTTTCAATTATTTACCATTTAGATTAGAAAGTCATGCTTTCATAGCAGCCATATTTAGAAGGGTAAGGTTCATGTCTGTGTTGCTCACTATATATTTAACAGAGTCTGGAACAAAATGGGAGCTCACATATATGTACTGAATGAAAACAGAACTTTTTTGGTTTTAGCATTTTGTTTTATTTCATTTTTTTCCATGCCAATTTTGAGCTCCTAATTCTATCTTCATTGGTATTTTCACTTCCTAAGATTTTTTTTCTCTGTTATAAGTTATACATAAATTTTAGCTTCACTATTAAAGGGTGAGACCATTAAACATGTCAGGACTGAGGAGGGAGTCAGTAAAGTTCATCCATGCAGGGAAGATGTTGGAGCAACAAATCAAGTAGAGATCTAAGGCAAGTAAAGAGGAAACAGGGAAAAAAGGGTAGAAAATGAGAACTAATCATGTTAACATTTTATAGGAATTATACTGCTTGACAGAATTTTTTTTCTAATCTTAAATACAATAGTCTGATATGTTCCTTATCATTGAGAGATAGAGATAAATTTTTTAAGATTGGAGAAATTGTTGGATTGGCAATGGGAAAAAAACATACCAAAGTATACTTTTAAAAAATGAATTGAATAGTAATTAAAACTTAGATCCCTAGCTCCCAACACATATAATAATTCACAACAAATCAAAACTTAAATGTAAGAGCTAAAACTATAAAACTTTCAGAAGAAAGCATACAGATAGATCTTCATGATCAGGGATTTGGCAATAGTGTCTTAGATGTGACACCAGAACTATAAGTGAAAAAGGAAAACAGCAGTTAAATTAGACTTTAATAATTTTAATTTTAATTTTGTATTTTAAAGAACGCTATCAAAAAATGAAAAATATCCACAGATAGAAAATATTTGCAAAGCATGTATTTAAAATTACTGGTATCTAGAATATATGAAGAACTCTTATAACTTAATAAAAAAGACAACTCAACTAAAAATTATTAGAATCCATATCTTCAGAGATGTAAAAATGGCCAATAAGCACCTTGAAAGGTGCTCAACATCATTATTCATCAAAGAAAGGTAAATCAAAACCTCAACGAGATATCACTTCTCACCTGCCAGGATTATAATCAATATGTCAGGTAAGTACAAGCGTTGGAGAAGACATAGGAAAATCAATCCTCATACACTGCTGTGAGAATGTAAAATGGTACAGCCACTTCGAAAACAGTCTAGAAATTCCTCAAAACATTGTAGAGTTATTATCTGACCCATCAATTCAACTTCTAAGTATAGACCCAAAAGAAATGAAAACATATGTATACACAAAAGTTTATACAGAAATATTATAGTAGCATTAATAATAATAGACAAATGATAGAAACAACACAAATGCCCCTCAACTGACTGGATAAAAAAAGTGATACATCTATACAATGGAATATTATTAAACCATAGATAGAAATATAGTACTGATAAATTCTATAACATGGATGAACCTTGAAAACATCATGCTAGGTCAAAGAAGTCAGTCACAAAAAATAAACAACAAAAAACCACATATAATTCCATTTATATTAAATGTCCAGAAGCAAAATACAGGGAAAATAAATAAATTAGCAGTTGCCTAGGAATGGGGGAAATAGGAGAATAATGAGTGATAGTTATAGGGTACAGGGTGTCTATTTGAGGATGATGAATATATTCTAAAATGGATTATGGTAATGGTTGCTCTTTGCTAGCTCTCTGAGTGCATTTTGTTGTAATGAGTCATTTGAGTTGTATAAATAAGTTGCAGTTTTTGAAATAATGCCAACTCATATTTGTGGTCCATAAATAGACTCATTATGGTACAAATATAATGTTGTATAACATAAAGGGAATGGCCTTAAAGTCAAAAGTCAAACCTATTAGGGGTGGTCTCAGAATGTGTAAGCAAATATTAAACTCTAGTATAAATAGAAGCAACAGGAAAAGCAAAGTAGGAAACAAAAAAATTCTGAAGTCATGTTAACATTTAAAACCATAGCATCAAAAAAAAAATGTAAAAAACAACTAACCATAAAAGCCAAATATTCCAGTCTTAGAATACTTCCAAGACAGCATTCCAACAAGCCAGATTCAGTTAAGGGCAGAGAGCAAGTATAACATTTTACCTATTATACTCCATGGGTAATTCGATATTTTAAAATTCAGTTCATTCAATGTGCTAGTCATAGAGGTAAAATGAGTGTGACTATCCTCGCCCTGAAAAAGCTTAGAGTCTACCTGTAATTATGTGTATCTACACACACACATACACACTGTTAACAGGGTGTTGCATGTGGAATAGATCCATTAGCTAATTAACATTAATTTTTATGATTAACTTCATCTGGTCGATATGAGGTATAGTAGAGTGGTGATTAGAGAAAAAAAGGCATGTCATATAAAAGATACTTGATCCAGGTTTTAAAAGATATGTATATATTTAATAGACAAGTTTTCAAAAGAAAATTCTAGCAAAGTGAATTAATTTCAATATAAATGGAGGCTTGGGAAAATTACATGGTAACCTTAAATTGCAGTGAGAAAAACTTCGAGAAAAAAGTCCAAGAAAGAACAAAAAGAAATAAGTCCAAAAGCATAGGTAGAATTAAAGGTCATAAAGAGCCCTGAAATAGCCTCTTTAAAATGGAAAGTACAGACTTTATCTTATTTCAGTGATTAGAAATTACTAACAGCCTTTTAGTTAGGCATTGATATGATCAGATTATGGTTCCAAAGTAGGCAAGCTACTCAAAATTATCAGGTTATCAGTTAAACAAGAGAATATTTTTTTTTTTATTGGAACATACTATAAACCTGATACTATGTGAGGCGCTATAATGGATTATTGCTAATCTCCCAACTGCATCAACTGATGAAATACACCAGTATATGTAATTCTCCTATAATCAAAGAGATAATAGTGGGAAAGATTCAAACTGATTTAAAATCCAGACTTTCCTACTATGTCACTCTGCATCCCCAAACATTAATATATTACAGCATGACTATAGAAATATTTATGATCTAGAACTAAACAGGCTTACCAGATAGAACAGATTCTTAGTAGCAGTTTTGGGGTAGGTATGGGTTGGAAATCAAGGTCAACATAAGAACGTGATATAACAAGGCTTAATCACTAACCTTAAATGATGTTAAGGCATAGCAAGACTAAATAAGGGCACAATCAAGAGAAATGTAACAATTGGGAGCCACTAAAATTCTAAAATTGAGCAAGTAAGAGACCTGGCATATCTGTTCTCAGTCTAAATTCCCCTCAGATTCATTCTAGGAGCTCTGACAGATATTGGAGAATGAAAAAAATAGTCTAAATTCTACAGGATGTGGAGCCAGTAGAGATTCTAGAAAGGGCATTAGAAATGAAGCTAGCATTCAAAATTAAGCAGAAAGACCAAGAAAATCAACAATTTTATGATGCAGTTTTATAATCAAATTTGTAGATGCAGCAATATTACATAATTTTTTGACTACAAGTTTACCATGATTTGTCATTGATCCAGAAATGTAAAATATTCTATTCTAAACACAACCACAAACGCTGGACTTGTAAGGAGGTTCATGACTGGTGATATAAATTGGAGCTTAGAGAAGTTTCCTATGGTTCTAGAGTAGATCTTAACAACTTATTAATAAGGATACCCTGTTTACAAGTGAGGACAAACATTTTGAAGTTTGGAGCATATTCGGTATGGATTGGGAATACTGTTTGATAAAATACATGCAATTAATCACAGTTCTACAATCATAGGCAGAACATTATGAACTAAATTCCAGTGCCTGGCCAAGGGGGTGAGTATGGTTAAAATTCATCCATAATCTGCATATCAAGGAATGCACCCTTATTTGGGTTGAATTTGTCCAGAGGAAGGAAATCTATGGATTACTTACCAAGCAGCTGATTTTGGATTACCTCAAAGGAGGGTTTTTTTATTACTCTCACCTACATGCTCCCCCCTTTTTTTCTCTCTGCTTGCACCAAAACTCTCTACAGTCTAGCAAATTGTTTGGACCACAATAAGCTTGGAGTTCAGTGGAAAATCTCCAGTCATGAGGTAAAGGATGGATTGGATAATGCTCTAGACAAAAACTTAGAGACTTTAACCAAGACTTCTGGGTTAGTTTTCAGGGTAAATTATAGGCACAGAGGTGACTCAGTTATCAGAACATAACTATGGAAAGAATAATAGACATGTAAAGGAATAATTATCACATAAGAATAAGAAATCTGGAGTCATCTTTAGTTCAAATCCAGATTTATCATCTAATAGTATAAAATTAGGTATATTAATTAACAACTCTCTTCCTAAATTTTCTCAAATGTAAGAAGACAGAATAATGACCTATTATTCAAAAGTTTTAATGAGAACAAACAAGGTAATACATGGTAAAGTGCTTAGCAAAAGGTGTGGTACAGAGAAAGGGCTTTTTCTCTTTCTCCCTCTCTCATTTGTGTTTAAACATGCACATACACAGACACATAGACACACACACACACACCACACACACACACACACACACACATACACACACACAAGACTTGAGCCAGCCATTTAACTCCTTTAACTCTCACTTTTTACATTTTAAAAATCAGAATATACTTTCCTTCTCAAAGGGTATCTTGAGGATCAAAATATTGTTAAATTATTATGCCATATAGCACAAAAATGCAATTATCAATAAGTAGAGAAGAATGGGTGGCAATACTAGTAGAAAATTACAGTAATAAACTATAGGACTGAGCAATACATATTGTGATCACTCAGACAGATACATCAATTTTACTTAAGTTTCTAATCAAACAATATTCCAATATTTAAGTAGGACTTCAAATAATAGAAAGTAGAGTATAGTATTCCACACAGAAGAAATTTAGTGAAGACAAAATAGGAGGTGTCTGTGTCTGAGAGGAAGATCAGACAAGTGAGACTAGATTATGGTACACAGAATAAAATACTTGAAGGTGAATCTGGAAAGATAGTTTGGAACTTGATCATGAAGTATCTCAAACTGCAGGAATTAGATAGCAAATTGGGTTTTATTTGCTTTTCTAAAAGATAGCATCTAAAAGATAGCATTTTATTGACACAATTTACCAGCACCGAACCAGTCTAAGAATTGATTTCCAGCTCCTGTAACCTATCTCACAGTTTTGATTTAAATATTGCATGGCATGACATGTCAAGAACCTAGTGTATCCTTGGAAATCAATAAATAATAGATATAATTACAGTGCATGTAGGAGGTCACTTAAAAAATACACAAGATAAAATCTTATCCTATAATCATAAACATGTAAAAATTATCTAAAAGAATTATGTATATTACACATTTAGTACTTTGCTTAACATATCAGATCTTTAAATTTATTTTCATATATTTACATTATTAAAGATATATTTATCTTTAAATATATCTACAATAATTAAAAACATTTTTATCCCAATAAGAATTAAATAATATACATTAAAGTCTTGCTGGTTATACAATGTGACTTCAAAAGCAACTATTTAATTAAATATAGGTTCAGGTGAGGGATTTTTCAGTAATACATTCTTAACCAGTTAATGAAACACTATAAACTCAGTTGATAAAGGCTTACAAAGCAATGGGAAAGTCATGAAACCAATAAAGATAGAATGTGGTTTTGGACTATGAGATTTTAGTTTGGCAGTGACCAAGAAATGAAACCAATTTTTTTTTCTTATTTGATATGCAGTAATTGAGCACCTACTTATGTAAAAGCTCTTTGATAGTTCTTGCTGTGACCACACAGAAATGACAGTCAAAAATTCTGTGCCAGTTTTATCTTTTCAGCAAAAACTTACAGCCTTTCTGTTTGCCAAGATATGGTGCCCAGAGCTAAACAAGCTCTACTGAGTAGTCCGCAAGATGTCAAATGGCACTAAGCTGGTTTCCCTGGCCTAGGAGAGGCATTGAATTACCCACATGTCCTTGGGGAAATTTTGTCCACAGCTCTCAGCTCAGGATATCAATCAAGAATCAATTATACCACATCCTCCACATCTTCCTGCCCTCTTTCTATCAATAATATCTTTACTGCTCTCCAGGTTAACGCCTCAGCTGTCAGTACTTACTCCTAGTCAGCCTCTGACATAAGCAAAGTCAATCCAGAGCACTGACAGTAACACTCCTGCTGGAACCAGACTACTTCCGCCAATTCCAAACTGCAATTTTGAATCAAACTTAGACTAAATGCCATAGACAAATTCTGCTAAATAAACTGAAAATTTCAAACAATCAATGTTATACTTACTGTACAATTCTTTAAACCTGATTTGCTTTTCTTTGAATTGGCCAATGTAATTCAACATAAACGACTACATTGGCCTATTCTCTCTCTAGTTTCCCCTTGAATTAGTGTATCTATCCGGCAAGCCTATTTTGAGAACCTACTGAATTCTAATAACTATAAATATAAATAATATAGTTCCTCTTCTAAAGAGCACTTAATTTAAAACTATGAGAAGTCAAACAAAATTATAACTGCAAAGACGAGGCAAAACCTGAGTTAAGGGACAGGAAATTGCCTGTGATGTGAATCTACACTGGGCATCCTGTGAATAAGAACAACAAAACCAACGCATTCACCAATACATTCTGCTAGAATTATTATTGAAAGTAGCTGGGAGAAATGCTTTGATAAGTCACTGGGATTGGAAAAATAACTCCTGCAGGTGGAATATTATTTAGACTGAACTGCTTCTGAATTGAGTTTGTTGTGGGACTTTTGTTTTACTTGATGTAGCATGAATAGTAGAGAGGAATGGTTATAAATGATGGAGAGGCTGTGTGCTACCATACATATTATTCCATATTCACTCTATATACTATACAGGTCCTCTCCTGTAAATAAAAATTAAATAAATATTAATTTGAGAGCTAACTTCATATCATCCATTCTCCTTAAAATGACCATAGCCTGCCTCATTTAGGCATTTTATTAAATTGAAAAAAAAAAAAAGGGCTTCGTAATTTCCTGATAATATAAAAGGAAAAGAAACAGGATTCTATTCTATTCCAGATAAGTCTATAAACCTACCTGTAGCTGAATCTCATTTTCTGAGCCTGCCCTCCTAGTCCAATAGGGAAGTATATCTGTCCCTCTAAAATGTATCTCTGCCTGTAATCTGCATCTCCTACCCCTCTCCTTTAAATCCCCAACCTTCGTTTGCCTGTATTGTATCTCTCATTCTCAACCCCTCCTTTTTCTCCCTAACCCCTGCCCCTTGCTGCTTTCCTATCACGGATTAGTCACTTAGACCAGCAGTCCTCAGCCTTTTTGGCACCAGGGACCAGTGTTCCTATGAAAATCTAATACCTGATGATCTGAGGTGGAGCTAAGAAGGGGATGCTAGCACTGGGGAGCGGCTGCAAAGACAGATGAAGCTTTGCTTGCCAGCCCGCCAATCACTCCTGCTGTGCAGCCCAGTTTCTAAAAGGCCATGGACTTGTGACAGTCCGTTGCCCAGGGCTTGGGGAATCTCAGATTTAGACTAAAAAATAAACTCATATGACATCGCAGTATGACTTGGCTCCTGACCTTCCCTCCAAAATCATCACATTTTTATCTACTGAACCATAGCCAGTTTCTGATTCTCAGACACATTAAGTTTTATCTCCTCTGGAGACTTATGCTTGCTTCACTCTTTGCCTGTAGGAATCACCCAGAATAATCATCCTTCACAACTATTAAACAGTTATTGCTGTTGTTACATACTTTGTCATAAACAGCTCTGGTCTTTAATCTAGGGATGGGCGGTTCATTATTCTATTCAGGTATTCCGACTCCATTTAATCAAAATCTAACACTGCAGCATTTGGGCCATCTTTTTTCTTCTCATCATTAGACGTTTTGCTAACAATCGAGTGGAAATTAGAAAAGGACTTCATCAATAAAATTAATGGTATTTAAGATATATGGATTAGCTAAAACATTTTAGAAATAACTATTCCTTAAATGAAAGCTTTTGTAAATTCTAATAAGGCCTTCACTCTTCACCTTGTGGAGAAACACTCGACACTTAATTCTAAAATGGTCATCTATGTTCAATCACAATGTCAGAAGATTTTATAACTGACAATGACTATAAAGTTAGCTGAATTCTCACTATAGTTTGAAAATTGTGTCTGTCTTAACTTTTTTATTCACTGATGATTTTACCAGAGCACTTAAAAAGACAGAGAACTGAGGTACTAGAAATCAAACAGAATCACTGTATTTTTCTTTTTTGATCCCCATTACTAGTATATTTGTCTTGATACATAATTGCATTGAGAACCACCACACAGCTGTCTACATTATAGTGATTTTATTATGTCATTGCCTTCAAAGACAAAATCTTAGTCTTCTTAGAAACAACAGATAGTCAAGACATACTGAATCTATCAACTCGAAAGCCTTGCTGTGGTATTCCCATCAGTACTAAACCAATATATCATGATCAATACCAAATCCTAATCAAGTCCTCAAATTAAAAGACACACCTTAAACCAAACTTAAAATTCTCAATAAAAATCTACCTTTCTCTTCTCCATTCAAGATTCTACCAAAGCTATGTTGAAGTAGTGCCCTTTGAGGTAAGAAATAAATTAAGCTATCCTCTATCAACACACTATGTTGGAGACAGTCAAATGTATGCAATGGAATACAGTCTAAGACTAGCATTTATTGTGATTAGGCAGAAAATTTGAGAGGGAATAGTTAGTCATTGCCTATACCAATATTTTGCCAAAAATAACTAAATAATTTTTTATAACCAAGCTAAGTTGGGCCAGATTTTAACAGGGTCTATATTCAAATGTCATATTTCAAAGTGGCCTACTCATCTAGTCACCATTTCATCACCTTTTTGTTTTTGCTTCATAACTCTTATTATAACCTGTTACTTATAAATTTTGTGTTTATGGGTTTTTTTTGTTTATGGGTTTATTATTTGCTTTCTTACTCCTTCAAGCATTCCACAAACATATGGCCTACTATGTGCTAGGTAGTATTTTAGATGATGATGTTATAGGATGTGTATATATATTTAAGAATTTGCCAGAATTTTACTTATTTTCTTATTTTGTTTACATCTTCATTGCCAGAACCAAAGACTTGACTGATGTATATTAGTCTACTAGTCTCTTATCAAGTTTTTGAATATACGAGTAAAATAAGTAAATGAGTAAAGAAATATCCACTCAAATGAATGCAAAAAAATTCAGCCTACACCTGTGCATCGTTTTTTCTGTGCTTCTTACTTCAATGTGCTCCAGTTTATTCCCTTATGCCAATTATATGCATCTCTGTGCCTGAAGGTATTCACCAAAGTAGACCAGAAATCAGAAATGTTTATACCTGTTAAGAATCCATAACCAATGACTGAGAGGAAATAGGGTATAAGTATCTTGTTTGACCTGCTCGAGCCATAAATCTTAGGGGTCAGATAAATGCTGGTTTTCTAATGTTGCCTTTATAATGCACTATATTTTAGTCCCTTCCCTTGCTTACTTCACTTCATTACTCCAAGGTCTCCTTCACCTACCAAGTAAACTACTTGTACTTATATCCCATCATCATGATCTGCTCCAGAGGTATCCAAACTAAAACACTCAAATATGTTGACTCAACTTTAGAAACGATGCAGGCACTATAGGTACTAAGTTAGCAGCTAGGCGAAGCATTTGGTATTTTCTAAAGTATTAAGAGACAGCTGAGTTTTTCAGTGAAAGAAGTCTTCAGTTTATTTTCTAGCCACTCAGTCTCCTCTCACATATAATCTCCCCCTTTCAAACACTTGAAATATTTGCCAAGTTGAATCTTGGTTCTCATTTCCTACTCCTTGAATTCTAACTCACTTTATTCATTTTCAATATCCATTTTAAAGGCTTCCTTTATTTTTCTAGGGGAGAAACAACCCATAGCCTATTTTCACTTAATCTTCAGCTTCATATACTAGATTCATCTATACATTGCAGAGACCTCTTCAAAGAATGTCTAATCCTCCGCTTATTACTGTTTGTTTATTCAAAACTTAACAATACTACATACTTTTTAAAAGTATATTTTAGGCTTGAGTATTTAACACATGGTCTTGGATTACAGACTTTTAATCTTTATTTATTGAATCATAACCTTAATTGGTATGGTTCAATGTGTATTTATGATGTTATATTAAATATTTAATTATGTTTCTCATTTCACTAATTATAACCATTATCCACCATAATAAAAAAGTATTTACTTCCTATGCATAGCTTTATATAAAGGAAATCACCTGTGTTGTGGCATTTAATGCCCGAAACGTAAAATATTAATGTGCACAAGCATCTAAAATAACATGCACATATTACTGCATTGATGTTAAATAAATACTGTTCTACCTTTTCATAAGTAAAATAGAAATGTTAACTTTTGGAAGGTATACTTAATTCACTCCACCAAAGTGTTTTGAAATTTAACTTTAGAATTTCTTAAAATAATCACCTTATTAGTAAAATTAATGTTGTTTAGTAAAGCATTAACACAACTTTTCAGAGCCACATTCACTTATTGTTGCTCTTCAGTTGTAAGACATAAAAAAAAACAAAGGTAGTGTCTATATTATTACTTACATCCATTTGTAAAAATAACTTCATGTACATATTATATAGCAAAGTAAATTAGTAAGCCAAACCAATACTTTAGTAATTCAAGGCTACATTATTATCTCATTCCCAATTATGTGGATATGTAAGTCAAAGAGTTTTTATATGCTTGAATTATGTCAATAATGGTTAATTTTGAACTTCACTTGGTTATTACATAGGGATAAAGAGCTTTCAAAATTAAAACAAAACTTAAAATCAAAAAGATGGAAAAATACATATTCTTTCATATTTTGAAAAAAGTTGGATTTCAAGCTCTTATTTTGTCATTAAAAATGGGTTTAGCTACTTGGACAGAGTATTTTCCATTAACTTGGATGAGTGTAAAAATAGGAATTCTCTATTCAGATAAATGCTACATTCCTGGAATGGAGAAAGCAGGGGAAGAAGTAAAATAAATCTATATACTTCAATAGTATGACTCTTGTGATACTAAAACATGATCTCCAAATTCTTTGACAGTCCTTACATCAAGAATTGGAATCTATGGTTCATCTTCTTGAACATCAGGTAATTTGTGGCTGCTTTAAGTAACAAAAGAGTGACACCATTTGATCTGTAAGGTCACAAAAGAGCAATAAATTGAAAACTTATTTGAAGACATAATGATAGAAAACGTCCCTAATCTGGCTAGGCAAATAGACATATAAGCAGACAGTTCCAAACAAGATGAACCCAAACAGACATGTACTAAGACACATTATCATTAAATGCCAAAGGTCAAAGACAAGGAGAGAATCTTAAAAGTGGCATGAGAAAGCAATTAGTTATCTACAAGGGAGCTCCAATATGACTGCCAGCTCATTTCTCAACAGAAACTCTGTAGGCCGAAAGGGATTGGCAAGCAGTATTCAAAGCGAAGAAAGGCGAGGACCTACAACCAAGACTACTGTACCCAGTAAAGCTATTATTTAGAATCAAAAGAGAGATAGAGCTTCCAGACAAGAAAAAGTTAAAGGAGGTCATCAACACCAAACCAGTATTAACAAGAACATTAGAGACTTCTTTAAAAGAAAAAAGATAAAAAATATGAATAAAATGTCAATAACTAAATATCTATCAACAATTACCTTCAGTGTAAATGGATTAGGTGCTCCAATCAAAAAACATAAGGTGGCTGAATGGATAAAGAAACAAGATCCTTCTTTACATATGCTGCCTTCAAGAGACTCACTTTAGATCAAAAGACCCACACAGACTAAAGTATAGAGATGGAAAAGGATGTTTTATGAAAATGAAAACAAACAAAAGCTGGGGTGGTAATACTCATACCAGGAAAAATATACTTTTTATTTTCCCCCAGTATATTTTCTCATTTATTTTATCTTTATAGTGACATTGATTAATGAAATCCAGTAAGTTTCAGCTGTACATTTTAACAGTAAGGCATATATACACTTTAAAACAAAGGCTATAACAAGAGATAAAGAAGAACCCAGTCATCCCACTTCTGGGTATTTATCCAAAGAAACATAAAACACTACTTCGAAGGGACATGTGCATGCATGTTAATGCATTTTTTTACAATAGCCAAGGCAAACTGGGTGTCCATCAATAAATGAATTGATAAAGAAGAGGTGGTTCATATATGCAGTGGAATGTTACTCAGCCATAAAAAGAATGAAATCTTGCCATCTGTAACAACATGGATGGACCTAGAGGGCATTGTGCTAAGTTGAATATGTCAGAGAAAGACAAATACCATGCGATTTCACTTATGTGGGAGTCTAAAGAACAAACAAAACAAAACAAAACCAAAAACAGAAATTCAGAGATAGAGTATTTTGATGATTGCCAAATGGGAAGAGTGCTGGAGGATGGGTAAAAAAACAGAAATAGATTAAGAAGTACAAATTGGTAGTTAAATAATAGTCACGGGGATGTAAAGTATAGCATAAGAAATAGTCAATAATATTGTAATAACTACATATGATATCAAATGTACTAGATTTGTTGAGGTGATCACTTGGCAATTTATATAAATGTCTGATCATTAGGTTGTACACCTGAAATTAATATAATACCATATGCCAATTTTAACAGGAAAATTTTTTTAAAAAGTAGTCTAATGTAATCAATCTGTTACTGGGTACTAGCTGAGTGACCCAGGGAATGGTGCCATACTGGGGACTTAGTGTTGGCCTCTGCGGACAGAAAGGCAATCACCAGTGGCTGTAGCCAGGCCAGCATTGATGTTTCATTGTTTCATGGTGCTGAGCTCATATATAACCTCCATTCATGCCACCATGGGCACTTTGTTCTTAGCCCCCTAGGCAATGAAAAAAAAACTTGGGAAGAAAGCTGACTGGTATACACAGGATGGCTCATCCTAACCATTAATTTTTTTTCCACTGAGGTAACACTTTGTTGAGCATTCACAGATGCAAATATTTTCATATTCTTTTCCCATCAGAGAGGTCTATCTACATATATTTTCTCCAGACTTTCTTAATTTCAATTTTCTAATCATGTTCCCTCCAAGTCACTTACAATTGAATCAAATTACAGGCCATGACCTATCAATCAATAACCATCCATACATAGGGCCATGTCTCCTTTTAAGAAAAATAAGCAATTTTGCACATCGCTCAAATTCTACCAACTAGAAGGAATTCCCTTTACTATTGTTCGTCAGAGATGTTCCAGAAAGAAACTGTAATGTTACAGTTGTCTATTTTTAGGTAGTGCTTGCATATCATACAGAACCATCTATATGATTTGTAAACCAGGCCAAAGTTCTTTTCATTAGTAAACTGATCATAGGGAACTTCCAATGAGGCCAATGACCCCTTACCATTGGACATTGAACCATTAGTTTCTTTAAATCTAATCATATTTAAAAACGAATTCCAGAAATCTCACAACTCATTCAGAAAACATTCTTGTGTTTAAAGTAATTACAATAAATTATGATAAACCTTTCATCATTATGTAAAAATGAAAGAAAAGAAACACAATTCTTACCGGTAAACATACAGAGCTCATATTTTCTTTCTCCAACTCAGAACTTTTTTTTTTTTCTGTCAAGGCTTTGCAGAATCTTTGATTCCCAGACACAGCAGAAGAATTTTTTTTTTTTTTAACAAGTGAATTCAAAGCCTCTACTGGTAATAAAATGTTATTATTTTAACAGAACTTCTTACAGCTGTCAAGGCTACCACAAACTATGCCTGGAAACCAAGAGCTTTCCAGAAATCACAGAATAACTGCTTAATTTTAACTTAGATGCTTCTAAGCAAAAGTCAAATATGGTCATTCTCAAACTGTCATACCCAAGGGGGAAAAATGCATCAAAGCCTTGATTTCTAAATTTAGTAAACACTTTAAAAAGACTGCATGGATTCTTTGTGCTTGCTTATAGTGACCATGATTGTTGGAGATGTTAGTTCTATAAATACTCTCTCGCTATTACAATTTTCCTATCAATCAAGGGCTGTAAGTAATGACTTCACATGGGCAATGACGGTGGGTTCTGAAGCTTAATGTAGAGAAAATGTGAAGTATCATTTACCATGTTTAAATGTACACAGGCTTATAGACAAAGTTAGGAGGGTGTGGTAAAAGGAACTGACATTATAAAACTTTTATCCTCCACTTTTTATTTGTGGACTATTTAAAAGACCTCTGTGAACCGAAAATGGTAATATCTCTGATACAGTGAGTCTTGGAGCTATCTTGAATATTTTCAAAGAATGCCAAGGTTTAGTGCTTGCTTTTGATGTCAATAACGCCATTAACTTACCACAAACATGTTTTCCAGGACAAATGGTTTCTACACTTCTGTGAAATAGGATAGGGAGAAGAGCAGTGTACTGAAAATAAAAAATTTAGATTGACGTCTGCTCTGGCAGTTAGTTATAAACTGCCTATCAAGTCTTTGATCTTGGGATGGAAAAAATTTGGAACATCGACAGACCTAAGGTTACCCCCCAAGACAACATGAATTAGAAGCTGCTCTACCTAAAGTGCACATGCTCAGAGGCCTTAGAGTACACTTAATAACCTTGGATCAGTGGAGAACTCTTCTGGCTTCATAGAGGCCATGTATATTTATTCCAACTTTGTAATGTTAGACTAGTGATCAAACCAACATTTGCTGCAGTGAGTAGCCTCAAGAACTGCACAGAAGACTTAGGTACATTCCAGAGGGTGCCATTTTCCCATGTGTAAGCAGAATGAATATTGTAACATAATATTAATGACAAAAAGAAAACAACCAAGGAAATAAACAGTGAACACAATGTGACATAATCACACTATCAGAGTATGTAAGATAAATGTTCATATGTTATGTTCAGCTCTTTTTAGTTACCAGCATAATTCAAATGACAAATTCATACTTCATCAGCCATAATCAAAACAAATAGAGAATCCCTTAGAGAATTATAATATTATTGTACAATTTTATTATAGCATTGCTTTAAATTTCAGAACTTATGGGTTTCCAAAATAGTAGAGAACATACCGTTAATCAAAACACTCAGTATAAAGATGGGCACTGAAGCTCTTGATGACTTGAAAGAGGATATATCTAGGGATTATGGGATGAACTGATAGAAGGAACACAAGTTTCTCCATAGTCTTAACTCCTTGCAATGTAAGTATATGCCTATTTAAAACTACCTGTAATGCCGGTCCAGCCTAGGTTAGCTCAATAATTTAAGCAATGAGTTCTGGAGAAACTGTTAATAGTATGTCTTTATTACATAACTTAGTCTTTTTTAAAGGAACCTATGTAATGATAGATTAACATTCTTGTGTATTGAAGCAGAAGAGAAAAAAAAAGCTAACTGAAGAAATATGGATCCCATCACCATGTACAAGAATAGAAATCTCGAGTCTTCTCATTTTTCAGAATGTGTTTGCAGAACTGATCATATCAAGTCAAACTCTTTAATTTTCTTGGCACTATGTAAACATAATGATTCTCTTATTCAGTTAAAATCTTATATAGCCTAAAATACAGAGCCAAGTTAAAAATAGGAAAAAAGTTGTCTATAGCCATGCCACCCTGAATTTTCCTGATTTCATCTGATCTCAGAAGCTAAGCAGGGTTGGGTCTGGTTAGTACTTGATGGGAGACCATCTAGGAATACCAGGTGCTGTAGGTGTTTAAAAAAATAGAAAAAAATAGAAATTAGGCTTCTTAACATTGTCATTGCAATGTATATAATGTTAATAATAATAAAAGGTGGTTATTTTGTAGTTTTTTCCATACCTGTACTTTTGATGATTATTAATTGGATAAATATTACTATGTAATTCACATATATGTAAAAAAAACAGTTCAGCCTATTTCTTACCATATTACTGATCTATATATATATATATATATATATATATATATATATATATATATAAACATTGTTATTGAAGTAGTCATTCTTCAATCAAAAATTTTAAGGGCCTATATATTCTTGGCATATCATGTAGCATTGAGTTAAAATCATAATTTAAATGCTTTCAGTTGGATGCAAAGCCTTGTATACAAAATTTTATATCAGCTTTACTCAAATGTGCACACCTGAAAAACACCCCAAATATAAAATTATGGAATAACCATAAAATGTAAAACTACTCAGAAATAAAAATGAATAAACTTTTGATGTGACACAGAGTTAATGAATGTAAAAAGTATTATGGTAACTGAAACACACCAGACTTAAAACACTATGTATGTATGGTATGATTTCATTTATTTGACATTCGGAAAAATGTAAAACTATGAGGACAAATCTCTTAATCATCACTAGGTACTAGGGGTTGGAAGAGGAGATGGACTACAAATGGACACGAGAAGTTTTGGAGGTTGTTATAAAACTATACACAGTTGTCCAAATTCATAAAACTGTACGGTTAAAAATGACTGAATTACATTACATGTAAATTATATCTAAAAAATGTGGAATTACAAAAAGTAGTCTTCTAGAAGTAAGGGCATATGCTTGTTTTATTTGCTTCAAATATGCAATAAACATTCTGAAATTTCATCAGTACACTGGCAATGACAATGATGATAATGTTGATGGTGCTGCTACTAATACTAATGATGATTAACATCCTTAAAAGCACTCTGGGGAAAAAAAAGGGGCACGGATCTTAATGACAAGTAAAAAAAGTTTGTTCTTACTTGAAAACATTATCTTATATTTTCAGAGTTTGATTTAGCTAAAATTTAGTGAGATATGGTTGAGTATATACTTCATACGGTTTCACAGAATTTACTTTGGGATGCTGTAAGGGCTGATATAAACCACTTCTTATACTTTGGCGCTGCTGAAGCCATTGTTAAGCTCCAACCCCTTTTCCTGACAATGTTTGTTTTTGCTTTCAGCAATGTTCACCTTCAATCAGACTAAAATAACTAGAGAGAAATCAAAATTTCATAATCAGCTATAAAGAAAAACATGTAGAAACTGATCAAGATATAATCACGAACGTGACATTATCACTCTTTTTTTAAGATTCTATTTTTAATATATTTAGAGATTTAGAAGTTCTTTGAGGATCTATACAGGAGATTCTTCCTTCGAACAGTTTGTCATTCTCCTGACACAAATTGTGTTAAGCTGGTATATTTTAAAATTAGTGGAAATGTTTACAACATAAATATTATTTATAAACCTTTAATCTTTGAATAAACATTTTCAGAGTTAAGTATTTGTAGATATCATTTTATTTACAATATATTTTTTTCCTATTTAGAAGCATCTATGTCTTATTTATTATGTTCCGCTAAATTATATTTGTATAAACTTTGGGCTTCTACCAGTTAAATGCTATAACACTACTTCTGGCTTTAGATGATACTGATTATATTTAAATAATTTTTATCAATGTCACTGTTAGTCCAACTGAAAAGAAATTAAAGAGAAAGGAGATAAAGCCTCAAAAAATAAAACAAGGGAGCGATGATTTCTGAAAGTTAGACCATCAGGAGAAAGTGCTTAGATTTTGAGGCAGTAAGACAGTTAAATCGAAGCAAAGGAAACTAATCTTTTTCTACTCCTAGAACTAAAATTGTCTCAAGTAGATATTACTAAGCCATATTTAAAAAGTGCCAAAACCAAAACAGAGGAGTCAAGAAATGTGTCAAAGTTCTCAAAATGTACAAGTTTTTAACAAGTTTTTACATCTAATCATACAGAATCAGTTTTCAACTGTTTTCAATTAATTTATTTCAATAGAAATAGAAACATAATACAGCAAGAAGAAAGATCTTCATCTGAATGTGTAAGTATATACTTGCCCACTTTTACAAACACAAATAGAACACCTGCTGCATGAAAGATGCTCCATTGGCCTGGATCTTATTCTTAATTAGGTTAGAATCAAAATCTTTTATATCATAATGATCTTGAAAATAAGATTTCTGGTGCCTACCAGAGACTTACTAAATATGAAGTTCCCAGTGGTGGAGCCAGGGAGTTTGAATGTTTTACCAATCTCTCTACCCCTTCATCAGCCTATAAAAGTAAAAAAGCAGATAACAGGTTTAACAAAAGGTAACAAGCTGAAAGTTGATGATCACTTAGAGAATTTTGAAGGTAAATCTCGATTTTGAAATTTTACATATTTGGTAAAAGTGATAGTGTTCTAAGCAAGTGCTTCAGGCCATTTTCTGCCTAAGTTAACTGTGCAGTGGCATGATTTATCCAGTCACTTTCCTTTAGCCTTTAGTTCCTTTCATATAGCCACACAGACTAAATCTTTTAAACCTGGCTTTTACGACCTACACATCTGCCTATTTGATATTATGTTCACAGCAGACCACCTACTTTTTCATAAAAGTCATCAAAAACCTTAGCAAATTGACTTAAGACTGATAAAAATCAGTGATCTGGGGATAAATAACATTATTGCTTTATATAAAATACCAAAGTTGTGAGCCTTCAGCTTTTTTCCCTCACATTATTAAAAAGGACACGCTGATATATACCAGCTGAAAGTTTTAAAGCTTTCTTTTAATCTTATGCTCTGAGAATGATCTTCAAATTCAAATACCAAGTTTATGTTGGCCTTGTAAATGCCAAGGTATTTCTTAGAGATACAATCATTCTGGCACCAGAATTCTCTACAGATAATTTTTTGGAAGAAACTTAAACATGGTATTAATCTGAGCATGTTAAAAAATTACCATTTTAGGAATTTTGTTCCACTCAGGGACAGAATTATGCATTGAGGGCTTTTTATCTTTTTTAATGATGTGAGAATATGAAAAGATTTAAATAAAAAATGATAGATTCTAAACTCTCATTGTAGAACATGTCTGCAAATAACCAAGCATGAGTGAATAGTACTTTGTGGTTCATCATCCCAAACAAAAAGTACTAAATCATTCGTCATTTAAGCCTTATAGCTGTCAAAATAGGTTGTATAACTGTGACATTATAATACAACAACACGAATTTCAGTGGCTTAAAAATAACAGACATCAATTTCTCATACACACTAAAAGTCCAAAGAAGGTTTGCAAGCAGGCTCTGCTTTCATAGTCACTCAAGGACCCAGAATGATGAGGGCCCCAACTTGACTGATGACTAGAGCAGGTAGTTGGGAATGTAAATTTTGCAATGGCTCTTAAAACTCCCCAAAACATATGACACATGTTTCTTCTGCTCAGAGTTCACTGGCTAAAGTACATTGCATGGCCACATCTAACTTTAAAGGAAGCAGAGATGTGCAAGCTTGCCACCTGCTTGGAAAACGTAAGTAGGAAATATCTCCTGAACCATAAGACCATCACAGGTCCAGGACTACACTTTTCAAGAGTTTGGAGAACGGCATCACATAATAAGGCTCTGATCATGGCACAGATCTGGTAAATGAGGCAACAACCTAGTGAAGTACTATATCACAAGTAGAAAAGCACATGAAACTACCTAAGTCACCTCTGAAAAGGATACTAGGGAGAAGGGTGACTTGACATTGCAAAGACTATAGATTAAATATGTAAGAGGGAGATGGAGAAAGTTTCAAAACAGAATGGAAAATGGGACTTGGAGCATTTCTCTGCTAATTCATGGTAAAATACAGAAAAGAATTTCGGTTACCTTGGATTTCAAGAAGAGGCGTAAGCAAAGTGACTGGACACATAGTACATTTTAATTCAATATCACATACTTCAGTACTATGTACGCTCAACACTATATACTGGGTTTATAATTATAAATTAAGGGTGAAACTAGTCACATTAGAATTTAAAATAATTCAATTTGAAATAGTGTAGCCGCTTCAAATTAAAATTCATTTCTAAATTTGCTTTAACTGGCAAAGTGATACTATTTGATTTCTGTTACTATAGCTCAGAGACGATATGCCCTTCTATGAGAGTGGTTCTGTCTTCTACCTTAAGACAAAGAGAATGCTAAATTATTGAGAAAGTTAGACCTATTAATTGTGGTTTTAACATTTTTAAGATTGATAACTATGTTTTGATGATCATGCAGCAAGATAGATATGACTAAGATGGCCCTTAAAAAATACCAGAGAATAAAAAAATTTATAAAGGCATGATGATCTAGAGCATCACCAAGGTCTTAATAAAGAGAAAATAAAAATACTTATCTCTATTCTCACTTTTACTTCAAATTTTTTTATTAGACAAATGAAGCACACTATACCTGTCTTTTTCACTAAACTGAGGACTCATTAGGATAGAGATTATGACTTTTTTCTGTATTCCCTAGGGCAAACTGTGTGTGTGTGTGTGTGTGTGTGTGTGTGTGTGTGTGTGTAAAACATGAGAACAATAATTGTTGCCTTTGTGGCAGGGATATCTATGAAGACTTCTGTGACTTGATTAGCAAATAAAATGTGGGTAGAAGTGACATCATGTCACTTTTGGGTAGAAGTTTTAAGAGGCAGTTCAGAGTTCACATATCTCTTTTCCCACCGCTGCCATAATGGTAATGTTCCAGATAGAGATTCTACTAATCTGGGTTCTCAAGCAAAAATAATGTGGACCAGGGGTCAGCTGACTAACAATGGACATGAGTGAGAAGTATCCTTTACTCCTGTAAGCAACTGAGGTATTAGTATGATTTGTTACCTCAGTATAACCTAGCTAGTCCTGACAGACATACTGTATATTCAGAAAAAAAGAAAAGACTTCAAAGAACAACAAAATGTTAAGAAATACAAGAGTTAAAATGAAATCTACAAACTAAAGTTTATGCCTTAATATTTGCAGGTAATTTCTTAGACCCAAGTTTAAATTACGAAACTCAGAAAGTGAGTCACTTGGTCAATTTCACAAAGGGACTTCAAAATCCTTACTCATTCCACTTCATGTAGGTTTTATTTTCAATTTGCAAAAAGGAAAACTGAGTTGGGATAGTTAATTTGTTACCAAGAAGGAGATCAATTGACTCTATGTCTGGTGTTAATTTCATTGCAATACTAAGAAGATGCCTTCACTATTGGAAAGAGCATTTGAAATTTATACTTTAGAGAACTGATGTGAACAGCTGGCTAAAAGTTATCTTAGTTGCACACTTTCCATCCCTTATTCTTCCCACCTCCTATGTATGTAGTGAATCAGAAGGGGCAAAGCTCAGTTCAAACTTCAGCTCTGCCTCTTAGTAATCATATTGGCATAAGTTGCATACATATAAAATAAAGATAATATGTAATGCCCTCATACACTGAAACAATGCAAACAATAAATAAATATGAATTTTCTGTACTTTTTAAATAAGAATCCTAACATAAATACGTATATGGCCAAATATGAGCAAGTCACAATTAGAAATGGACCTGAAAAAAGTGGGTGTGAGGTTTTTTTTCCCTCCCTTTAGTACCCAGCCAGTAAGAAAGGGGATTGTCCTGACATCAAAGTTGAGAATTAGGCAGATTGAATTAAGTTAAATATAATTTTCACATTTAAGAGTTGTTAAGAATAAGGCAAGGATTCGATTTTTCTTCTGCATTAAACTAAGCACTAGAAATTTTCTGAATCTACTCCAGGTTAAGGAAGCTGACTGACAGGACTCATAGGGATTCTAGAGAACCAGATAGTCAAGTATAAAAGTGAGGGGCCTATTATAGACTCCAGGCTCACCGTCTGTCACTCAGGCTCTACTCACCAGGGCTCAGAGAAAAAGAGAAATGCCTTAATGGGTTTACTGGCCCCTATTGAGATCAAAGGCAGTGGGGAACTTGGCCAACCTCTCTTCTGTCTTTCCTAGTTCTCCTGCCCCTCAGATGATTCATCTGAGCCAAAATCAAGGATTCTTGAGGCTTGAGTGAACTTTTCATAGCTCTGAAGAAAAATGTTCTCCACTTAAAGAAAAAAATTGTTATTCTCAGAAGAACATTCAATATTAATATTCTATTAGCAACCTTGCCCAGTTTCTATATACTCTGTAATCCAGTGATGTATTTTTTTGATATTTTATAAAAGGCATCCATGTTGTATCATGTTCTTTCCTCTGGGAAGCATTTATAAAATTGCAAGAATGTCTTCCCCCATTGTGTCTAACAGAATGCTAGAAACTGCAGGCAGAAATAAGTGACTGTATTATCTACTCACTCTCTTGGTGAAAAAACAATTCAGCTGCATTTTTATCTCAACTCCCTCTGGTATAGCACTCACTTCATTTGGATGAGATTGGGACCCTGCTACTGCTCCTTATTGCTATACTCCAGTGTCTTCTACTTGCTCTTTTTTTTTTTTTCCTCTCTGAATTAAAGTCAGTACTTTAAGTCCTACTGAAAGTAAATGTATCTGTTCTCCAAGGTTTCCTCACTTTGCAGGCAGAAGATATATGGGTTATTTAATTTCCATTTCTAATGCCTACAAAAATACACTACTTTTTCTTTTTTACTTGCTCCACAGTGGGAATATATTTATCTTTTTGCTTTTCACACTAAACAGGAAGGCTTCAAGCCAAGTCTTTCCTTCTGGAAAATACTTATCTTTTATTGGAGAATTCTTTTTGTCAATGCTTTTCTAAAGCCATCACCCTTTGAAAACTGGCTCAACTGCTGACCAGGTTGAGCAATAATATAAAGTGGTTACCATGGTGGCCAGAGGCTTAATGAAAAAGAATCAGTGGGTTGCATTTTGCATCAGCAAATCAGGTCAGAAAGAAAGTAACCTTTTCTTTATACTTCAGTCATTTCAGTTTGGATCCTAAAACCTTTGCACTATTCAAAAAGATTCAATTATCAAGTATGGTAGAATCTGTTCATCTTTCTCATCTCATTATAGACTTAGGACCTTGAGGAAAATTTATTATTTCTAATTTCTTTTCCTCTGACAAAATATGCATTGGAAACTAAATTGCTTAGATTTTACCCTTAGATATTATCGTGTGGTTTGTTTTAGGTAGTTAGGCTCATTTTGTTTGGTACTAATGAATCAAGTGTTCTAAGTTTAAATCCCAAGTGCGTCAGTTAAGTTTGCTTGCCCCAAGCATTCCCGACAGCCTGCATTGAACAAGAATATAAGTAAACCACCACTGGTAGACAAATAATCAAAAGTACCTGCTTCCCTGATGAAAGGGCAATAGCTTCATTTATATGCATAAAGAGAATCACTAAAAATATTCAGAAATCATTCCACGAGTAGTCTCGACCTTTCTGATAGCCTATGCATAGTTCAATACTCTTAAAGCAAGACGTTTTCTATATTCTTAGAGCTGGAAGTCATCATAGGTCTTTGGATCTGGCTCCCTGCCATCAAACAGGCGAGTACTTAGCTCACTCTCCTTGTGGAGTTGGAGAACAAGGGTAGACATTTTCTTGGTAATGACTTTTAACATTCTTAAAGACAATAAAGTCACTCCTTTGTCTTTTCATTGAACAATCCTAACATATAATTTTTAGAATTCCAACTGCATATTTTTAGTGTGTTTTGTTTATCTACTTTACTTATTTCATTGCTTTTCTAGATATTAAATTATTAAATAGAAATAATTTTCCTCTCTGACCTTGGTCTACAATGACCGAAGGGAGGAGCAGGAATCCAACTCTGGAGAAAGTGACCCTTTAAAATTGGCTCATTGGGTATACCTGAACCTTACTGGATTTCATTAACTAATGTTACAATAAAAAAAATAAACTACCTTTTAATTTGCATTAAATGATAAATAAAATAAATGTGCTCATTGGATTACTGAAGTAATTTTCTTACAAAGAACAATAATCAAAGGTATTTAATCATTTGTATCCTATCACATGCTTTTTCTGAGGATTAAGAATAGTGTCCTTAATAATCTCAACATTTTTTAACATAACTAGAACCATTTATAATACAATTGTAATGTATTTGCTCTAAAGACATAATCAGTCAGGAGGGTCCATGAGAGGAGCTAGGGTTTAAGGCGGGTGTAGTGGGGTGGGGTGGTGGGGTGGAGAGAATTCTCCCACTCTATTTATTCTCTACATAATTCAAGAACCATACAGGAAGTACTCTGTTTACAGTATAGCTCTCTGTTTGTAACTGCCCACCCCTTAACTTCCTGTTTTCCTTTTATAAATATCTTGGCACACAGGGAAGTGTGTGCACATGGCTTGCCATGTCTGCATGTACTGGGTTGCAAGCCTTCCTTTTTCCCCAAATAAATCCTTTTTGGTGATGAAACACCTATTCAATATTATTTTTCAGTGAACGTAGTTGATTACAGAATAATCAACACAAACAGGAAAAAATGTCCTAATCTGTTAGCAACATGAATAATTTCTATCAGTGTAATTACAGTATTAAAAACAAAAACAAAAAAAAAAACAAACTAAACAGCCAGAAAATACAACATCAGAAGGAAACATTTTAAATCAGAGGGTGTCTCAGTGCAGGAAAACACTGAGCAAATCTTAATTAAAGCAAGAACTGATTATCATTGTAGGTGGAGAAGGACAAATTAATTGGTCAATGAACTTTTGATAGGAAAATGGAGGAGAAGTTAAAAACAATGGAAGAAACATCAGTCACAGAAGAGAAAAGCCCAGAAATTAATCTTTGTGGGTTTTTTTTTTACCTCCAATGCTAGAAAGCATTTATTTCACAGTTGTTCGAGAAAGGGTGACAGTTTCTCCTGTGGCCACTCTGAAAGTTAGATTTGATAAATTTGCTTTGGTTCACGGGCAGAAGTGGGTCTTATATACCTCAACTCAAAAGAGAATGTGGGCTCCATTGAAATGCATTTAATTGTTTTCAGCCAGCAAAGGGAGTAACAAAGGCTATTATTATCAGATTATGTAATCCTCAATTTGCATATAAGTGGAAATTCTGAGGGCCCTGATTTTATTACTTTTGTTGAGAGTTTCATGATAAGTTTACATGTATTTTAAGATCAGTATTCTAAAGTTGTTCCCCCACTTCTGATATTAATGATTCCTTGACATCTCCTCTAGTGATACTTAACTAAAATCAGGTCATCTGTCAATTTAAAAAATATTAACTAAATAAAATTGAATCTTATCTTTTTTGCAGATAAATCCTGGGTCAAGATGTTCATTGGGTACATTGGAGCAATTAGACTATCTTGTCTTTTTTTTCTTCAATAAATCATTCTCTGCCTCCATTGCAGAAGCAATAACATTTCTCCATGTTCTCAACACTTATAAATTTAGATTTCCCAAGTCATTAACATAAAAACACCTATTTTAATGAAACACAAAGAGTGCCACTTCTGCTAGAGTCTTAATTTATTCTTAAGGCAGAATTTTTTTTTTTTTAACTAAAACTTTCACTGACAACTAATGATGTGGCACAGAGTCCTTTCGACTCTCATAATTTGGTAATTTTTAATACCCAGAACAGTAGTCACACTGCATCATAATTCATCTACATAGTCCATGAGATGTTTGAAGGCAAACGAATTTAATCAATCATCAGTGTAATCCTGGCTTCTACCACAATGCATAGCACATATGCACTCAGTAAATGCATGTTAATATAGACTGAATAAATAAAAATTTTATCTCAATATTGCTGAGTTAACCCACCAATTATATCTGGCTCCTGAACGTCAAACTTCTAACACTAACCACTGTCATACAAACAAGGTATATTTGCTTTGTTCCCTAGCCTTTTATCCAGAACTGCATGGCTTGGCCTATTGTCTTAAAGATGCACATCAGAAACAAGGAGTATAGATATCCACTCCTTGTTCTGATGATGTGTGTGTGTGCATGTATACATATATGTATGCATTCATGAATATATGTAGATGTACATACATATATGTATATTATATATTAAAAGCCTGTGTAAATCAGTGTCAATACTGCAATTACAGCAGAATACTTAAACATGCCATTTGTGACTTTTAAGAGAGAAGCTTAAGCCTATTTATTAAAATTGTTGATCCTTTCTTCATTAACTATTTAATCTTTAATAAGCCCCTTAAACTTTCGATGCTTAGCGTTTTCATCTGTAAAATGGAAATATTTCCTACCTTATAGTGTTATTGTGAAGTTCAAATGACATACTATATATTAGGTGCTCAGAATAGCAGTGCCTAATGCAGACTAATCATTGTGCTTTAATTACTATTATTTATGGGAAGAACACTATCATAAAAATTTTATAACTATCTCTGTGAAATATCTCACTCATAGGTATAACATTCACCACTTTAACCAGATTTTATATTGAAATTTTAAACTACAGAAAACTTGAATTATTCAATGAACTTCCATATAATATTCATCTTTATTCATATGTACCATATCCACGTACATACCATTACACCTACATACACAGAGAAATGTAAGATGCTCTCAAGATGCAGTTTTGAATAACTATATTCTAGAGAACTTTTTTATTATGATTATAACCAATAGTTTTGTTTTGATTTTAGGGACTCTGGTTATAAATACATTGGCACTCTAGTTATATATATGTTGGAACTTCATGACCTATAGTCTATATTTATCTTGTCTTTTCTACTTCATTTCACTTCAATTCTAAAGCTGATTTTCAATTTTTTTTTGGTATTATACTTTTTAAATCAAATCTATTGGCTAGATCGTTTTGTAAGTTTCTAGATTTTTTTAAAAAGTTTTATTTTCATTATTGAAATTAGACACTTTTTTATATACCTCATTTTTACTTAATTCTATTATGAGATTTTGAATTTCTGCTTTAATGTTTGATTTTCTTTGACTGTTTATTTTTTTCTACCTCCAAAAGTTCCTTTAAGCATATTTAATTCAGAATTCAGAGTGTGGAGTACACTAATTTTTTAGAAGATGGCAGGGAGACTTTTAATCGACTGAAATGTTTTAATTCTCATTTTCTGTTTTGTTTTCTTGGAGTAACTTCTGTGAACGTCACTTTTTTACATTTGTTTTTCAATGTTTTACTTTCCTTACAAGAGTTATGTTTGTATGTGTATGTAGACAGTTATAAGTATTTTGGGTGACCAACTAAACTTCAAGAGGTTCCAAATGTCCTTCTGCTTATATATAATAGGTAGGTTCCATAATCAATGCTGTAATTTTTTGGAAGGTGGGTATTGCTATTCCTTCTGATCTGACTGAAGTATGTACGTGTGTGTATGTGTGTGTGTGTGTATATATACATACACATATATATATATATACATACATATATATATATGTATGTATATATATATATATTTTTTTTAAATGCCTACAGTACCTGGTCTTCCTAGGTGGTCTCCCATCCAAGTACTAACCAGGCCCGACCCTGCTTAGCTTTCGAGATCAGACAGCATCGGGCACATTCACAGTGGCATGGCTGTAGCTGAAGAAATACCTTTTAGCTCCTTTTCCACCAGGCCTCCAAGAGATTCCTTTCATTTCCAAGTTACCTCCTTTCCTCCCTCCAAAACATTCTTTCATAAAAAATTAAAATGCCACTTCTTATTCTGTACTTTTTCAAATATTCTTTTTGATTTCCTAGACGACAATGCTCAGGTATGCCAGGTCTCTGATATGGGGTGATATGGTTTCTGCAGTATCTTCATCTGTCTTGCAGCAAAGTTGTTTCATTACCCATGGACCACATATCTTACTCCTCTCTTCTAGATTGAATCTGCTTAACTCTTTACTGAGTTATAGGTTCTGGAGCTGGCTCAACTGTATTTGTGCATTTATTTCCCTACTTACAAGTAATCTTGTAAATTTTAAATATTCTAGGTATAGTCTAGGCATGAGATAATGTTGGTATAATTTGCTTATTGGTACATGTGCTTGTATGTGAGGTGGGGTAATATGGAGATATTCAACTTTAATAGCCTTTTTATCATACAGAAATTGAGAACCAATCATTTTTTCAAGCTCTCATTGAAATCCAATCCTGAGTTATCTAATGACTTCAAAAGGAATTTGTATTCTGATGAAATAAGGGAAGCAAATACATTTAAGCCACAAGAGTATCAAGAAGGCATGGCAAGCAGGGTTATGTGTATGAAAGTGTTAAAACAAAAATGCAACATTCCATTCAACAAATGCATTGAATACTTTTGTGTGTGACAAGGTACTATATTTAGTACTAGTGACAACATGGTGAATAAGACATAAGAAAGTCTTCCCTTCCTGGAATTTATAGTATCATGAGACAGATATCCAATAAATATCTATAACAACTACAATGTCTAAAACTAAACACTTTGACTAACATCTAGAACATACAAAATTAATAAAATGCGGGTAATAGAAATAAAAGCATGATGTATATAAATAGGTCATTCAGAGAAGGAGAAAGCTAAATAGTAAATATGGGAAGCAATTCTCAACCTCATTTACACCGAGATAAATTAATATTAGAACTTTCCTGGAATGATGTTTTACATCTAAAATAAGGGCAAAAATAGAAAGTAGTATAATACTACATATTGGCAAATAATGTTAATGGCCATTTAAACTGATAACAGCAATTATGAAGAGAATTTGTACAATAATTTGGCAGTAATTTGTACTATATATATATAGTACAAATTACTATGTATATATATTACATATATATATATATATTACATATATATATATATATATATGTTCCATGACACAGGATTACCATGTGTGTGTATCCAAGAAAAAAATAATACATAATGGTGTTAACTGTTTATTCAAAGATAGTGTCTGTGGTGAAATGAAACAGGAGGCAGTATCATTGTTCATCACTACAGCGTCAATGAATGAAATGTGATATATATAACGTTAAATACTACTGTAGCTCCTAGAAACAATCAACTACAGCAGCACTAAGGATCTTAAAGTGGGAGAAAAAGCAATAAACTAAGGACATATAAATTAAATACATTAGAAAGCTTTCTTGCAATGAGGAGATGAATAGAAATATAAATCAGTTATGAAGGGATAAGAAAATAACCTAAGATAAGAGGGAGTTCTTGCAAGAAACAGAAGGATGAATGACTGGTCCAACTCTCTATACCTAGAATCACAATAAACACTTGAATGAAATATAACAAGAAAGACAAACTTTGTTCTTAATCATCCTTTCTTGATTAAAGGGATATATACGAATAAGCACAGTTATTAAAAACCTCATTCTTGATACATCTGTGACTTTTGATAGGAAAATATTGGACATTTTTGTTTTTACTCATTTATTTTTTTACAGCTATAGATTTTAAGGTACATGAATCCTTGTTTATTAATTTAGCAAATTTTAATTCTGATTAAATTTTCTACAGAGCACTGAAAAAAAAATACAAGTCATAGAAGTGGCAAATTGATTCAAAATTTATTAGTAACTACTTCCTCTCTAGTTGGCTTAGCTCCCTCTACCTAGCACTATTCTGCTACAGGTGTAACATCTTCACACACTTTTTACTTAATGGTGCTATTTCAATTTCTCACATTGATTTCTGAGAAACATGGCTACATTAGTCCTTTCAAAATTATCTTTTAATATGTACTGTTGTTTTATGCTTGTTTTTCCTCTTCAAGCATTTATTATCCTCTGACTCTTTAACAAAAAAACAGTAATTTAGCAGGTTCTATAAAAATGGATGTCTGAAGTAATGACTTGGAGACTCTAAGATCCTAAATTATCTTCTGAAGTATAATAATAAAGATTTTAGTGTTATTTTCATTTAATTGTAACATTTAGTCAATTAAAAAACTCTGCCAATTAACAGAAAGGTTTTCTTCAAAGTCCAGCTCAAATATTACTTCCTGTATAAAAATCTCCCTCGTCCCTTCCATTTAAAGAAAATTAATTGTGCATTTTTCTCTAATCTTCTATTACTGAACTCCTTTGGCCTGGAATATGCTTTTTATGCTTCTGAAAAAATTTAACTGTGATCTTTTCTCTATATTTTGTTTTTTGTTGTTGTTGTTTCTTTGTTTTAAACTCTTTGCTCTCAGTTAAGTTTTGCCACTTCCTTTAGTTTGGCAGATTTTCTTTAGTTTTGTTGTTCTTTTTTAGGATTGATTTGAACTACAATTGCTCGGTGTGTATTTTATCAATATTAGTTTTAGTTACATTCTATAAAATTCTAGCTCTTGCTTTATCATTTAATGCTCTGAATGTGTGCATATGTGTGTGTGTGTGTGTGTGTGTGTTGTGTGTGCTTGCTTAGCTCTTCAGTTTCCTTTCTAATAATAATCTATAAAATAGTTCCCAGATTGTATCAATGTCATACGAGGAGCTTGTTAAACATATAGCTTCCTGATCCCCAACCTAAATTCTTTAAATTAGAATTTTGAGAAACAGGTTCCTTAGATCTGTATTTTTAAAAACAACTACATGTGACAATTAAATTAGGTTGGGGACCACTTCACCAGCTGTACTTTTATTCAGGATTAATTCCCCTTTATCTGTACTATTATGATGCAGTTATTTTCTTTCAGTGGAAAGAATCATTTCCTCACTGGGTGCCCAGCTTATTTCCAATATATAATTGTATGATTGTCCTGTATCACATTCCCTGTGTAATACTAGTATCATCTTGGGTGCTATTTTAGACCTACGTAGAAGTGTCCTTAGCTTTGGGCTCCACATTTTAGATAGCCTTACATTTCACAAACACACAAAAATAACATCACTGAGAAATACATGGTGTCTCAGGAACTCAGAATTTGGTGCCCATGTCTGGCATAATGCGTCCCATAAACCAAAATGTCTGCTTTCATATTTAACAGCACCTAGACCTCAGGGAAACATTTCTTTCCAACCCTTGCCCTATATGTTTGATTGGCAAGGCAACTATGTCCAAATAGTTTGAAGATTTGTCAATAATGCTGCTGCAGATGTGAAGAAAGTCTGCTTCTGCATAAGGGATTTGAACAATTGAAGCTCTTAGGTAAGAGGGGAAAAATAGCAATAAATATTTTCAAAGAGCAATAATGCAATAGATTCTGACATATTTATAATTGTGTGATATGTGAAATTGTATTGAGAACAATAGTTTTTAAGTTAAACATATAACACTTTTTAATTATGTATATTTGATTACACATAAAAATAACATTCTCCATCACCAGGACATCAGACATATGTTAAAACCATTAATTTCAATCAAGTTTGTCATCTGACAGCATGTAATATATAATAATTTTAGTTTTCTAAATTGTTATTAAGACATGTTTCAAGGTAGAGTATACACTATATTTTATTTAATAAGTTGTTAGCCTGATTTATAAGTTTTAAATATTTAAGCACAGGCTCTGTTGCTCCCTTTCTATTATTATACCAGGCCCTATAACTAGCAATCACCCTTTACCCCTAGTAACAGTTTCAGTAGGCTACTCCTTCTTCTGAGACTCTGGCAACCACTGCATAGCAACAGCAGTATAATGCCACACTCATGAACAAATGTAAGGGCTGCTTGTCATGACTTTGTTATAAATAGAGGGCAATGTTAAGAGGGATGTTTATCATTGTGTCAAATATATATTGTATACTTAATAAATGCTCACTGAGTTGAATTGAACTCATTTTCTCATGCAGCAAGACATTGGTAGAAAATCACTTAGACATTAGAGGGCCTAACAAAACCAGAGGTTAACTAGCTTACTTCTAACTCAGGACGCATTTCTCACATGGACTATAAAGTCATCTAACTTTCCTCTGTCTTTTGTCCTATCCTCCACAAATTTAATCTGAAAGCAATAATGTGCTATGATAAAGTTAGGGGAAACATATCAGAAAGGGTGCCAGGGAAGTCTCTGAGGAAGTGACATTATTTTGTTGAGCATGGGAAAAAGGATTTTGGGCAGAGGGAACAGCAATGACATGCGCTAGCATTAAGGAAGGGGCTTGAGCATTCTCAAGGCCCATGAAAATGACAATGTTGAGCAAGGCAAAGTATAGCACAGCTTAGATGGAAATGGAGGTAGAGACCAGGGAAGCAGTATCCCCTTTTAAACATGATACGTGATTCAATGTTATTCTAAGTTGAAAAGACACCAATGTTTTGAAACAGAAATGTGATATGAGTATGATTCATTTTGTAAAAAAAAAAAAAAATCATCAACGCTTATGACAGATATAGCCAAAACGAATATACACCATTCCGATTTTCTATGTAAAATCTTTCAAAACCTTCCTATTGAAAAGAATAAGTCCAGTCTCATTTGCCACAAAGCTATCCATGATCAGGCTTCTGCAGTCATCCCACAGGTCTTCTGTAACATTCCTTAAACTTGGATATGCTTGTCATTCTTTGGATACAATGTGTTTTTCTTATATACACCAAAACTCCCTAACTTCTATGTCATCAGGGGGAAACATTATCCTGCTTATATCCTTGCAAGCTAAATTAAACGTGTATATGCAAATACACATATGCGCTGAGTGAATGAATATTGTTTCATTTGGTTATCAAATGATTCAATAATTAAGATAGTTGTAGCTCATAGGGTTAGAGTAACTTGCCTGGGTGTGTATCTCAAAATTAGAGTGTGGCTGATGAAAAATACATTCTTCTTCCTATTACACAAAATGGTTTTCTCTCCTATTCTTTAAAATAAATGAGTGAAATCTTTGTTAAGCATATAATTCTGCTCTATAAATTTAGCAGATTGACTAATTAAGGAACCAGGTATCACATCTCCTAATTCTGGAAATAACTCTAAACTTACATCTTCAATTTGTTGTATGTTTAAAAACATTAATTTATTTAGGCCACCGTGATTCTTGAAATCCGAGATTCAATGCTTAATTTGCAATGCTAATTTAACTTTTTCAAAATCTGGTAGTTAGATTCTGAAATAGGACAAAAGTTACAAGAAATTGATACTGTGAGCTAATAACCTTAGAGCAAAGGTCATATTAGAACATAGAGATTGCATTAAGTAATTTTTCTCAAAGAGTATAAAACTTCTGATATCACTTTCAACAGACTAAGTAATAACTATGCAGGTAATTACATCTCATTCACTGTATTTGAGTTTCAAAAGTTTGGGTGTTGTATTATTTTACAAACTACAAATTATAATGATAGCTCTCATTTAAAAGAACTTTTGTAGTTCAGAAAGTACTTTTATATGCATTATTTTACCTTCTTGACAACCCTGAGAAAGCGGATATTACCCATCACTTCGCATACGTTGAAACAAACACAGAGGGGTTGCAAATCACTCAATGCTAATCAGTATTATGGCCACACTGGGGCCCATTTGGGGGCTTGAAATACATCCAACTTTGTAACTTATTATACAAAAGAGGAAATATTTTCAGTGACTATATCTCTGATAGAACAGAATTTGAGAGTAGTTGCAGTGTTCAGTAGAACAAAATAACTATATTGCTCTGTAATGTGTGTTCAAATTTCTTTTATCTTTCAGAATCATAAGGCTATATAAAAAAAAAACAACAAGGCCTCTCTAGAACATAGAAGCAGAATATATCTAACCTGAAAACAATTCAATGAGCAAAATGGTACTCATTTTGGCAATGGAAAAGGGAGTAAAAATTGTAAGATCTAAATCAAGATTATTTATTTAATTTTTATTGGGAACCAATAGGTAGTGCTGAAGGCCTCCACTTCATTCTCCAGTTTAGAAACTTTGGTATCTTTCAAAGACTGCCATTTTTTCTTAAAGCAAAATAAAAATTTTTTCTTACTCTGTACAAGAAATGTGTTTTTTTGATATTATAGAATATAAAAACATGAAGAATAGGGTGAATGGTTAAAGAAGTATAAATTAGTAGTTGATAGTTGATCACAGGGATGGGAAGCACGGTATAGAAAATGCAGTTAGCACTAATATGATGCCTAGGTGGAGGGCCGAGGGAGGGAGGGAGCAATCGGGGGGATTGTTTTATGAACTATATAGGTGTCTAACCAATGTACTGTATATTCAAAACTAATTTAAATACACTTTTGAAATAAAAAAAATGAGTAAGATACCATGACTTATAATAATTTGAAAAATTTCAGGGGAACCCATGCATGCCACAAGCAATGCAGTATCTTCTCTATATGTGGGAATGTATCTAGAAAATAAAGTACTCTAGAATGTAGGTTTCTAAGGATAACAAGTCATACAGAGCTGAAGTGGAATTCTGAGACCCTTGAAAAGCAGGCATCTCCCCGCGCAACTGAAGGCATATTGCCTTCAGGAACAAGAGGTGAGACCCTTACACAAGAGCATAGCATCAATTGGATGATGCCATAAAATTGGCCTAAGGTGAAGAAAAACAACAAAGTGTTCAACCATGGAGCCTACTTCCACAACTGAATGGGAGAGGAGAACTAAAAGGGAGATCCTGGGTGTGTCTAAGAAACCACATTGAGAAAATAAAAAGACCATATAGGGTATTGCACAATTCAAAGCCAGTAACTCAGGGAGAAGTAGATGAAAAGAATTCACAGTCTTCAGAGTTTGGGCTATGTGTAAAGGAGATGGCTATAAAATTTACTTACATTGATGGGAGGTAAGGGCAGGTGGGTACATTGGTAAACACTTTAGGAGAAAATCTTAATAAAAGTATGTGCCAGAGCTAGTTAGTTTTCTTTGTGCTGAGTCACAGATAAATCATTTAGTAGCTGTGTGTCTCTTATACAAGTCCTCTACAACCATCACTAACCTAGATCCCAGAAAATGAAAGAGAGAAGGTTGATAAAAAGGGATCAGAGGTCCAAACTGAGAAAGAAAGAAAGATGGGTGGGGTGGAAGAGAGGAGAGAGATGGATTCACACAAAGATGTTATGTGAGTGCTATAAATATCAGCCAATTGGGCAGTGTCTCATCAAGCACTCTCAAGGAAAGGTTGGGTCTCTTCCCACCATTATTTCAGATTCTTTCTGCCTTTATTTGGCATCTTCTCTGCATTATACCCTGATCATCCCCAGAGACATTTTGCTATGATAGAATAAGAAAGGAGGAAGGGGAAGTAGGATGAGGAGGAAGAGAAAGAAGAAAACAGATAAAATATATTCTAAGTCTATTAATATGACATAGTCCAGGATTTTGGCTTTGATACAATTGCTAGGATACCATATTTATTATACATTTATATTTCAATCTTCACTGTTAGATTTAAACCAAAGCAGTGGCAAATTCTAATGTATATAATTTCAACGAACTCTCCCTAAAGTCCAATAAGAAAAGGAAGTTTAAGGCAAATGCAATTATTTATTTCTTTCCTTTGCCTCACTTGGCCAAGCTTTTATAGAAAGCTTTTAAACAAATGTTCCATTTCATGGATATGATTAAAATAACAGAAATCTTATAAAGATAGATTGAAAGGAGACGAATGCTTAATCAATGAATTGGAAAGATATAGAACAAAAGTATGACTTGCTAATTCCCTCTGTGGTAGGTAATTTTGCCTTGCTGAGTTTATCTGAAACAAATAATCTGTATGGCTCTTCACACTCTTCCATTTACTAAATTTTGGCAACAACTTAGAAAAACAGAGTTTTAGAGCCATATAGTACAAAGAAAATGACAATTTGATAATTATTTAGCAAATTTGACAAATATGGATACGATTATACAAAGTTAAACTCTGTTATGAAAGGTCTCAACCCTCAGAAAGCAGCAGGGTGAAATCATTATAGTGAATAGAGAACTCACTTTCTAGTCATGCCAATTCTAGATGAAATCCCCCTTATAACAGGCTATGTAGCCAAGTAAGTTATGTAATTTTCCTCCTAAGTTTCAACTTTCTCAAATGTACAATGGAAGTAAAATGAACATGTACAGATATTATGAATTTTAAAAATCACAGGTACATGTCTAAAATAGCTGATGTTCAGAAAATGGTAGCTTGCTTTAATATTGTATCAAAAAATTCATATGTAGATTTATGATTAAGCATATGCACCCTTCAAATTGAACTTAGTTATATGAATATATTGAAGTATGTTTAATGTCATAATTTTTCTATTTTTATGTAATTAAGCTAAATATGTAATAATGACAGTTGTTAAATTAGTTTTGGGAAGCTATTTAAAATGTTTCAGATATTTATCTATCCAAATTTAGGAAGGTCCATGTAAGAATCTGCTCACAGTGGATATAACTTGAAGTAAAAATTAAAAGATAGTGTCAAGTTAGGAACTTTCACTTTTCATCTAATGACTTTGGCATTATTTGAATTTTTTTACCTTGAGCACTGTGTGTTTGTGTGTAGTTCAGCATAACACATGTTAGCAGTATTAATTTCTGGGTGAAAGGTATTATGAATGTTTACATATAGTTTTAATTGTATATTCTGTAAAGCCTACTAATTAGGGATAAGAATTATGGAATTAAACACACCTGGATTTGAGTTGTTTTGGTTGCTTCTTAGCTCCATGACCTCCGGCTCATTGTTAACTTATCTACTATGGAGTTTTTCATCTCCAAAATAGGGTTGGTAATAATTTCTATCTAATGGGAAGATGGTGCAAATCAAATAAGGTCACATTGAGAAGGCACCATTGTTTGTGGCTGATACATAATTAATGTTGAATAAAGAATGAACATTATTTCCATAATGATTATACATTAATTTTATGAGATTAAGTTATAAAACTTTATTTTGAAAAATAAGTTACTATACAAAACATAAGCAAATTAGAAATTGTCATCTTTCATTCATAAATATTCAAAGTGATTTACTATCAATAGGTTCACCAACTCTTCAAAAAAATTATTTTTCTGAACCTTGACAGCACCTTATCTGAGATGCCTCATTCTGTCCTGTGTTTTAGTAATCTTGTGTATTTATTTTACTTTCCCTCTGAACCCCACAACCTCCAGTTCCTAGAAAGCTACCAAGGTATATAGTAAAAGACACATTATTGATTTCCTTAGACCCATTAAGAGACTGAGCTTCAGGAAGTTACATTTCTACATTAAACATTGTCTAGCCATTATGTGCCAAAATCTGGACTAACACACTAACCCAGGTCTTTCCTAAAGCTAAACTAAACTAGTGTCTTAGCTACTTCCAAATGCCCCTATAAAACAAATCCTCCTCCTTGTTCTGATATCTCATAATTTTGGCTAACTTGGTAGAAGTCTTATAGACTTTTGTACTTTTATTTAGAGTGAACATTTAACTAATTTTCTGGATCCTCTAGTAAAGCTCTAGTATTTAAATTCAGTTAATAGAAATAAAAATTGTATAAACAACATAACAACAGCAGGAAGTGACAATATATGAATATTTCAAATAATTGATAATTCGGTCATGCATTTATATAAGATTCACAGGATTATTAGATACTTTGAAGGACATATCCCTTAGAGATGATTTAGTCCAAACTTTACACTTTACTTTTGAGTCAGCTGAGAATCAGAAAAGTAACATAATAATTCACACAACCAACAATTAAGAAATATTTGGCAAGAATGAATTGATCTGGATTCCAAGACTACAGGTTGGTTTGGTGTGTGGTTTTTGTTGTTGTTGTTGTTTTATGACAAGTCTAGATTGTAAAAGATGTAGTTAACAATTGAAAACCCATCATGAAAACATAGATCTGTCCTTGGTGTTCTATAATTGAGGGCCAAGTTTAGCCAAAGATGTCACATATGAAATAGATATATAGTGGTTATTTAAGTTCTAAAAGAAGTTGCAAGAAGAATTCCCCTAAGGAAAGCATAACTAATTTTACAATTTTCTCAGCAATTGCTTGTCCTTTGCTTTGTAGGTAGATGCAAATCTGACCAGCCATTACCTAGAGTTCTCTGAAATGATTCAGATATTCTGATGGTTTCTTTATTGAGATTATCCCCTAGATATTGATAACTCTCCACAGAGGCATAATTTCATATAAAATGAATACAATAATATGCTCCAGGATTGTTTTTTCTCCTTGCAGAAATTGAATTGTCATCACTTTAAGAAGGTGATGTTCCTGCTTCACAGTTGCAGTGAAATCCCTGACAGTGATTTTAAAATAATAATAAAGATGACCATTTATCTGTTTCTAATGCCAAATCAAGTAGTTAAAGTAACTGAAGGGAACTACAAAATCTTATTACATGACCCATTATCATAGCATGTGAGCTAAACATAAAGCCTCACATCTGGAAACACAAAAAGTATGTGAGGATAGTGTAATTATAAAGAAAACAATTGTATCTCATTTGTATCATCTAATCTGTAATCTTTTGGTATGTTGTATTTGTTTTCTTTTGCAGCTGTAAAAAAATACCACAATTTAGTGCCTTAAAACAACAGAATTATTTTTTGGTTCTGGAGGTCAGAAGTTCAAAATCAATTTTACTGACCTAAAATCAAGATGTCAGTAAGGCTGGCTACTTCTAGAGGCTCTAAGGGTAGAAACTGTTTCCTTGTCTTTATAGCTTCTAGAATTTACTTACATTACTTTCCTTATGACCCCTTTTCTCTTATTACTATAACCTCTTGCTTCTATCCTTGTATCTCCTACTACTGACTTTTCTTATCTCCATCTTATAAGGACATTAATGATTACATGAGGCTCATCTAGGTAATCCAGGATAACCTCCCTACTATAACACTCTTAACTCAAACCACATCTGCAAAGTTCTATTTATCATGTAAAGTAATATATTCACAGATTTCAGGAATTAAGACATGGACAACTTCGGGAGGGCATTAATAAACCTCCACAGCTAATGAGACCCCTTTTCTACTACTTCTTCTTCACTGTAAAGGGCCTAGCTCAGGTACAAACACATGGCTGAACTGAGATTTCAGCAATAATTCTAGGCGGAGAGAAAAAAACATTATAACAAGAAAGCACAATAACTGGAGGAGAAATAATAACCAACGGACTTGGCAGGGAAAAAAAGTCTTTCCAAACTGGACTACTAGACTACTGATGTGTGGTCATAACTCTGCAGAAAATTGGTGATCCTCATACACAGCAGTGGGGAAGAACAGCATTGGGCTCACACACCTCTAATACAGATCCCAGTACTGGTGAGTTGTCATCACAGAGGATAAAATTTCTCAATCTCATTGACTCCTCTATATGGCAGTTTTTCTTCACTTTACGTCTCCTCCCATGTCCCTTAGGTCTTTTAATTAGTCTGTTATGGAGATAACTCACTTGGCTGTAGAAATAACTCATTTTGTAATTTCCTTCTCATTTCTGACCAAAACATTTCCCCCCCCAATAGTTTTTTAAACAACTGTTTTATTATCCTAAAGTAGGTACTTAATTAAGCTGCTAAGTTTGAGGTAAGAGATACTTAAGGTAGCAGGATAATTAGTTGCAAAACATGGAGTTTGAAATGAAGAGACATCAATATTTTAAACTATTATTCTTGCATAATTGTTTCAGATTAAAAATATGAAAAACACATTTAAAAGATTTTATTAATATTTTTAGGATGAAATACCTAAAAAAACTTATAGAAGGATAACACAGCAGAATGAAAAAAGTACTGATTAGAAGATCTGAGTTTCACTCTCAGTACTTAAAACCCTGTGAACTTTGCCAGTCAACTAAAATTTTCTTAGCTTAGATTCCTCTCTTTTAATATGCAGCTTAAATAAAAATGACTGATGATTATGTGAGATGATTTATCATTTATAAAATAGTAGCTAGGTGGCATATTAATTCTTCAATTAGCTCTGAAATTTTATTGAAATATAAAATTGGATTAAATAGAAATTAGAAGTTGTTGATAGTTTATAAATAAAAATTGAAAAAATAAACATTGAAATAACTTTAAAATATTTTTAAAGTAAATTTGAAAATTTTCAACCATCCAAATAAATTTTGCTATGACATTATGTTGCATACCTATACAGATAAAAGTAGTTAATAACACATTGAGATTATATTGTTTTATTTACAACCTCCCTAAGAGATAGATACAGGAGGTCCTTGCTACTCAAAGATATTTAGTACTAGAGAAAGGCTTCTGAAAGTGAATCCACTGAAAATGAAAACTAAAATTTTATGTTAAATTTCAACTTTAAAAAAAAAAGAGATAGAACAAAAAATCATTATATTTGTATAGAAGCACAAAAGACCCCAAATGGCCAAAGCAATCGTGAGATAAGAGAACAAGTCCAGAAATATCACACCCTGCCTGACTTCAAATTATACTACAAAGCAACAATAATCAAAACAATATGGCACTGGTGGAAAAACAGATACACAGACCAATGGAACAGAATTGAGAGTCCATAAATAAACCCACATATACTCGGGCAAATAATTTTCAACAAAGGAGGCAAAAAACATACAATAAAGAAAGGAAAGCCTCTTCAATAAGTAATATGGGAAAATTGGAAAGCTATATGCCAAAAGAAAGAAAGAAAGAAGAAAGGAAGAAAGGAAGAAAGAAAGAAAGAAAGAAAGAAAGAAAGAAGAAAGAAAGAAAGAAAGAAGAAAGAAAGAAAGAAAGAAAGAAAGAAAGAAACGACTTTTTGTCACCCCACACAAAAATTAACTCAAAATGGATTTAAGACCTAAATATAAGACCTGAAACAATAAATTGCATAGAATACATAGGTACTAAACTCATAGACCTTGGATTTAGACAGGATTTTACGAATTTCACCTCGAAACAAGTAAAAGCAAAAATGAATGGGACTAAATAAAACTAAAAACCTTCTCTACAGCAAAAGAAACAATCAAGATTAAGAGGCAACATTCGGAATGGGAGAAGATATTTGCAAACAATGCCTCCAATAGGGTCTAATTCAAAATATACAAAGAATTCATATAATAAAAATAATCCAATTAAAAAATGGGCAGAGAACCTGAATAGAACTTTTTTCTCAAGAAGATGCACAAATGGCCAACAGACATGTAAAAAGATGCTCAACATCACAGCTACAAGGAAAATGCAAATCAAATCCAGAATGAGATACCACCTCACACCTGTTAGCATGGCAATCATCAACAGGACAAGTAATAACAAGTGTTGGAGAGACTGTGGAGAAAAGAAACCCTTACTGCTGGTGGGAATGTAAATTGGTACAGCCACTATGGAAAACAGTATGCAGTTTACTCGACAAATTTAGAACCATATGACCCAGCAATTTCTCTTCTGGGTATTTATCTCCAAAATTTGAAAATGTTCATCCATAAAAATATATACACCCAGTGTTCATAGCAGCATTATTCATGGTGGCCAAGACATGGAAACAACCAAAGCATCTTTTGATAGATGGTTGGAGAAAGAAGTGATACATACACATATAAATATGTACTTATATACACATACATACTACACATGCACACATATACACACACAGTGCGTGCACACATACACACTGGGAAATTACTCAGCCATAAAAAAAGATGTATTGCTAACATTTGCAATAATATAGATGGGTCTTGAGATTATCATGGTAAGGGAAATAAGTCATACAGAAAAAGTTGAGAGCCATATGATTTCACTCATATGTGGGGTAAAAACCTGAAATGACAAATATAACAGAGACACGTTGACAGTGGATTAATGGTTACCAGAGGGAATGGGGGAAGAGGCAGATAAGGCCAAAAGGGGTCAAGTATTTGGTGACAGAAGGAAATTTAACTTTGGGTGATGACCACAATGCAATATACATATGACATATTATTGAATTGTACACTTGGAACCTATATAATTTTATTAACCAATATCGCTTTGATTAAAAAAAAAAAGCTGAACAATTTTCTTCTTGGTCAGTTTTTAAGAAAAAAAAATTTGATAAAAGATTATCTTTATCTTCACATTTGATTTTATTAGCATGATTATGAAGAGAATCGTAGTATTCCAGAGCTTAATTTTCTCTAGAGGATATCTTAGTCCCTTCATTCCTTAATTCTTCTGGTTCTTTATTTTCTTTATTTTTATATTAATTCAGTCTTTTGACAGACATTCATTGTGTCTCATGTGCTAGGTACCCTTTAAGGAATGTGCATATAGTAGATGAAATTTTCAGTCATTATTTATATAGAAAATACAGATAATGAATGAATAAGTATGTGTATAGAATGTCAGTGATATTCTATCTAAAAAAAAAAATGTGGTGAAACAAAGCAAGAGAGTAGGCAGTGACAGAGTGCTATTATGAAGTGATTAAGAAAGGCGTCTCTGAAGAAGACTGACATGAGTCTTGAGGAAGGGGAACGTGCTATGTGAAGGTCTCAAGTAAAATTCCAGGCACGAGAATCAGGGCAGCTAAAAGCCCTGAGGCCGGAACAAAGTTCATGTGTCTGAGGAATAATGAAGACACTAGCATGGTGGGAAGAATGTAAGAAATAAAAAACAGGATCAATTAGTTTGGAGAAGTATTCGACCACAAGATTAAGCAGAGAATTATATATGGTTGAAAGCAATTGGTGGATGTGTAGTAAGGAAATGATGTGATTTGCTTAAACGGTATCATAGATAGATCATCAGTTGAGACTACTGAAGAAGTCTGAGAGCTGATGGTGGCTTAGACTTAGGGTTAAGAGGTTAAGGTGATAAATAATGTTTAGATTGATATTTTCAAGGCAGAGACACTGAAATTCGTCAAATGGCTCTCTACAGGGCGTTAGAGTCAAATGTCAAAGGAGATTCCTAACATTTTGTTCTTAAAACACTATTGAGAGATGAAGTTGTACCTGAGCTACATGAAACGTGTAAGAGCAGGTTTGGATTTTTTGTTTGTTTTGAATATTAGTGTTAAATTCTTAGTAGTCATCCAAGTGAAAATGTTAAGTAGAAAATTGGATATAAAAGTCAAGACATATAGGGAAATATGGAGGCTGGAGTTATAAGTTTAGGATTTACTAGCCTATAATCTGAACATTTTCATTTACAAGCCTTATTTACTATTTATTTTCTCTTTCTTGATTGTAAACTTGTTGATCTACAAATTACAGATGCTCATCAGTATTAAAACAATCATCTGCTGCTTCATAAATTTCTGCTTCTTTATATTTGCTATTTCACATAAGACTATTCGCATTAGGTTTAGCTAGTTCTGTCAGAAGTTTGCCACAACAGAAAGTCATCGAGACAGACTGGTAAAAGCAATGATTCAACATGTAGGAATAAGTTTTAGAGTTAAGTAAATAATGGCTAACTTTACATAGTCAGTTTATCAGTGACATTTTCCACATATGGAGATTTTTTGCTTCCCTGTAACCTTGCAAATTCAATTCTTGAATGATAAATATAGCAACCTCCTATAATACTTACATCCTAAAATTACAGATTCAATAATTTATTCAGAATACTTATTGGCCCTTTGCTATGTCCAACATCAGTTTAATGCTGAGTATATAGTTGTGAATAATATAGACAAAACTCCCTACCTTCATGGAAGATAAAATTCTATTGCAGAAGATATAATTTAAATGAGTGAAATATAAAATATCTTAAATGTTAGTTTCAAAACTACAGATATATGTGTACATTGCCTTGATCTACATACGTTAATAGGTGTGTATGTGTATGCATGTCCATGTACATGTATGTCCAGGTACACATAATGCGTATGTATCAAGGAGAGAATATAAAACACCAGAAAGTGAATGCAGTTTCATATGAAGCGCCTAGGAATTCTCACTGTATAGGTGACTTTTGAGTAGAGATCTGAAATAAACAAAAATATTAGAGGCTGAAGGTTACACAATTAGAGTTGGAAGAAGTTTTATCTGACTGTAATACCTACTAAACTGCCTAGATATCATAAGGAATCAGATATACCCCATGTATTTTCTTAAACATCCAAATGGCAACTCTCTCTAAATTTAATTTTAAAAGTTATTTCTTTCTGAATATGTAATAGTAAGCTGTTGTAATATCAAAACACCTATACTACCTTAATTGTGTATGACCATAATTTAATTGTGAACATATTATATATTCAAATCCTTCCACACTCAGAAAAATACACTGAGTTAAGTTTAATAGGTGTCACTGGAAGAAAAAAAAATCTTTCCTCAATTTTATTGTCTTCTTGGAAAAAGGATGTTGAAAGTATTTCTAAATACGGTGTGGCATTTTAGAAGTTATGGGAAAAAAGAACAATCCCACTCCATGTCACTAGAATTTTACTTTTATTAACTTAAATTATGAAAATAGCTTAAGAAACTTAAATATATTGAGGCCATAGAATTTATCTATATGCCATTTACTGTATGTAATGAAAATTGTCATATTCTTATTTGTAACGTATTACAACTACCAATTACTTTGCTGGTTTACTTTCATCCATTCATTCATTCAGTAAAGAATGTTTGCAGGAAATTCATATAAGTTGATAGCATTATTCTAAGCATGTTTTGCTTCAGGATTTTGTTCTTACCTTTTTCTTTGTCTGGTATATACTTCCTCTAAATCTTTGCAAGATTACTCACTCAAATCTCAGCTACAAAGAGAGGCCTTTCTTCACATTTAAGCCAAAACAACAGCTCTGTTTACTCTCTGCCATTATCCTTAAGGCTAATAATCTAATAGTTTATTATACTGTAATTTTATTACATTATACTAACATAGCACAACATAAAATATAACATTAATATATTAATAATTTCTTTATATGCTTCTTTTCCCCCCACCAGAAGTGAACTCCAAGACAACAAAAATTTTGTCTGTTTACCATTTTTTAGCCATGTGTTTCAATGACTGGAAGAGTGCCAAGAACATGTAAGGAGTTTAATAAATATGTTAAATGAATTTATAAATAAAAAAGATCATGGTAACTGTCATCAAAATGCCCATTGTTTTGTGGAGTATCTTATAACACAGTCCTCAAATTAATACAGCTTAGAGTAGGAACAGGAAATAATCTAAATAGATGTAAAATAAAATTTTACACTGAAAATTAGAATCATAACGTTGACATACCAAAGATAAAAAGAATAGTTAACAGGCTCTTACCTTGACCAGAATTCACTGTTTTCACTTAATTTTACGCTAAAAAAAAAGGGAAGGCATACAACAAAACTAGCGATGTGACTTTAAAACATTTTTAAAATGGTGATAGTATCATGTTAAAATGCACACAAAAACTTAGATTTCAATATTCAAATGTAATTGAAAATGTCATTAATCATAACATTTTCTCTTATAGTCCTTTCCCTACCTTATATGTTTACTTATTAAATAAATATTTGTTCTTCATTAGTACCCCAAATAGTATCCAAATGAAAAATTATCTTCTCCTTCCAAAACTTTCAGTCACAGAGGCAAGAAATCAAAAGCATGAGCTAAACAGGAAAACTATAAATGAATAGAATAAATGCCTATGCATAAAATATGAATATGATAATTTAGTTACCATCTTATCATAGACTATAACTCATTTTCAATTTCTAGCTAAGATTCTCCTAAGGATGTCTTTCACAGCATAGCCTATTATATCTAGCCTTGAAACTTACTGAACTGTTTGATGCCATTCCCTTTAGTCTCAAAACAGTTTCCATATTTTAGAGCCTATGTATTTTTCAATAATGAAAAGGATTTTCACCCTTTAAATTTCTAGTGCCTTTGTAGTATCTTTTTAGAAATAAATTAGTAATTATTCTAAGTAGATTATATTCTCCATGCCTCACTAATATGTCTTCTGGACATTTATCTTCCTTGCTTAAAAATTCTCAATAATCCTATTGATCCTAAACTAAAAGCATAGAGATCCATCCAAAATCATCCAAACATTACCAACTATGTAGGTTCCTGAAATGGGAAAAATCCTGTAAACATACGCATTAGACTTTTTGTAAATTAATTACCTTTCTCTACATTACAATCACTTTTTTTATTCTTCACATATAATTAAGTCTGATATATTTTTGAAGACTCAGTTTTATTCATTCCTCATAAAGCTAGGGAAAAATTTCCTATAGGGGTCTCTCTGTATTCTGAACTTATATTTTAATTTATACTCAGCTGTATGTGGCTATATAAAAGTATACTTTAATAAAATAAAATTATAAACTCTATTCTTTAGTTACACCATTCACATTTCATATCCTCAGTGGTTACATGTGGGTAGCGGCTACCATGTTGGCCATGTAAGTCAAGGGGCTAGTAATTAGGATAGGTAAATCTTGGCTTTTGGAGAATGTCAATAGAACTGAAGATTTGAATTAAAGTCAGGTGGGTACAACAGCCCTTACTCATAATCGAATGTCTGTTTCTTAGAAGATGTAACTTGGTCTCTGTATCTCCTAATGTCAAAGCGAGGAAATAAGTAAATGCTATAAAACAGATTTCAGCTCCATATTAGAAACAACTTACTTTCAGACCATAAAAAGTAGAAGACACCTCTTCAGGAACATAAAATGAATAGTTATGTAGTAGAACTGTTTATAGATTTGAGCCCTAAAAACTGGTTGGGTTATGTGACTATAAAGACATATCCTGCTATTAATGATGTTAATCTTATGAGTTGTCAGTGAAAGGAATCTTGTCTGAACACTGAAATATATACTCCTCAGGCCCAAATTAGAAAGTACTGTTGAACTAGAATTTCTGGGAGAAATAGCTGATTATGTATTTAATACATACCCAAGTGATTCTAATATTTAGAAGGAAACAGAAACAGAGGTAAATTAAAAAAAATGATTTACAAAATTCTATCAGTGAAGTAGACCAAAGGGGACAGAACTATTTGTCAAGGGCTTTGTATAATAAAAAGATATCTATGGCTACATCTGAAAAAAATAAGCAAAGTTTGAAAATATGGAAAGAGGAATGCATTTCAGGATTCTTAAGCTCAGGTATGACTTTGGCATATTCAAGGACCAGTAAGAGACAGCACTGTCTTTTTAAAACATTTAAAGTGTGATTAAAAAAAATATATATATATATATAATACACATATATACATAGATACACACATATGTGTATAGATACATACATATACACACACATATATATATATATATATTTATTTATGTGTGTATATATATCCTCTTCCACTGGAAGTTTAAATTTTAGAAGTTAAGCACAACTAATAAACATAAGCAAATAAAATGCTAATGACATCTTTAGAGAACACTATTCAGATCTGAAGGAAAGCTGTAGTTACTAGATTGACTCAAGCTTCACAATGTAGAAGCATAAGTAACATGGAATTAAATACATGTGCTTTTAAGAGGAAACTAAATATTTTTGAAAACAAATGACATAATTTTTAGTGACTATAAGACTAAATACATACTAAAAAAACCACATATAGTATTTGCTTATCTAGAAGAGAGGAATTTACCAAAGTGATTATTCAAGAGGAGAGAAATAATGAAAGAGGTTAGGAACAAAGAATAAGGGATTAATATTAATGGCTTCAATTTAATTCTTTAGACAATTATTTATTGAGTGACAACTCTGTGGCCAGAGCCGCATACTATGTCAGCAGAGAAAAAAAGATTGTTATATTGTAGTATTTATGTGCTCATTAATTTGAAAGTGGAATAATAAATGTTAGTAAGTGATAATTACCATAATTGAGGGGTGTAGATATGGTGATGTAAGGGTTTCCTGTAATATAATTATGTTTTTCTGGAACAACTTATAGATGTAATTCTTGAATCAGAATTCAATGATTATGACCCATAGACTGAATCTGCACAGGAAAATTGAAATGTAAGATAAGCAACCACTCAAAAATTCAAAATGTCATTGATAGTTTTCAGGAATTGCATTACACCCCTATATTATTCAGATCTGATTTTATTTTTTGTTTAGTTTCATATAATTATTTTTCTATTTACTTTTTCTAAGTTCAGGTAGGCTGAGTTACATAAATGATGAACTGGAATCAGCATCACCAATATTAATAGTGGATGCAAGATGGCAGCTGAGAAATGATGCAATAGAGGCATGAAGAGGATCAAGGAGGACTTAGTCACTCCAAAGGAAAGGAGCTACCAGCACTCTGTGGTGATTTCCACCTTTCCATCTGATCCATTTGATACAAAATTAATCTGAAAATGATTTAATAGCCCCAAATCATATCTTCTAGAAAGTGGAGTTATTTTACATACATAAACAGATATTACATTAGATAATTTCATTAAAGGCTAAATGTAGTTATGTCTCATATGTTGTTTAATTCAATAAGATTTTATTTTGGAATAACCATATACTAAGGCATTATGCAAATCATGAGGATATGGAAATAACACATCCTCTCTAGCTTCAAGAATTTTATAATCTAGTAAAAGACTGACTTGAAAACTAATAACTAGAATACTCTATTTAAATAAATATGTTAGGAACATGCAGGATATTATAGATGCAATTATGGGTAGGTGTAGTAAACACACAAATGCCCTCTTCAAAGACATCTATGTCATAAGTCACAAAACCTGTGAATATGTTTCCTTCTGTGGCCAAAGGGATCTTGATGGGTTTAAATGAAGGATGCTGAATTAGGCAAATTATCCTTGATTATCAGGTGGGCTGAATGTAATCCTGTGAGAATCTTAAAAGTAAAAGGTTAGAGTCGGAGAGAAATTTGATGATTCTATGCTGCAGACTTTGAAGATGGAAGAGGAGGCAAGAACTAAGGAATGTAAACAGCCTCTAAAAGCTGAAAGAGGAAGGAAATGGATTCTTTCCAGAAGATTCCAGAATACAGCCCTATTGACACCTTGATTGTAGTCCAACAGCACCCATTTCAGACTTCTAACCTTTAGAGCTATAATAAATTTGTGTGCTTTTAAGCTGCCACATTTGTGGTAGTTTGTTATAGCAATAGATACTAATACAGTAGTAGTGGTTACAGGCAAGTAAGTAAACATGAGGAAAAAAGGTATGTAAAAATACTATATGGTATAATAAATTAAAATTCTGAGAATTCATAATAAGCAGTTACAAATTTTGAGTCACACAAATTTTGTGTAGTCTTCAGAGAATGGGTGATGTTTTAATTGAGTCCTGAAGTATGTGTATGATGTTTATAGATTAAAAACAACAGAAAAGTCACCTCAGAAAAAGAGCAACTGAAATTTTACAATGGTGTAAGAGAATACTACAGTTTCAAAAAATGAGAGAAAAATTAGTGTTAAATTCAGGAGAAGATAAAGGAACAAATGGCAAGAAAAGGAACATCACACTCTTCGACTCCAGGAGGCACTTTCACCTGTAGCCTGTGTGAATGTAAACTGCACAACCTGCAGAGGCTACAATGTATGTGGCCCACTAGCGATGCACTGAAAAGTCCTGCTGAGCAAACTAATGAAGGTTTATGCCAGGCTGAGAAGGGCACTTAATAACAGTATAAATAATGTGGATCTATCTCATACTCACTAGGGTACTATAAGTGAATGTTTAAGAAAGAAGGCTCATTAACAGATCTAAATTCAGAAAGATAACACAGATGGAAGTGCTGGAAGTGCAAGGGATGTACTGAAAGGTTCTTAGAGTAAAGGCCCAAGCTGTAATGTTATATGATAAACACATCCAAACCAACCTAATAATTATGAGACACATGAAAAATACCATCAAGAATTTTCAAGCCTCCAGCCACGTTTTTTTGAGCTGAGTTACTTGGTAGTATAAATCTCTTCTTCAATTACTAAGTGAAACATTAAGGTGGTAAACGGGACAGTTTTTATCTCTTGAAACACTTCTTTGTGTGTGATCTATTTTACTGCAGATCTGTTTTGCTTCATGTGGGAAGATCAAATTATCAAAATGAAACAAAAAAATGATTTTTATCGACATTTTGTACTCAGAATATAGGTCATTTCAAACTGTTGAATACTTCACTGATTCTTTATTCTTTTCCTTTAATTTACTTTTCTCATCTTTGACCTGCATTGGAATAACTGCTAGTCACGTTCTGGGAGGTGGTACAATTGATGGTTTAAACACCAGCCTGATGTAGCAGAGATTCAAAGGTTTGTTTTGGTCCAACTCACTTAACTTTTCATCTTGTTCTCTTAATCTTAAAAATAAGAACGGAAGTACTAACCTTTGAACTTTATAGAAATATTCAACACTCTGACAAATACGTAGTGATAGAAAGAGAAATATTCCAACATAATTGGATCTAATGCCATTTTTACAGTATAACAGTAGAATTTTAAAGTATGCACTTTTAACTGGATGGCTAAAGAACAAGCAGGAAAAATTTGGTGGTCAATGTAGATAACCATTTGATTTTGGCATCCATGTAATGGCAGTTTTCTTCAGTACAGAAAGAGAATATGATGCCAAATAAAATTACCATAATCTGCAGGGTTCCAAAAGTATTGTTTTTCTATTTTTTTCACATACATCTGATTCTTACAGTGTATACTGTACAGTTTGTTACCTAACTCTTCAAAGATGAGAATATTGCCATGTTAAAACCAATAAATGTGGTACAGGAGAGGTAGATGGGATAAAAGGGGTCAAATATGTGGTTACAGAAAGAAATCCAACTATGGGTGGTGAATATACAATGCAATATATATATGACTGTTGAATTGTACACTTGAAATTTACTGGATTTCGGTAATGTCAACATAATAAATTTTTAAAAAATTTAAAAAAATACTAAAAGAAACAGGCACAGAACAGACTAAGTGATTAAAATATCAAAAAAGGAGCACTGATCTAGAGTAGTTCTCAAAGAATTTTTCATGAACTGCTTCACAGATTTTAAATAAAAAAAAAAAAACTCGTCAAAATAAGGTAGAGAAAAGCTGAGTAAAATAAAGTAAAACATTCTTTTGTGCTCTAAATCTTCAGAGCCTCTAAAGGTAAATTGATTGGCATCCAAAAAGCATATATTGTGTCAGTGACTGAATTCTCTTGATCACAGAACCTTTTTCTTTCTATCTGAAATTTATAAAACCATTGTTCTATAGAATAGTATGCATTGAAAAATGCCGTTCTAGAGAACAGCAAGCAATATTTTTAAAAATTATAAAGAAAGATGGAGTCAGTTATTAGTGGATTACTACTTGTCTCCAAGGATTCAAAAAAGAGTAAATAAAATTCAATTCAGCAAGAGACTTAAGTTAAATGAATAAGAACATTTCTCAGAGGAGCTGAAGAGGTCAAATGTGAGTGCTTGGAGAAAGATAGGATTTACTGCAGCAAATGAAAAAATGGAATATGATGTGTAAATTATTTCTCTTTATGCAATGATAATAGCAACTATCAATATTTGAAAGTCTTCAGAAACTGAGATTACAAATACAACAAATTCCCAATGGAACAGACATTCACAATATGACATAAATTATCAAGGATAAGGTTACTCTATTTTCAAGAGGTGTATGGGTAAGAACAGTCTCAAAAAAATGAAAAGAAAGCAGTAGTTTCTCTAAAAGTGATTAAATAGATATTTTATTGAAAGTGATAAAATTTGAGAAATATTGAAAATTAAAAGGCAAATGTGAGATGCCAAAATTGGTAAGATCAAAATGATGAGAAATATGAGTTCAAACTGGACTGATTTCTTTCCTTGGGTAAATTTAAGAGACCAAAATGAGCAGATTATAATACCTTTGATTAAGAAGATAAAGATGGTAGAGTCTTATTTTCTATAGAACATTTTAGGAGGCAGTGAATGTAGTGTTTCAATCTAAAAAGGAAGAAATAAATGCAGTTTTTGACAGACATCAGAGCTCAAGATTTCAGCTGTAATGACTTAATGCTGAGTTTTAGAAGACTTTGGGGCAAATCTTCACTATGTAGAATGTTTGAATGAAAGTACAATAAATAAGAGATAGGCTAATTATACCTCTTTAAAAAATTAAATTATTAAACTTAAGCCTCCTTATGGTTTTGTTAGCATGAACTACAAAATGTTTTTACAAGAATAGTGCTGCAAGTTCTAATGAAAAAAGGGAGAAAGTACATCATGTGAAATTCTGAAAAATTTCAGAGAAATCATGACTTTCACCAAAGGAAACAGAGTGAATTGTTATAGAAAAAAAAAAGTGAGGAAAAAAAAAAAACACTGTTGCTTTATTTTCAAGATCAGTTAAAGTATTTTTCAAAATTTAGAGTGTCAAAGATCTTTTGAAATAGCTAAGGGAACTGTACAACTATACATTTTTATTTAATGGATGATAAAAAAATTAGAGTATCTTTTTTCATATACATTTGCAATAATGATCCTATTGATTAGCAAGCATTTACTTACTAAAGACCCAACTCAGGCATCAACTACCAAGAAAGCTTTCATTTTCAATTTTCCTTTGCCCACATTTCTCCTCTTCCTAAAGCAGAGAAAACCATTTGTCTTTGAGATTTCTTTAATTTTGGCATTGAATACATGACTTTCAATTAATTTATTCAGAAAATATGCATTTTGCATGAGGGCTACCATGTCCAACGAACATTGTTAACCAGAGAGAAGCTAAGGAAATCAGATATTTATGTTCAAGAAGCTATCTATGACCTTAAACACATTCTTGCACTGGGAGCATTATTTTCCTTGATTGTAAAATGGAAACAGAATGTCATAGAATTATTATAAGGATTACATAAATTAATAGAAACAGCACATAGCAAACCCAAAATTTTTGCTTTCATTTTAGAGGTGTTGTATTCCATACACATACAGACTTATACTGTAGATCTATTTTGAAAGATTTTAGTTTATTTTCATTTTATTTTGTTTCTCCACTAGATTATAATTCATATCTTTTCTCCTATAACCTAACTCAGTGGTTAGCCTAGGGTTGAAACTCAACATTTGTGATTGAGAGAGAAAGGAAGGAAAAGTAAGGAGGGAAAGACATATTCAAAAACACAAAGATACATAAAGTATGACCATTGTAGAAGGGACACTAAAGTACTTCAGCAAGACCAAAGGTTTTCCAGAGAAACTAGAACATCAGGAAACAAAACATAAAGCCATAAAAACAGGAGAAAGTAGGAATGTACTACTGCTTCACCATTTTTGCTCTTCCAGGGTTGCTACTAAGGTAATGATTTCTCTTCTTTTTACATTTAAAATGTCATGTAAATGCTTTTACTATTAGATTATTTGTTTTTTCTTTCATTCATGTCTGTCAACTGGCTCCAAAATCTGCTTTGCTCTGCTACATTCAGAAACTAAGTGGTCCTATGTAAAACCTATAAAAATAAGTTTTTATAACAAGCTTTGGAAGAGAAAAATCAAAAATTACCATTATTTTACTTTATTTTCATCCTCATGCCAAATAGGAAAATTGAGGGTTACCTTTAGAAAATATATCAAGAAAAATAAGCAGTTTGTTATTTTGACAAAGTTTAAGCTTTTATAAGAGACACTAACAGGAAAGAATCTGTACTATGCCAGGCCCTTTACTAGGAGCTTTCAATGTAAATTATTCATTTACTTCTCATGACAAATCTTTCAGGAACACTTTACATTCTCCATTATTATAAGCAAAAAACTAAACTTTAGGGATGTAATTAAAACTCAAAGTTCAAGAAACTACTAATGTAAAATTTATCTATGTTATTCTTAAGTTTCATTCCTGACCAGTTATTTGTTTCTACTTATTTTGTTCTTTGACTCTCTTCTGAAGTTCCTGGTTAGCAATGAAGAAAATCTAACTCTGGTATGGATTAAGAATATTTAAATCAGATCATGTCACTCTTCTATTACAATATTTCATGTCTTTAAACAAAAATCTAAACCCATTTACATTTAAGAACTTTGCCATGATTCGCTTCTAATTCCTATTTAGCTTCATTCTCTCATCACTTCCCAATTTTTACTTGCATTTTAGAGATGCTGAAATGTTACTAAAATCCTAAAACATATCATTGTACATGAACGAGGTTCCCACTGCACGGAATGCCTTTCTAAAATGTGTCTACTTAGCAAACTCATATTCATCTTTCAGGTACATCATGAGTTTAAAAACCCTTAATATTAAAAGACAGACCAAAGTGTAATTTCTTCTGTATGCATACTGTTCTGTCAATACCACCACTGAAGTAACTGAGCAATTGTATTATCAATCAACAGTAACTTTATTATTGTTTTAAATGCTAGACTTAGTCGAGTCCAACAAGGCTTTTTTCTTACATTGCATCATTTAATCGTCATAGCAATAATACATGGAAGGCATTACTTTTACAAGATTAACCAGTTAGTAAGTGGTCAACTTGAAATAAAATCCTAGTGTGAAAAAAAGCTCATTTTTCTCTATGACACTCAAAATATTTAGTGTTTCTTACTATAAGAAAGACTGTGAATGCATGCACATGTCGTTATTAACATCCTCATGATTCAATGGGTATGCGGCATACATATATGTATATGTATTTATATTTAAGTATATAATTTTAAAAGTAGACAAAGGCTATATCTTGTGGATGACACAGGATTTAAAAGTGGAAATATTTTAATCATTGTTTAAAAGCGAAAAGATATTTAAATAAAAAGCAATGATGGGGACTTACAGTCAACACGTAAATTTCTTAGAAGTCTTTACCCTCATCTTCACAACACGAAAAAACTAGACAACTGAAAATCAAGCTTTTGTGGATCCATTAGAGAATTGAGGTTGCAAGGCAAATTGCTACCTTGAAATCTAGAGGCACAACCCAAATCTGTTTACCTGGAGACGCTAGCTACAAAACAATAAACAGGTATCAACACTTGATTAGTAATTCTGACAAGCTCCTGAGGCTGAGTGTGGACTAATACAACAGTGAGAAACTCCTGGGACTTGTCATGGGGGTATTCCCAATATTTATGGACGTTAGCACAAGAATCCTCAATAAGTTTAAATAATAAAAAAGCAGAAAAGATTCCCTCATGATGCTAGAAAGTGGAGTGGAAAGAGTAATCACTGTGAATACGCCCCAAGCTTTCTCCATAGCAATGGCCAACTCAAGAGGGAAAAAAACTGACACTGTTTCCTCTCACTGAAGGGAGATGATTCTTCCCACTCCAGTCTCCTCTAGACTTTAATCTCAAAGCAGGAAGAAAAAAAATATTAAGGTCTTCAATGAAATAAATTGAGAATGTTGCAGCTATGAAGAGAATTACAAGAACGAGGAGAAAATGCTATGCCATTGGGGATACATTTGTAATGATCACACGCCCATTAAAACACAGATTATAAGAAGCTCCCTTTTTACCTACACCTTACTGCCACACCAATGAGGGTCCTGTATAATGACTATGAATAATAGCTAGAAGAGTTATTTTATAGATATCAACAAACTAAGGCAATAAACACGAAACAGGTAATACAATATTGGGGAGAACAAAGTTGGAGGACTGACACTACCGAACTTCATGACTTACTTTAAATCTACAATAATCAAGATAGCGTGGTACAGGTGAAAAATAGACAAACAGATCAACAGACCTGTGAGAGGGACCATTAATAGACCCCTATAATTATAGTCAACTGATCTCTGACAAAGAAATACAGGCAATAAAATGAAGCAAATATCTCTATTCAACAAATGGTACTGGAACGACTGGAAACTCACATAAAATGCAAATCTAGATGCAGACCTTACTCTCCTTCCCCAAAACTTACTCAAAATGGATCACAGACTTAAATATAAAATGCAAAATCATAAAATCCCTATTAGGTAACATAGGAGAAAACCAAGATAACTTGGGCAAGATGCTTTTTTAGATACAACACTAAAGACATGATTCACAAAAGAAAGAATTGATGAACTGCACTTTGTTAAAGTTAGGAACTTCTGCTTCACAAAGATAATATCAAGAAAATTAAACAAGTAACAAGCTAGACAAAATATTTACAAAAATATATTTAAGAAAGGATTGTTATCAAAAACATACAAAGAATACTTAAAACTCAACAGGAAAACAACCTGATTAAAATTTGGACCAAAGACCTTAACACTTTACCAAAGAAGTATATACAGATGTCACATAAATATATGAATGTATACGACACATCATATATCATTAAGAAAATGTACATTAAAGCAACAAGGAGATACTGTTACTCACCCAATAGAATAGCCAAAGTCCAGAACACTGACAACACAAAATGCTGAAAAAGATGTAGAGCAACAGAAACTCTTATTTTATTGCTGGTAGAACCACAAAATGGTAGAGTCACTTTGGATAACAGTTTAGAGATTCCTTAGAAAACTAAACACTCAATTACCACGTGATCCAACAATTGCATTTCTTTGTATTTACCCAAAGGAATGGAAACTTATAGCCACATAAAAATCTGCAATGGGTGTTTATACCAGCTTTATCATAATTGCCAAAACCTGGAAACAACTAAGATCTACTTCAGTAGGTGATAAATAACTGGCACATACAGATAATAGATTACTCCAGATCAAGAATCACTACACATGGAAATATTCTAGAGACTGTAGCAGGACTTCACAAACATTTTTATTTTCGTACCTGAAGCCCTGTTTTGACAGCACTGAAGTAGACAAAATCTGTGACCTAAAGAAAGCCACTCAACAAAATATCACCAGAAAGGAATGAGCAAGTTGTAACTGTGAGAAAACAGCCTTCTTTTAAGAGAATAATGAAATTGTAACCATAGACCATCAGTGTATTAAAGTTATACTGATTCATCTTTGCCCTCATCTTCTAATTTAAGGTTACTTACAAAAATATATAAAAGATAAAGTTTAAAATAATTTTAGAGGACTCATCATTGAAGGGATAAAAAGTAAAATGAAACCAGGATACTGTTACGTATACAATGTGCATGTTCTGATGTCAGGCACATGCAGTGTTTTGCCTGCAAATGTTTAGTAAAACTGACTCTCCAATCAAGTGTGTGTGTACACACATTTAGCATATATTGCTTATAAAAGTATTATAGTATACAAGATTCTTTATTGTCAATCCCTTATAGACAATTTATTCTCAATGTTTTCATTGATTTTTGCCAAAATCGTATACCTCTTCCCCTCATACGACGGTAAATTACATTATAATTTGACAAATCAAGTTGCATCACAATCTGCTCTTTTCTAGTAAGTGCATTTTTACCTACCGGTAAACTTTTGTGATCATATAAATTATATTCCTTGAATTAAAAACTCTTTCAGTCTCAGCCTTAATTATAATTTTATATAATGCAACTTTTAAATGGCTATGTTTAACAACCAGCTAGCAAAATTCTTGAAAATTAATCATTGCTTCTTGTCAGCCAATATAAACCAGCTTGAGCATACCACTAGATTAGTTTGAAATGAGTGACAAGCTTTTATAGGAGCCAACTCAAACAGGTAGGCACCAACAGTTAATGATTCATAATGACTAGCCAAAGATCATTGAAATAGTATTTGAAAGTGCTAGTACATTTCTATTTAACAGAAAGTATATTTAGTGCTTATTAATATTTGGGTGCAAAGGATAAAACAGATTTTTCAAAAATGGAATTCATTTAGTAGAAGGCTAAAAGCTTATCTCAGAGAAGTCAGTGACAATTAAAAGTAAGCCAGATGAAAAGTGAAGGTTATCAGCTAGTAATTCTATTTCTCTGATCAGTCCCTGGAATGTAACATTTTCTTTTGTCTGCTTTCCCACCTTCCTTTTTATCCTCTAGATTAGTTTTGTGCAGTCATAATGTGGAACATGATAGAAAATGGGAATCTAAAATCTATATAACTTAAAATTCAAGTCTACTATCGCCTGAGTAGCTCAATTTTCTGTTAAAGCATAAATTTGCAGTTATGCCAAAATGGAAATGAGCTAAACATGTATTAGGATAGTGTTTTAAATTTGCTAAAATTTGGCTATAGAATAATGTACCTCTGCCCATATCTATTAGAGGTTTCAAAATTACTTTATCATAATGTGCCCATTGTTGCCTCAAGAATTATGGTATGATTTCTTCCAAAGTTAATGGTAATTTGAGAGATGAGTACTAGGCTGTGCCCTGCGTCTGTGTCTGTCTGAGTCTGCATCAGTTGGCTATTGTTATATAACAAGCTACACCCTATGTTATTAATTTTCTTCCAGCAAGCTAGAAAAGGCATTTTTATAGTTTAGGTAGGGTTTAAAGAAGTATGCAAAAATGATTAACTGGTATCTGAAAAATAAACTTGTGTGTTTTTAATAATTGGCTTTCATTAAGTTGTATGTAAATAAATACAAACACCTCTCACTCCTGAGCCATGTATTTGGTGGATAATATCTGAATTCATAGCAAATCATTAAATACAATGAATTGAATATTTTATGATTGTAAAAATTGTTTTTGATAAAATTTAAAAATCTATAAAAGTTAAATTTTCAGAGGTCTGTACATCTCTTATTCATAACTTTATTTTTTATGATTATAACATTTTCTATATTTTACTGATTTTATAAAGATATATTTATTAGATTATATATTAATATATTCTATCTCAAATTTTAGCGACTGTTTAGGTTACTTTTTATTTTCATCACATGCATATGCTAAAACGTATTTAACCAGTTTTACACTGATGTATATCTAACAAGTTACTAGTTTTAGCTATTATGAAACAAAACAGGAAAAAATATGAAATCCCATCATTACTTTATAGTTGTACTCTCACATGGAACCTAAATTGTAACTTTAACCACCATCATACTCTTTGGAAAAAGTACCCAAAAAAGTAGAAAAATAAATATATTAAAACAGCAACTACAATCCTCAGTTCTAGAGCTAATAATGGTGCCAAAACTGATCATTACAGACCCCATTTTGTGTTCTCCTTGCCCTTTGCCACTACCTCAGGAGTTTTTCTTAAACGAAATAAACCAAACTTTCAGCCCTGTAGAAACCAAGTACTTAGTAATCCTGCCTTATTTGGTTTCTGTATTTTCCCAGTGACTATTTTTACTGAAAAGGAGAGTATGAGGAAGAAATACCTGACTCCCGGACACAAGCCTTTCTCCCCTATTGTAGGAACTACCCAATGTCCTTCCTGTTAGTACTCAAGATCCACTACCTCGGCTGGTACAGTAGTACCTTTCTCTGCCTGAGTGCAGTAACTTGAAGAAAAAAAGAGAAGGCCTTGCATCAGAACCTGAATCTGCTCTGCTATAGAACTTGTTTTTTTTTTTTTTTTTTTGCTCTAAAACACAAAATAGGCTGCCTTACAGGTAACCAGGTAAATCTGCTAAAGCAGTACATTGATATTTAAATGGCTTTGTCTCCCTGCAACTGTACAATCATGCTACAAGCCTGATCCTTAGCTATGTCTGATTTTAGATACATGAGATAAAGAATTCCTTTAATATTTAAATAGAGATGATCAGCATTCAGATTGTTCTCCATCTGAGACTATTATTTCTTTTTATTATGGTAACAATGGAACAGTACACCTGAAAAAGGAAGGAATTATGTGTATTGTGTGTATACATATATATATAAAAACACACAATCCAATACATACATATAATCTCACACACAATACATATATACATACATATATATACATGTATTGCATTATGTGTTCACTGCCCATAGTTAGACTTCTTTCTGTCACTATGTGGTGAGATTTTTAAGTCAAGAATGAAAGTCAGGTTTCATCAAATGTGTTCCTTGAACATATTTAGTGGTGTATTTTATTCAGTTGAAAGTTCTGTATGTTTTCTTGATTTTTTTACTTGGAAAAGTATATAAATATATACAATGCTATGTTCCATAAACTGACTGTTCTAACATTATAGATGAAGCAATAAATAAAAGACAAAAAAGCTTTATGCTCATGCAACTAACATACTAGTTTCAGAGGTGAGGAGAAAAAAAGGAGGGAATTATATGTTAGATGATAGTAATTTTGAAAAAATAAAAGGAGAGAGATAAGGAGTACCAGAAAGGCAGGTGCAATTTTACTGCAGTCAGGAAAAGCCTCTCTGAAACATTGGAACAATTACTAGATAAAGTGAGAGCCACAATTCTTCAGCTAACTTAAAATAATCTTTTAAAACTCAGCTCTTATCTTGTGCTAGAGTAAGACATAAATGACTGACGTCTTACTCCCTGAATTACAGTTTTGGGTTTGGTGTCTCATCTGTGTGTTTCCACAGCATTCTGTGTTTATCATTCTCATAACACTCACCTGGTCAATTAAAAATATTTCTGTGTCTGTCACCCTTCATCTACTAAAATGTCAACTCTCAAGTAAAGAGACCATACAAATTTTAACTTTTGTATTCTGCTCAGTAAATATTTGTTGAAATGATTTAACCCAGCTGAACTCAGATGTTTTGTAAGCTATCCCATAATTACAGTCAAATCATTCTTCTCCTGGCCTTAGTTTCTTTTTTTGTAAAATGAGATACACTTTAAGTCTCACAGTTTAGAATAAAAGAGGGGTAAAATTATGCTATTAAAATAAAATACTATTATCTAAGATGGCCCCAAAACTGCCTTTATAAAAAGTAAAACCTCTCAGAGGACATCACTAGTTTCTACAGTTTCTTCGCATTGGCACTTCTTTTATCTTGAGTGTGAAATTGTTTGTATTTCCAGGTCAGTGAGCACAGCAGTTGTACAAAATGAGTCATCGTTTTGAATTTCATTCAAACTTAAAGATGTTGATGGTTTATTTATTAAAAATTCATACTTTTGGAGTCCTGCTTCCAGTATGGCTGAGTAGCTCCTACAGACCAGTTTCTCTACCAGATAACAGCTATGACATCAGGGAACAGGGTGGAGAACTACCTAAATGCTGTGAAGTGTGAACTAACGCAAACAGATCAATAAGGAAGCTGACACAAAGAAAAAGGGAAGAAGAGGGAAGTATCAATTCCTATGTCTTTTATCCAGAGGGCAGCCTGTAATAGATGCTACTCTGGAAATAAAATCCTAATGGCAAAAGTTCAGGCCAGCCAATGCTGCTGAAAAGAGAAGAATCCCAGAGAGAAAACATCCAGAAAAGATGAATTTGAACTTTGATTCTCCAACTGACCCCTGTGCCACTTATATGAGCAGTCTTCCTCTAAAGATAAAATTACCCAAAAAGAGTAAATGTAAATAATGCTACTCCTGAACATTTCGTAATCAAGCTGCTGGAAAATAATAAAAATATAAAGGTAAAACCTTGAAAGAGGCTGTAGAAGAATTATATTTCCACATAGGGAAAGCCTTTTTAAATGAATGTTAACTTTATTAAAAATATAAAGTTCAGAAGACATTAGGAAATCATAAAAGTGATGAATTATCAAACCATAATTTCATATGAGAAAATGTATTCATTGACATTGAAAATAGAACAGATTTTCACATAACATGCAATGGAGAGTTCATTTCTATTGGACTAGCACTATAGGAAATTCTAAAGGAAGTTCCTCAGACTGGAAATAAGGGATGTCAAAGGTTGTAAGCTAAGCTAAATATAATATTTAGGTAAACATTTTTTCTTTCTTAGTTCTTTAAAATACATAAGATTATTTAATTCAAAAAGAATATTATATTTTCTTCTTTATAATGTGTGTCAGAATAGGAGAATAGCATAAAGAATGAGAACAGGAGATGGAGGTCTGCGTTTGCAGGTTGATACATATTTAATTAAGTAATACAATACTAACTACAATGGGACTATGAAAAATTAGAGATGAAAGAGATGTCACCCCAGATCTAGCAGACATTAAGAGGATAATATTGTGAATAATTTTAAGCCAATAGATTTGATAATTAAGATAAAATGCACAGGTAACATCTGCATCATGGTGGCATAAGTTGTCTTTCAGGTATCCCCTCACAAGAACAAAAATTTGGCTTATATCCACAGACAAAAGTACCTTTGAGAGAGCTGTGGGATTTAGTACCATACACTGAAGAATCTGGGGAAACTATGGGTACCGTGTATAGGGTAATCAGCAGACAGTCCTTGGTCCTGGCTGTGGATCCTGAAGTGGCTCATGAACCAGCTCCAGCCTTTCTTGACCAGGTCCAGGAGCCCTGTAAAACACTGACTTAGACAAGCACTCACAGATGAAAGAGCCTTTGTAGAAGACCATATTTCCAAAGGAAACTTTCCAACATACAATTCAAGTGAAAAATAAATACATAGAGTTTGGATGCACTGTAGAGGATAGGAGAAATAGTTTGACTTAATATCTATCCACCACACCTTCTCCAATAGGGAATGGCTTAGGGCCAAGGGAGAGCTTCCTCAGCCCAGGATTTCTTCTACACAGACAATGACCAATGTGTGAGTAAACACCTGCCTCTCTATTTGTACAGGGCACCATCAAAGAAGCTCATTTTTCTCACCTCATTCAGAGTACCAAATCATGAGCTACATGACTAGAAGGCAGTTGTATCCATAGGAAATCTGAGAAGGCTTCAGAATTCTTACCCAGGCAATGGAAAATATTTCTCTCCCAAAGGCATTCAGTAAAGAGGGATATTTTGATATAGGAAGTAACTGATATTTCAGATATAAAGACAGAAATTCAAGACTTCAAAACATTTTAAAAATAACATTTAAAAGAATAAAAAAAATGCCACCAAAGGATTAAAATCTTTGAGTAACCAACCCAAAAGACTTGGAGATCTGTGATTTACTTAATAATTCAAAACAGCTATTTTAAGAAAACTCAATAAGCTATGAGAAAACACAAAGATAATTCAATAAAATCAGAAAGACAATGCATGATCAAAAATGAGAAATTTAAAAAAATATAGAAATCATAAAAAAAAACCTAACTGGATATTCTGGAGCTGAACAAAATGAGAACTGCAATAGAGGCATCAATAAAAAATTGATTAAGCAAAAGGATCTGTGAGATTGAAAACAGGAACTTTGAAAGTATCTTATAGAAGAATAATGAAAAAAATTAGAAAAAGTGAAGACAGCCCACATGATCTATGGGATACTATCAAAAGAAACAATTTGTGAATTATTGAGGTTCTAGAAGAGGAGGCCAAAAACTTACTGAAAGAAATAACAACAAAGAACTTCCCAAATCCAAGGAAAGATTTAGATATCCAACTTCTTGAAACTCTTAGGTCACCAAACAAAATCAATTTAAAAATATTCTCTCCAGGATACATAATAAAACTGTCAAAAAATATTAAAGACAAGAAGAATAAGAGCAACAAGCACAAAGGCAGATAACCTGCAAGGAAAACAAGGAAACTCCCATAAAGACTATGGGTGCATTTCCCAGTGGGAATCTTATAGACCAGGAGAGAGTGAGACAACATTCAAATTGCTGGAGAAAAAACAGCAAAAAGAACATTTACCCTTGCAAAACTATCCTTCAGAAATGAGGGAGACACTTTCCCAGATTGAAAAAATGTGTGTGTGTGTGTGTGTGTGTGTCTGTGTGTGTGTGTGTGTGTGTAGTGAGTGTACACTCTCTCTCTCTCTCTCTCTCACACACACACACACACACACTCACTCTCTCTCTCTAAGGGAATTCATCACCACTAGATCTGTCTTACGAGATAGGTTGAGGGGAGTTCTTAAAGCAGAAATAAAAGAACACTAAATAAAAATAAAATAATCAAAACATTGGTAAAAGTAACTATATAATCAAAGTCAGAATACTCTAATACAGTAATAAGGCAGAGTGTTAACAATTTTAGTAAAAGGTTAAAAGAAACTATTAAAAAGAACTATAGCTATAATTCAATAAATAATATAAAAAGAGGTAAACTATGGTATCAAAATATGAAAGATGGGGAATAAAAGGGTAGAATGTCTTTATGCAATTGCAATTGATTTTACCAGTGGAAAATAGACTTATGTTTATTAGATGTTTTATATAAATTCATGATAACCACAAAGCATGATCTATAGTAAATTAATAAAAGATAAAGAGAAAGGATACTACTACAGAAAATCATCAATTTACAAAAGAGAGGAAGAAATAAGGAAATTATAAACCAACCAGAAAACAATTAAAATGGCATTAGCAAGTATCTATCTATCTATCTATCTATCTATCTATCTATCTATCGATAACTACTCTAAATGTAAATGAATTAAGTAGTTCAGTCGAAAAAGCAAAGAAGTGATTGAAAGAAAAAATTTAAAGAGCCATCTACAAGAGAATCACTTCAGGATACACATTGGCCCAAAGGGAAGAAGATATTCCATGCAAATGAAAAACAAAACAGCAGGAGTAGCTACACTTATTTCTGACAAAATTTTTTTGTCTGAACAAAAACGAAGAAGGTCGTCATATAATGATAATGGTGTCAATGCATCAAGAAGATACAAAAGTCATAAAAACATATCCATCTAACATTGAAGCATTCAATAATGGAGCACTTAAATGTATGAAACACTAAGAGATCTGAAGGGAGAAATAGAAAAAAATACAATAACAGTAGGGAACTTCAATACTCCACTTTCAACAATGGATAGATCATCCAGACAAACAATCAAAAGGAAACAATAGGTTTAAACTATAATTTAGACCAGACAGAACTAACAGAATTACAGACTTTTATATCTAAAAAAAAGCAAAATATATTCTTGTCAAGAAAACCTGGAACATTTTCCAGGAAGATCATATAATAGAGTCCCCAAACTTTTTGGCACCAAGGGCCAGTGCTCCTATGAGAAGCTAATGCCTGATGATCTGAGGTGATGCTGAGGCAGTAATACTAGCACTGGAGAGCAGCTGCAAATACAGATGAAGCTTTGCTCATTCGCTGCTCACCTCCTACTCTGCAGCCCAGTTTCAAACAGACCACGAACCAGTAGTGGTCCACAGCCTAGGGGCTGGGGTCCCCTGATACAATAAGTCACAAAAGAGTCATAGCAAATTTAAGATTGAAATCATACCAGAAGACTTTTCTGACCATAATGCTATGAAAATGAAAGTCACCAATAGTGGAAAATCAGGAGAATTCACAAATACATGGAAATTAAATAACTCACTCCTAAACAACCAATTAAAAAGGAAATCCATAAAGAAATGAAAATATCTTTAAAAAATGAAAATGAATCACAACATATCAAAACCACGGAGATGCTACAAAAGGATTTCTTAGAAGTATACAGAAATACATCAAGAAGATCTCAAACAACCTAACTTTACGGCTCAAGGAACTGGGGGAGGGGGGCGGGACTAAGAGCAAAGTAGGTAGAAAACAGGAAATAACAAAGATCAGAATAATGAAATAGAAACCAGAAAAACAGAAAAAGCACAAAATTAGGGCCAGTTTTTTTTTTTTTTATTATTTAAAGATGAAAAAATTGACAAAGCTTAGACTAAGGGAAAAAATATCCAAAAATCAGAAATTGAAGAGACATTCCAACTAATACCACAGAAATACAAATACTCATGAGACGTGTGTGTGTACATATATACATATATATACACATATATTTATATACCAAAAAAGTAAATAACCTCAAAGAATGGATAAATTTGTATAAACAAAATTTGTCAAGATCAAATCATGAAAAAAAAGAAAAAGAAAAAATCTGAACTGACCAATAATGAGTAATAAGATTGAGTCAGGAAACAAAACTTTCAAAAAAGAAACATTTACAACCAGATGGCTTCATGAGTGAATTCTACCAAGCATATACAAAAGGAATTTTCAAATTCTGCAAAACTGAAGAGCAAATACCCCTAAACTCATATTATGAGGTCACCATTACCCTGACACCACAGCCAGACAAGGACACTACAAGAAAACTGCAGACCAATATCCCTGATGGTTATAGATGTAAAAATTCTCAAACAAGATATTAGTAAACCAAATTCAAATAGCACATTGAAAGAATCATGCACCATGATGAAGTAGGATGCAGGATGGTTCAATATATACAAAAATCAATGATATACCACCACAACAAAATAAAAGATAAAAATATTCTCAATAGCCAGGATAAGCATTTAACAAAATTCAACATCCTTTCATAAGAAATGTCAATGCAAACTGGATATAGAATAACCTTAACATAATAAAGGCCTTATATAAGAAGATCTCAGATAACATATTCAATGGTTAAAGAGTAAAAGTTTTTCCTCTGATACTAGGAATAAAAAGAATAGGGTTCCCATACTCACAATGCTATTTCACATGGCTCTGGCTAAGACTTCAGTACTATTAGGCAAGAAACACAAAAGATATCCAAATAAGAAAGGAAAATGTAAAACCGTCTTAATCTTCAGATGATTTTATATACAGCAAATCCTTAAGAATCTACCAAAAAAAAACCTGTCAGAAATAATTAATTCAATATAGCTGCACAATACAAAATCAATATATGTAACTCAGTTGCATTTCTATATGTTATCAACAGTATATTGAAAAAAGAAAATATCCTATTCACAATGCATCAAAAACAATAAAATACTTAGAATAAATGTAACCAAGGAAGTGAAAAATTTGTAAAATCAAAATTATAAAACTCTGATGAAAGAAATTGAATAAGACAAGGAAGTGGAAAGATATACCAATATTAAAGAGTTAGAATTATCATTGTTAAATGTTTATACTACCGAGCCATCTAGAGTCAATGAAATCCTTATCAAAATTCCTAAGGCATTTCTCACAAAATAGAACAGTCCTAAAATTTGTATTAAACCAAAAAAAGACTATGAATATGCAAAGTATTCCTAAGAAAGAATAAAGCTAGAGATCAAACTTCCTGATGTTAAACTATATTACAGACTCATAGTAATCAAAACAGTATGGTAATGGCATAAACATAGACACATAAACCAATGGCACAGAATCGAGATCCTAGAACTAAATTCTGAAACACACGGTCAACTAATATTTGACAAAGGAATTATGAACACTTGATGGGGTAAAGAATGGCCTCTTCAATAAATGGTTCTGGGAAAGCTGGAAAAACATGCAAAAGACTTTGGAACCCCATCTTATACTACTCACAAAAATTAACTTGAAATAAATTAAAGATAAACGTAGGACCTGCGATCTGAAAACAAAAAAAAAAAAAAAAAAAAAAAAAACGAGAAACTCCTTGATATTGGTATTGGCAGTGATTTGTTTTTGAGGACACCAAAGGCGCAAACAACAAAACAATAAGTGGTACTGCATTAAACACGAACAGGCATAAAGTGACATGAACCAGCACAGCAAAAGAATGAATGAAATGAAATGGCAACCCAGAGAATGGGAGAAAATATTTCAAATCATTGATCTAAGAGGGCTTATAGATACATAAAGAACTCATGCAACACAGTAGCAAAAAAAAAAAAAAAAAAAAAATCCAATTAAAAATGGGCAGAGGACCTGGAAAAACATCTGTCCAAAGAAAACATACAAATGGCCAAACAGTACATGGCAAGTACTTCTCTAATCAAGGAAATGCAAATAAAACCACAATTAGATATAACTTCACATCTGTTAGAATGCCATCAACAAAAAACAAGAGATAAGTGTTAGTGAGGATATGGAGAAAAGGTATCCCTTTTGCAGTGTTGATAACAATACAGATTGGTCTAGCCACTAATGAAACAGTATGGAGGGTTTTCAGGAACTTTATAATAGAACTACCATATAATCCAGCAATCCCACTCTTGGTTATATACTCAATAAACAAAATAGAGAAGACAGGCAGAGACATACACTTCTATAATCATTTCATTTTCAATAAGTTTGAAGTCAAAGTAAATAAATTAGGAAAAAAAAAGTATTTTCAACAAATAGTCCTGGAATGCCTGGTGTTCATATTTTTAAAAAATAAACCTTTACAGTATTAAAAAAATTGAATAGGCAAGCTATTACAAAGAGATTCTTAAAACAGATATCTGACAAAGAACTATTACCAAATATATAAAAAGAGCTCCTACAACTCAAAAATAAAGATAAGTAATCCAGTAAAAAATGTAAATTTGATTAGGAAGTGCAAATAGCCAGAAAAAAATGAAAACTATTTAACAGCATTAGTCATCAGGAAAATCAAACTTAACATTACAAAATGATATCACTACACATTCACTAAAATGTCTAAAATTAAAAGACTACAACTATCCAGTTTTGGAGATATGGGGCAACTTTAACTACCATGCATTGTGGATGCAATCACTCAGCCCAACGTCTCCTTTTTTTCTTTTTTTTTTTTTAATAAAATTGAACACACATTTACAAAATGATCCAGAGGAAGCCTGAATATTTACACAGGAGTATTTAAAAATATGTTACAAACAATGTTCGTACAAGAACATTCACAGATTTCACATATCTCATTAAAAAACTAAAACCAGTGCAAGTGTCCATCAATAAAAAATAACTGAAACTGTAGTCTATTCATACACTTGAAATCTCATCAGTAATAAAATGGAACAGACTACTGATTTATGCTGCAATAAGGATGAACCTCAATTATTCAGCTGAGCTTAAGTTGCCTTTATCCAAAGCATACACACTACACAATTTATTTTGTGAAATTTTAGTACAGGCAAAGCTAATTTTTGGTGAAGAAAAAATCAGACATGATTGGTTTCAGCTCTTCAGGGGAGAAGAGAAAGGGGGATGGAGTTCTGATTTAATCTGAAGTATTTGCCTGTTTCCATGGTGTAGCTACTACCACTCACCACCACGGCCAATTTCAACTACCAACTTACCATCACTGAAGAGACTGAGAAGTATACATAACTGGTTTTTGTAAATTGTTTAAACTCTTTCTAGCACACAATGGAACATGATGGAAACTTCTAGAAGATAGTAATATTCTATATTTTGACAGAGGTTTGAATTGCATGATTGTAGGCATTTGAAAAAAACTTATTTAAGTAGTTACAATTGATATAGTTCATCTTATGTAAATTTACATTAAAATAAAAAATTAAACATGAAACTGCAGCTAATGGTAATTAAGTTTAAATATTAAGTGATTCTATTAATATATGCAGTTTGCTTTAAAATGTATTAAATAAAACATGAATGATGGCTAGGTAGAAGGATGGATAGGTGAATATGATAAAGCATGTATAATACCAATGATAAAATCTAAGTTGTGATTATATGACTTCACTCCAAACTTCATTTAATTCAACAATATAATGGAAACACTATAATAAAGGTATTTTTCTTATATTTAAAATTTTACTTTCAGCAGTTACAAATTCTATAAAATGTATTATCTTACAAAGGTTACACTAGAACTTCTAATTTCTATTTAAAGCAAGTCAGTTTCATATATATAACTTGTCCATTTCCTCTGAAAACTATTTTCCATATCCGATCTTCCATTACATGTAAAAAACAGAAGCAATTTCATTTCCCTACTATGTATAGAATTAATCAGTATCATTGCTTTGTAAAAAAACCTTTATTAGCCCTCCATAACTAATAAATTAATTTTAACCAATAACATCACTTTGACATTGTATTAGTTTTCTATCATTGTTATAACAAATTACCATTTAGTGCCCTAAATCATCATAACTTTATCATCTTATAGTTTTGTAGGTCAGAAGTCCATGTAGGTCTCATTGGGTTAAATTCAGTGTCAGTATGTCTGTGTTCCTTTCTGGAAGCTAAAGGAAGATTTGCATCATTGCCTTTTTCACGGCATTTAAGAGGCTGCCTGCATTGCTAGGCTCAAGGCTCTCTTCCTTCATTTTCAAAGGCAAGAATACCAACTCTCTCTATGAACATATTTTTAAGATCTCATGAGATTGGATTGTTCCCACCCAGATATTCCAGGTTAACTGCCCATCTCAAGGATCATAGGTTTAGTCATATCTACAAAGTTATTTGTCCCATGTTTATAGGCTCTCGGAGATTAAGGTGTGGACACATTTTGGGGTCGTTTTTCTACCTACCATGCTGTCCATTACCATATGCTAGTTAAAGTATAAGCTTTCTCACCTTTTACCTTTATACTCATTATATTGCAGTTGAAACAGATAATTTGCTTAAGTCCTCCCTAATCTTGACTTTGGCCCTTTCATTTCACTTGCCTATTCAAAAAACATCCCTGCTAGTCAACATTTATTGAGCATATACTGTGTACTACGTTCACTGTCAGTCACTGGAATGTATTATCTCTGAGAAAAGTCACAATTGGCAATGCTTTACTAACATTTTTATAAATTTGGATCAAGTAGTTTCCCCTATGGCCTACCTTGCACTTTCTTATAGCACTCTTCTCAAGAAACTTTGCATTACTTATAGTACATGCTGTCATTCAGAACCATCTACACTCCCTTTGAACATTGATGTGATGATTCTTATATAAAAACAGTCTTCGGCTATGCCACCCTGAACAAGTCCTATCCCGTCTGATCTCAGAAGCTAAGAAGGGTTGGGCCTGGTTCATACTTGGATGGGAGACCAGATGCTATAGGCATAAAAAAATAAGGGATTGGAAAACAACAAGGTCCTTGCAACCTGTGAGGTCAACCAAGGGTTGCCTCGCCTAAAAGTAAACAAATACATAGATAAATAAATAATAAAAACAGCCTACAGCCTACTTTCTTTTTTTATTTGAGTCAGTCACAGTAGCACTCATACATGTTAACTGATTTGAATTTGGTTGAAGTAACAAATCGTACAGAACATATGTTGTGTGCAGGGTTAGATACAAGGTCTGCAAGGAAGTTTGAGCTTGTTGGCTTTAAAGCCTTAATGAGATACAGGGAAAGGGACTTCTAAAACTAATTTAAAATATAAGGTAGCATGTGCTTTCCTCCAAATGGCATAAACCATAAGTGCTAAAGAGTTATGATGGCCAGGATTTGAAACATCTGTGATCAATTTTTTACAACTTTGACCCAACTCAACTGTATTGAAAAAAATGTTCTAATTCAGAGCAGCTGTCTATGGTTAAGTCACATGGTAAGAATGCCCTGGACTCAGTGATAAAGCCACATGAAAATCATGTAAGAGTTATTTTTCATCATTTTTTTTCAACAGTAAGAAATAGTTTATGGGTAAGAAGAGAGATACAAGGGAAGAAAAAGAGGACAAAAAATTAGAGAGGAAAATTTCTTGTACATGGACATGAAGTCTAAGATCCTCTAGAAGCTTGATGAGGTTATAATTCTATAATGGAACTCTATTGCTTTGGAATACTGTCTCTAAGCAAAACTCCTGCTGCTGAAAGTAAAACAAAAACACACATCCTTGATTTGACCCCAGAAATGTAGGTTATAGTTTGCTACAATTTTTCACAGGAAAATCTGAATAATCATTTAAATATTTTATTTCAATAGTTGCAAATCAGACAACTAGGAATTTTGGAGTTATGATATACTTTTTAAACAAATGTTTGTAATAATAATACACTATTTTTTTAATGAAATTGTCAAACTCAATTTTTTCTATTTTGAGGTTGGAAGGGTTTCCCATATTTTTCATGAGTACTAGGTTTTGTAAAACAGTAGGATCAAATTTAAAACCAGAAGCCAAATTTTCTGTCCCTCAAATTAAAAAATCAGATTTGAAGACTGAGCACTTTCAGTTTGATTACATATGAGTCCTGTAAGACACAGTAGGATGTGGATGGAAGTGCTGACCTTGGCAGCAGAAAGACCTGGTTCAAAATAAACCTCTGTTACTCACCTATAAATTCTTTTAATATGAGTTAAGTATATGCAGGTAAAGTGTCATGTATGTTTAATAATGACAACTATAAATAACAATGTGCTATTGCTTTATTTTGGATTGAGGTCAAACAAATCTCCTCTTCCAAGTTTTCATTTAAATTCCATATTAACCATATTTTAAGTTAACTTATATTGAGAATATGGGAGCTGAGAAATAGACTATAGTCCTGAATAACAGTCATAAAATATGATAAAGATTCCTTTAAACATCTTTTTATGACTATACAAATACATTTTAATGATTTGATCATTAAAATTAACTTTTTACCCTAGTAAAAGAACTCATTACAGAACACACATATATCAACATGCACTATTATACAAGTTTTGCCAATATACCAAATAATTGTCCTTCAAGAAATAAGATCCTTTCCATTTTCTGTGCTCCCTGTTTAAAAATCACCTCCCCACCAATCTATAATACTGATACTATCAAAGGCTGCATGAGAATTTGCAAATTGAAGTTTTGTTTATTCTGTGCTCACTATATCTGAATAACTTTATAGTCGAATTTATTCTAAAATGTAAATTGCATTATTTTAAATATTTTTTATCATTAATAGGGGTATGTGTGTATATATATATATGGCTCTCTAAAATACAGAAGTATACTAGATAATAGAAAGTCTAGCATACTATCAAGTACCATTATCAAGTACCACTTAAATTTCTTACTAAGCATTGGCAATTGCTGCTTTTAAACAGTTACTAAAACACTGAAATATTGGGGAAAATGGGCTGGAATTATTCTCCCCACTTTTAGTGTCTTCTCCTTTGACCAAATTACAAATATCTCACAGCACTTTAATGTTTATTCAAAACAAAATGCATATATGGAAGAGAAAGGGGTAGTGAGATGTAAATACACTAAGAATCGCACTACAATTTCCCAATAATTAGAAAATAAAGCCTACAAATAAACAAAGAAACAGAATGCTTAACCACATCAACTGATTTTTGCTCCATATCTCAGATAATGAAAACAGATCTTTATCTGATATGTTTTCCATTGAGCTACTGCATAGCGTCTTAAAGAATTCCAAGAAAAAACGTAAGACATGCTTTTGGAAACCAAATTTAGTATAGTCTAGAATTTTTTGTTTTTGATTTTAATACTTGGAGAAGTATAAGATTATTATAATAAAAAAATACTATTTATATTCCAGAGCACGTCATAAAAGCTGTATAATCTTAAGAGTTTAATCCTTAGGTTGACTGATGATGTAGATAAAATCAGGAGTCCTCATGAGGAAATAATGGAGAGCTCCAACCTCTTATATAAATCAGACAGCTCAGGAACACTTGATTTTCAAAAATACACTGGAAAGAATGAATATAAAGGCTTCATACTCTTAAAGGTAAGATTGCTAATTAAGTTCTCATTTTGAGATGAGAGGAGTTTACTTCCTACTGGGATGATAAGGTCATTTCCTACTGAGTGAAATCTATAAAATGAACACGTGAATATGACTGATCCTAAGGCACTTTGGTAACATGATATTTCTACAAAAAAATGTTTTATTGATCCCTACTTAATTGCTATTTCAACTCTTTTTGTTCAAGATTCTTAAAAAAATCACCATCTAAAATAACAAAAAAACCTATCAAAATGCCTAGTTTCTGCAAGATGTTGGATTTGTCGTGATAAAACACACATATGTTTTGCATTAAAATCCTGAGTGTTACTATGTTACAGCTGGTGTAGATTTTGTGTAGACAAAGTTAAGGCTTACTCATTCACCTTAAACTGTATTAGGTTTCCTTTTTTTCCCCCTCTAGACAAGGTTTCTTTTCCAAGATATGATTTAGAAAAGGTAGGATTATGATTTGCTAGGCTGTGGGTTTAACAGCTAACACAAGAAGAAACAGATGATTTTGTACAAAGTGCAAAAATGCACTATTTCTGTGGATGAACATACCTGCAAAGAATTACATGAATATTTGGTGCTGACTTGTTGAGCTCCTAGAAGCCTGAATTTATAGTCTTAACACAGGAGTGTCTATACTCTGTATTAATGCATTTTAAAAAGGAAATAATATTGAGGCAGGAAGGATTTTAAGAGGTGATTAGATTGTAACATGCACAATATGGTAAAGAAGATATGGAGTATAAAAAAAAGGCAGAGCAAACACTACTCATCTATATCAAGGATCAGGTATGTGTGTCAACTGTTCAGCATCGTTAGAAAGCAAAAAAATACTGTTTCATACTCTTACTATGCTCAGGAAAAAATAAGCTCACTATAAGCATTTGATCTAAAAGGTCATTTGCTAGATGAATTTGGAATGTTATTTTCATTCCAAACCTTTGATCTCTCATGTGCATATAAGAATTATGACTACCTGATAGAAATGTTGTGAAAATTAAATCAATATAAACACAAAAGTTAGCCTAGGTCAGTCTATAGTAGGCTTCAAATCAATCATCGTTTGTTTCTGCCTCCATTATCTTGATATCTGTAAATACAAATGAATGTACTATGATTCTCATTGAGTAGTTAGGTGTTACGATTTGAGGGAGGGTGGTATCGGTTAATAGTGGTTTCTAAATGTTATATAAACTTTATTAATTTAAAAATCCTTAACATGAAAACTAAGTAAAAGTTGTGCTCAATTCCTTCTTAGCTCCTGTGAGAATACACAGAAAATAGTAATTCTGAAGAAGGTTAGTGCCCATTCTCAGCTTCCCCAGGCTATATAAGAATGGAAAGGAAAATAATATTTGTAAAAAGCACAGGAGGGAGTTCTGGTTCCATTTCAACATATAAAAGAGCTTGGATGTTGTCACTCTCATTCTTACATCAAGAAAAACTAGACAAACTGAAGGTCAACAGATTTTTTTGGAGCCATCAGATAACTTAAGTTGCACAGTAAACCACCACTCCAGCTACTACAGTCACAATTGAGATTGGCTTATCTGGAAGAAAAGCCATGGAAGCCAGACCCAGGTAATAACACTGAAGAGGTAATTTTGATGAGTTGCTGGAAGCTCATTATGGAAAAGCTTGAGAATAATAAACTCCTGGGGTCACAGTCTTAGCAAGCTCATATATTTTCATGTATTTTAACTCAAAAACACCCCCCAGGTTCTACTGGTGAAAAGCCTAAAAGATTCCATCCTGGTTCTGGCAGGGGGAGGATAAAAGTAACTATTTTGACATGTACCCAGAGTGTTCCGCGTTGCAACTGCCTACTCTCAGGGGAATGCTCTATCGGAGCATTTCTCCAACTTGATGCTTCTCTGTCATTTTGTGTTGCAACTACAGGGAAGGCGAAGATTTTTAAAAAGCACTTGTGAAATTCATAGCTTGTGATATGGGTTTTCTGAATGATAAAAATTGGGTCACAAAATTACAGAATGCCTTCCCTCCTCCATGATTCTCCAATAAACCAATAGGGCTCCACTATATCAGAATATCACAACTGAAAGACAGTCTGTCTGACAGGGACTTCTTAGGAAGTCTAAAGGCAACAAGAGAGGAAAAAGGAAAACAGGATGCTAGAGGAATTTTAGGCCTCTGAAAAACTAGTTACAGCAAACGTTTCACATAACCCAAGTCCTAATCAAATTAATGTAAATCTACAATGAGCCCTTTTACCTCAGTTCCTATTATCCAATAAAGCATATCTGTCAACAAGGAGGTAATAACAAAAAGATAGCTAGAAACCCAAAATGTTGGAAATTAAACAATTCACTTGCAAATAACACATTGGTAATGTGGACATTTCAAAAAAGATTACAAATGATTTAACACTAAATGAAAATTGAAATACAATTTATCAAAATTGGTGAAATGCAGTGAAAGTCATGCTTAAAGAAACATTTTTGTCATATAATGAATATATTCAAAAGAGAAAAGCTCTCAAAACCAACAACCTATGCTCCCATCTTAAAAAAAATGAAAAAGGGAAAATTAAATCCAAAGTAAGCAAAGAAAAATAAAAATTAAAGCCGAAATCAATGAAATTGAAAACAGGAATTCTATGTGGAAAAAAAAAAATTCAGTAACACTAGAAGTTGGTTCTTTAAAAATATTGACAAATCGACAAACTGTAGCTCGTCTAACCAAGGAGGGGAAAAAAAGACACGTCACAAATTACTGATATCAGAAAAGAGGGAGGTCAACGTGGCCTTAAAACCTGTCTAGAAACTCGTGTGCAATCTTTCAAGCCTAAGTATGGACAGTACAAAAGCTCACCTGGCAAGCCTCACAGCAGAAAGTCGCCAGCCTCCCTCTGACCTGGTGCACTAGGAATCCCTGAAAGAGCTGCAGTCAAAGACTGCTGCTGCCTGAGGCAGCCATGATTTTTTAGCTCAGGTGGCTCAATTCAGAGATCATTTCTTCAACAGCTTTCAGCTGAGGCCTTTCTCAGATGCCTCTACTGAAAACCCCTTATGGGAGACAGGATATGAGAATGTTCTCCACTGACTCACTATTCAGTACTTTTTCACTCTGAGCTCCCTCCTGACCACCCCACCCACCCCACCTCTGCCCCCACTCCCATCTCCACCCTCAGTCTCCCTGGTCCATAAACTCCAGGAGTCTTCTATTAGGATTCCCTTGGCAGTGAGACAATTTCCACATGTGTGCTAAATTCACCTGATTCTTAACTAGCACCATTCCAAGGAGAAAATTGGGAGGGGGGATGGGGAAAAGTTGATGCTTTCTCAGGTTTAACTTCTTGCTTACACTGTTACAGTAAGTGGCTAAAGGTTTGCCTTATATTTTACTTTCATTTTGGCTTGCCTTAAGGGATACTCTGACCCTTGATGGCTGAGCTCTCTTGAGCTCAGCTTAGTTTCTGACAATCACTGCTACTGAAACCATGAACATTAAAAGGATAATAATGGAATGCTATGAATAACTCTATGCTCACAATTTTGATACCTTAGATGAAATGAGCCAGTTCTTAGGACAAAATCTATAAAAACTCACAAAAGGAAAAATAAATATTCTGAAGAGGCCTAAATTTATTAAAGATAATGAATAATTAGTAATCTTTCATAAAGAAACTACTAGTTCCACATGGTTTTACTGGTAAATTCCACTGCACATTTCAGTAAAGTATGATACCAATTCTCAGTCTTTCTAGAAAATACAGCATGCTTCATTTTATTGTGCTTTGCTTTATTACGCTTCACAGATGTTTCATTTTTTTCTAGATTGAAGGCAAGACTCTACCGCAAAAAGATTATAACTTGTTTTATTGCAGTGATTGGAACGGAACTCGCACATCTCCAAAGTATGCCTGCATAATAAGCACAGGCGATATTTCCTACCTTATTCTATGAAGCCAGCATTACTCCAATACCAAAGCCAGATAAAGACATTAGCTATAGGAAAGCTACAGACCAATACAGCTATGAACAGACTCAAAATCTTTAACAAAGTATTACCAGACAGAAGTCAACAATGTGCACTTAATATGATGTGATAGACAACAGTTTAACTTTATGGTCTTTCCTCTTCAAAAGCCACAACCACAGTATAATTATGAGAAAAGCATCAGATAAATCCCAACTGAATGACAGTCTACCAGATATCTACCAGTACTCCTCAAAAACATCAGTTACTAACTCCAGAGCAAATCTAAGTAATTGTCACATACAAAAGAAGTCTGAAGTTTCAAGGCTTCTTATAATCTTGCTCCTTAAGTCCTAAAAATTTACTTCCACCACATTTTACTAGTCAATGCACTCCTTAAGGTCAGCCCAGATCAAAAGGAGAACAATATAAAATCTTTGCTCTGTGGAAGTCCCTTTTAAGAAATTGAAAGGCTACAAACTGGCGGAAAATATTTTGAAACCACATAACTGAAAACAGACTAGTATCTACAATATAAAAAGAAACTCTCACAACTCAACAGTAAAAGAGCAAACAATTCAGTTAGAAAACAATTAAAAGGTATAAATCAAAGAAGCTACACAGAGGGCAAGTAATCATATAAAAAGATGTTCAACATTATTAGCCATTAAGGAAATGTAAATTAAAACACTAAGAAGATATCACTACAACACCTATGAGGATGGCCTCATTTAAAAAATGGTGACAACACACATGCTGGCAAGGATGCAAAGAAACTCAATCATTCAACATTGCTGGTGGAAACATAAAATGGTACAGCCACTCTGGAAACATTTTTGGCAGTTTCTTTAAAAACTAAATATGCAATTACCAAATGACCCAGCAATTGCATTCTTTGACATTTATCACAAAGAAATAAAAAGTTAGATTCACACAAAAACCTGTACATGGATATTTATAGCACCTTTATTAATAACAACTAATACCTGAAAGCTACTCAAACATTCTACAACAGGTGATTGGTTAAATTACATTGCAAGATATCCATATCATGAAATACTACTTAGTAATTTTTTTTAAAAAAAGGAACTATTAAGACTGATAACAACTTGGATGAGTCTCTAGAGAATTATGCTGAATGACTAAAAGCCAATCCAGAAAGGTTACATATATATGATTCCATTTATATAAAATTCATGAAATGACAAGCGGGTGTGGCTTTAAAATGGCAACAGGAGGGATCCTCGTGGGGATGATACTGTTTTGTATTTTTACTGTGTCTATGTCAATATTCCAATGGTGCTCTTATATTATAGTTTAGCAGATGTGACCTCTGGGGGGAAATTGGGTAAAGGGTACATGAGCCCTTTCTGTATTTTTTTTTCTTTTTTCCCTAGCTTTATTGAGATATAATTAACAATTGCAAATTACATATATTTGAAGTGTATTAATGTAAGGATTTGCTATACTATACATTGTGAAAAGGTCATCACAAAACTAAGTAACATCCATCACCTCACAAAGTTACCTTGCATGTGTGGTGAGAACACTGAAGATTTACTCTGAACAAATTTCAAATATACAATACAGTTTATTATCTTTAGTCACCATGCTATACATTAGATCCCCCAAACTTATATATTTTAGTTATATATAAATCTATAGTGACCTGGATTCAACAAAATTTCTTAATTTTTTTCCTTCTCCTCACTTTCTGTGGAAGACCATTTCAAGACCCTTCTTTCTACAGAGCATGTAGATGCCACATATTTATGGTTGCAAGAGCTTCTCAGCATCCAGAGCAGACTGGAGGATTGTTTTGAAACACATTTCTCTATTATCTGATGGGTTAAATAAATGCTAAAATCCTCTACACCGTCTAAGTTAGAGATGTTAATCTGTCACCTGCCACATCCTGGACTCTCCAGATATAGCTGATTGGGAACCAGAAATGGATTCCTGATCCAAGGGCAGCTATTCTCTTGCATGGCCTACAATTTTAGATAATTTTTAAATAGAAAAAAATTATTGTCCGTCTAATTATGACTTTAAATCCTCTTAATGGGAAAGGGGTACTAAAAACTAAAGCCATGATTCAGAAAAACGTCCCTTGTGTCGCACACTTCAAATCCCAATGAATTCTTTGATAACAATACAATATCATTTAATATAATAAACAGCTATAATTTAGTCTCTACCAAGACTCTTCCTCTATCTCTCTGTGAGACTCTTCTCTAGAACTTTGCAAATTTTGGTTCTTTAATAGTTTTCTGGTAAACCAACATCTCTTGAGGCTCAGTTCATATACTCTAGGCCATATGTCTTGCTCTAGCCAGGGAACAGCATTTGAAGATTTGAAAATTCCTTCAAGATGACAATGTTTCAACTCAACATTTTTTTTTTTTTGCATTATTTGCATTATTCACTTTCTGTTTTGGGGCTGTTTCCACCTGGTGGTACAGGAAACAAGCAGGTAGAAGTCAACTTGTCACATGCCCAGGTGCATTCAAGAAGTAATGTTAGTTAAAAATATCTGAGTAATCCCTTGAACAATGGGCAAAAGGAGTTACGGATCAGTGGTTCTTCCTATGGTAACTTAGATGGAAAATTATGGAAGGTATCCTATACTCTCCTCAAAAGATTCTGGCAAAACGGATCCTCAATTGCTCAAGGCAGAGATCAATTACAACTTCATTTATGATTCTCCTGGTCCTTCAAAACACCCAATCCTTGGGATAACCTCCACAGTCTCCAGTTTTGAGAGGAACCCAGGTTAATACAATTAGGTAACTCTCATCATTGCTTTTAAATTCTGCTTAAAGGTAATTTTACCAGGGAGATTTTTCTTACCTCTTCCTCAAAAATTCAAACATTTTTTTATGTCTTCCACTATATAACTTTTACTTTACATCCATAGCATTTATCTCAAATTTTAATAGTACATTATTTTAAATTTTTTTTAGATTATGATACACATGAGGATCGAGATCATGCCCACTTGTCTATTATATCCCCAGACTCAACATAACTAACATATACATGGACCTCAATGGATGTCCGCTGAAAGAATAAGCTACATCCAAGCAGAAAATGTGAAAGAATGGAAATTACAGCAGAAGCTATTTATGTACAAAAGATACAAAAAAAAAAAATCTGCAATAATCTGAAACTTAAGAGATGAAAAAAAAGAAAGCACAGGTTACAAAAGGTTAAAAAGCACAGTATATATATTTTACAAAGAGATACAAAATAATTATGGCCAAGAGTTTTATTTCATAAATATAGAAAAATGACCAAAAAAGCATATAATATCTGAAATAAGAAACTAATTGGGGACAAATGATTTATATCCATATACATGTCTTTTGCATGAGGTGAACATATATAACTAGTTATAGATAAAAAGGAAGTCTAAATGTAGGAACACATTTACTGTGTTAACTTTCATTAACACCACACAATATAGAACCAGGTACTATTGTTCCTATACACAAGTAGAAAAAAATAAGAAATCATTAAAGAATATCTTGAGACAAATGAGGGAATAAAAAAAAAATCAATAAATGAGAAAATAGGTGTTGGTAACCTAGAGTATTGTATTTGGGATAAAAAAGGGTGGTATGTTTATTTATTGTGCAGAATAAAACAGAAAAGAGAATAAAAATCATAGCATGTTCCAAGGTAAATTAACATCCGGTGTTCAAAGGACTGTGTTTATGCCTAACCTTAAAGTAAATATCACAGATTTTTTTTTAAATCCAATATGGATGAAAAATGATTTATAAAAAGTAATCAAGTATATATGAGCAGCTCAGATATGAAGTATAAAATATTGGTTATGCTGAATTGCAGGAAAGAGACAAAGGGCACAGTCGTGAGATCAGAACAAAAGGAAAAGCCAAAGTGAAGAATGAATGAAAAATACCACGGGAGGTCAAAATATTATAGAAACTGTGTTTCAAGCATATAAAGGACCAGAGGTCATTCTGAAGAAGCCTGCAGAGTAAAAATTATGAGAATAAATTATCGACCAATGAAATAGACATTTATAAATTATTAAATTAATTTCTTGCTTCCTTGACTCAGTTTTCACAAAGAAAATATGGGACAAATGCTAGGAACAGACATTAATTTCCCTTGGGAGAAAAAAGAAATATTACAGGAAATTGTGATCATGCCAGAAAAGGTAATCAAAAGTAATGGTTGAAACTGCACATACAAAGAATAGAAAAAAATTCCATAGTCAATGGCCAGGTATGTCAAACTAGTTTTATTAGAGATATCCTGGGGGGGGGGGATAACAAGGAAAGCAAGAGGAGAAATGAAGGATAAAGTTCCTTTGCAGTCAACCTTTTCCTAAAACCTAATATTTAAAGGATATACCTTTTTTTTTTAATTGGAAAGATAAAAGATCAGTATAAGGAGACTCTTTCTCTTCTTAAACCCTCAATTCTACTCACAAATCAAATCAGTCATAAGCACTTATATAATTATTTATTATGTTGCTTACAAATACATCCCTCTGATTTTGGCATTATGCAGAAGGGGTGTTGGGGGTAGACATGTCTAAATATTCATCTAATTCCAAAAAAGTAAACATAAGTCTATGTTTATTCAGGATAATTAAATAGAATATCTCTTCCAAAAGTATAATATAACAAAATGAGGAAATGTCAAATTGCCTATTTTCTGTTTTTTAACACAGTTGTACAAAATGAGGAAATATGCTTCACTTTATTCAAGGCAGAGGTCTTATACCCATTAGTAATTTTAAAGCAAAAAGAAAGTAGATGTAATTATGAGGTATAAGAATGGAATGTAACTTTGATGCTGGGATATGTAATGACAAGTCAAAAATTCTCTTCATATCAAAACAAAGAAAGGAGTAATATTTGTGTTCAATTATATAAGAAATATAACTAGGTACCACAGGGGTACCTGAGTTCAAGATGGGTTCAAGATAATTTTACATATTTAAACATTCATTTATTCATTCACACACTCAATGAACAGATAGCCCACTGTGTATAATCAACTTGTCAGTCTAGTGGACACAAAGACAAATAAGTTACAGTCTCTATCTTTAAAATCTTATGTTGAATTCTGCTCAAGATGTAGTAGGTAGATCCTGTGCTCACCTCCTCCCACAACTATTTCAGAATTATAACTAAACTACATAATAGGCATCACTGAGAATTATATGAAATCCAGCTGAACAGAGGTCATACAAACAAGGACATACAGAAGAAGCCACCTAAAGACTGGTAAGAGGGGAGGGAACAGATGGGGCAGGTTCCATACTCCTGGCTGACAGTTAAAAATCAGGAGGTATGTCTTAGATGTGGATGTTACCTCTGAGGAATTAAGGGCCCCACACTAGGCTCCTTAGCCTAGGGTTCCTGTGCCAGGAAGAGAAGTCCCCATAACTTCTGTCTATGAAAACCAGCAGATTGTAGCTGAATGAGACATGGGTGACTGAGTTCCAGGTTGTCCTCTTAAAGGACCCATGTACACACTTACTCTGTGACAATTCACATACTTTGAGCTCCAGGCTTGGGGCAGAAGCGTTAAAGGTGCCAGGAATATATGGGAAGGGACTGAATTTTTTGGTTTAAGGGCAAGGGATGGAGGAGCAGCTTTCTCCCAGACAGAAGTACTGGCAGAAGCCATTGTTCTTTTGATGAGCACTCCCTCAGCCAAGCATACAGATACAGGCAGCCATCATATCTCAGTCTACATCAACCTGGCTAACAGCTTTTGACTTGCCCTGGTGATTCCCTGAGATCCTACACTACCTAAATTGAGGGCGCTCTCAAAATAATTCCAGTGGTTTTTCCATACAAATATCCTGTCTTGACTCATGCTGTGAACTTTCCTAGAATCTCTCAAAGGTCCAGAAACTCCAAACAAGCCATATCTGGCCTAGCATGCCCCTAACTTCTTGCTAAGCAGAACCAAGCCAGGCACTAGTGGCAGCTGGCCTCAGTTCACAGCTCAGCCTCTCCCAGGAACCTCTAAGCCCAGCATAAGTGGCAGCCATCTGTAGATCTCTTTGTAGCTCATACCAAGTGGGCCCAGGCAGGGCACAGGCAGCAGCTGAACTTGGCCTGCACAAGAGTCCTTCAAAAGGCCCCAGAGACAATACACCCAGCAGCCAGCTTCAGACCACACCAGAATATCACCCAACCATCTCCCCAAAAAGCACACCCAAAGGGCACACTGGCCAGACACCAGAGACCTGCTAGTCGAATCCTACTCTGTGGGTTCACCTCCTGCACAACAGCTCATCTACTGTAGTCATGGCCAAACCTCACAACAAATCAGCTTGAGGTTCACTCTCTCCCACTGACATGCCAACAGCAATCATGGCTCAACTACAATAGGAGGACACACACAACCCACACAAAGGATACACCTGGAGCACCCAGATCAGATGATTAGAATGTGCCACTGGGCCCTACAAGACACATATCACATAAGGCCACTTTACTAGGACTGAGAGACATAGCAGCTCTACCTATACATAGAAACAAACACAGGAAGGGAGCCAAAATAAGGAGACAAAGAAACATGTCCTAAATGAAAGAACAGAACAAAGCTCCAGAAAAATAACTAAATAAAATGGAGATAAGCAATCTACCAGATGTAGAGTTCAAAACACTGGTTATAAGAATCCTCAGTGATCTCAGTGAGAACTTCAACAAAGAGATAGGAAACATAAAAATAGAGAGAGAATATAAAAAAGAACCAGTCAGAAATGAAGAGTACAATAAATGAAATGGGAAATACATTAGAGGGAATGAACAGTATATTAGATAAAGCAGAGGATCAGATCAGCAATTTAGAAAATAAGGTAACAAAAAATACCCAATCAGAACAAAAACAAGAAAAAAGAATCCAAAAAAATTTGGATAGTTTATGGAGCCTCTGGGATGACATCAAGCACACGAATATTCATATCATAGAAGAAGAGAGAGAGCAAGGAATTGAAAACCTACTTGAAAAAATAATGATGGAAAACTTTCCTAACCTAGTGAAGGAAATAGACATACAAGCCCACAAAGTACAGAGAGTCCCAAACTAGAATAACCAAAAGAGGCCCATACTAAGACACAAGATAATTAAAACGCCAAAAGTTAAAGACAAAGAAAGAATCTTAAAAGCAAGAGACAAGCAATTAGTTACCTGCAATGAGCCCCCAAAAGATTATCAGTGGATTTCCCAACAGAAACTGTAGGCCAAAAGGGATTGGCATGAAATACTCAACACAATGCAAAGCAAGGACCTACATAAAACCAAGAGTACTCTACCCAGTAAAGCTATCATTTAAAATCAAAGGACAGACAAAGAGCTTCCTAGACAAAAAAAAAAAAAAAAAAGCTAAGCCAGTATTACAAGAAATGTTAGAGGGACTTCCTTAAGAAGAACAAGATGAAAAATACAAATAATAAAATTGCAATAACTACATATCTTTGAACAATTACTTTAAATATAAATGGATTAAAAGATCCAATCAAAAATCATAGAGCAACTGACTGGATAAGAAAACGAGACCTTTACATATGCTGCCTACAAAAGACTGACTTCAGATGGAAACACACACACAGACTTAAGCAGAGGGATGAAAATGATATTTCATAAAAGGAGATGAAAAAAACAAAATGCTGGAGTAACAATTAGATTTTTAAAATGAAGACTATAACAAAGATAATGATGGACTAGTATCTCACTTCTGGGTATTTATCCAAAGAACAAACACTAATTTGAAAAAGACATGTGAATCTTATGTTTATTGAGCATTGCTTATAATAGTGTAAATATGGAAGCAACTTAAGTGTCCATAAGTAGATGAGTGGATAAGAATGTACTATATACAGTGGAACATTACTCAGCCATAAAGAATTAAATATTGCCTTCTCCAACAACATGGATGGATTTAGAGGGTATTATGCTGAGTGAAATAAGTCAGACAGAGTAAGACAAATCATATTTCACTTATATGTGGAATCTAAGGAAAAATAAATGAATAAACAAACAGAAACAAATTCATAGATATAGAGAACATTTTAATATTTGCCAGATGGAAGGGGTTGGGAGGATAGGTGAAAAAGGAGAAGGGATTAAGAAGTATGAATTGGTAGTTGCAAATAGTCACGAGATCCAAAGTACAGCATAGGGAATATAGTCAATAATATTGAAATAACATTGTATAGTGTCTGATGGTTACTAGACTTATGGTAGTCACTTCTTTAGGTATGTAAATGTTGAATAACTATGGCATACACATGAAACTAATATAATTTTTTATGTTAGCTGTATTTTAATAAACAATTTTTAATAATACAAATTTTAAAAATAATAAAACAATTGAACTATTTTACATTTGATATAATAACATTATATGTAGAATTCTTGACAATGTGAAATCAATTTTTAAAGAATTTTAAATGGGTAAACACATCTTTACTTCTACTCAGGAAAAATGCAACTATTATTTTCATAGAATCCTGCAATCTAAGTTTTGAGATGTTCTTATAAGTCATTTAACTATTTTGCAATATATGTTGACAGGTGGTCCCCCCATCTGTGCTTAGAATATTTCACTTGTCATGTTTCAGAATAGAAATTGAAAGGAAGTGGATCAAGATAATAAATTGCTTATGAAAAAAGTTTCATTTTTAAATACAACAGTTAACATTTTCATCAGTCTCAAGGGGGAAAATCATGCTTACAATAAAGGAAAATGTAAGATTTGCCAAGAAGAATTGAAGAGTACTGATGTAATTGCTTGGGAAAAGGGCACTGAGTTGGAGAGCATGATTAAAGGAGCTGTGGTGCTTGGGTAGAATCCAGCTCAGCAGCCCAGCAGCCCAGCAGCTGCACATTTTGGACAATCTGTTACTGATTATTAATGATGGAAGACCAGGTATGATCATTGGTATCTATTGTTTAGAATGTATGAATCGAAATTCCAACAGCTTTCTAACAGTATGTCACAAAGTGAGTACTGGCTTTCTGAAACTATTCTGGATATTCATTAGAATTCAAAGAATTATATAGTAATAAATTAAGGTTACATTTATATACAGTGCATCCTGTTAAAGGGCACAGTCATATAATACCCAAAGGAAATTTAAGTTTGAGTTTTAACCAGTTTTGAAAAGGTTTTCCAACATTTAGAATCTGGCTGTTTTTATACTTATGTATAAAAACAGTATCTTGTTAAGCTGGGATGAAAAGAATTGATATACAGGGATGGAGGTGGGAAGGTAAGGAATCCCTTGAGGTTGGTTTAGGAGGAGGTAAGCACCTAAGGTTCACACACTTGCCAACATATTGGATGTTAGAACCCCTATAAACCCCTATAAACATCAGATTGTATGGATGAATGGCAATACTTAGGGTAATAAAAGAAAGAAGCTGAGAAAAAGCCTTTTAGTTTTGGAAACAGCAGAGTGGATGACCTCACAATCCAGCAAAACCTACCATTCAGTATAGTATAGACAAGAGCCTGTATATGTTATAGGGAAGAAAAAAGGCAACACAATATAAATTGAAAGAGGCATCTCACTAAAATTTGTATTAGGGTCACATTGAACACTTATGCTATAGGATTCCTGCTACCCATGTGTAACACAGAGAGACAAAATACTATGCTTTTACAAATTATGATTGGCCAAAGCAGAGGCCATGGGAAAATCTAACTGTACTTAAGCAAGCATCAGATCATCTGAAAGATTTTTCTCAAAATGGAGGTGCTAGATTGGAGTATTAGCCTACCTGGCAATAAGGCAAGAGTAGTAACAAGAACAGCATTCTATCTTGGACCTATTCCAAGGTAGCAATACTAATTAGAGCTGGAGCACAAGCAATGTAACTCATGTCTCAAGCAACCAAAACTGGAAGTTGATGGCTATTCAGCCCCAATTGCTCCAGAAAATAAAATAGGTATAGCTTTATTATCAGAAGTAAATTAGTAGAGATCTCTACCACTGTAGAAACTGAATTTCATAATACTATAGAAGAATAACCAGAAACAAATTGCAGACCAGTTTAAAACACCCCTTGGAAATTCCCAGAAGTACTTGAAGGAAGGTAAATCTTCAAGTGTTTCTTAAATGAATGGCAGAGGCATGAAATAATTAAGATTTATAAATTAAAGTTTAATATAGATTTGTTCTATAGTCTAATGAAGCCTGGGAGATTTAGAGTATGTCTTAGTCAGCTACTTTTGAACATTTCAGAGAAAAACTATAGTTAACATTCCAATCTAATAATTATTTCTGCTTGAAATCTAAACCCCTGGAGACTAAGCTATTTGTTTCCTGAATGGACAAATAGCTTACAACAGAAAATGGAAGTGAAACCAGCTGTTGAATCAATAATAAATGCCCACTGAATGCAATGGTATAATAAAAGAGAATATTTAAATATTAGAACACTATATTTAGCAGAACATATGCAGGAAGGTCTATGCTGTATCTAAGGATTAGACATTTATTGATATTGGTTTGCCACCCTACTGTAAGAGAAAAACTAGTGTGTGCATATATATATATATATATATATATATATATATTTGTTGTTGTTGTTTGTTTGTTTATTGGCACTGGACAATAATCATCACAAGAATTTGATTCCTGAGGGAAGAGAAAAAAATGAAATGGCCACTACAAATGCTCTGGTTTCATGCCAAGGTTCACTTTCCTGAATGTGTTACAGGGAGGAGAAACACAAGGAGAGCACAGTGATCTTACTGACTGACAGCCATAAATTGCTGCTTGGGGAGGCTGAGACTGCTGGAATTTAGATGGCAAAGTACTGGGATGGAGGGACTATGCAGAGAAAGAGTACAAACAGTCTGCATAAGATATAACATGAGTCTGTCAAATATTCACTGAGCTTGTGTTGGGTGTAACCTAGAAACAGAAAAGAACTACCAAAACTGGATTTCACTGAGCAATTCAAAGACCTCAAAAGAGTTGGGAATTGTTCAAGTCCAACTAATCAAAATGGAGAGAATTTATTGCACATTCAAAAAATCCAATATAGGTTATATAGTGGTAAGACCTTAGTAGCAGGGCTGAATTTGACCTAGAATAAAGGCCACTGTAAGCCTGACCTAACACACTAAAAAACAAGCCACAGAAGCTAATCTGCAAATAACAAACTGCCCCAATTTTTAATACTCTTTAAATGAAGGCAGCAAAATTCAAACTCTCAAAAATATAGCTTTAACATCTAAAATTGAATAAAAATTTACTGTATATTAAAAGAAACCCATAAAATGTTATCTATAAATGAAAGAAGGACATCCAGAAATGCCAGTGGTACTAGAGTTTGAGTTAAGATCTTTAAAAAACAAACCATTATGATATATGTGATAACAGATTTAAAGTGAAATATAAACAAAATGAGAAAATTGAAGATATAAAAAGGAAATAAATGGAACTTTAAAGAACAAAAAAAGAAATAGCTGGTGAAAAAAATACACTGGAAAGACTTGACAAAAGAGTAAATATTGCAGAAGAGAATACTGACAACAAAACACATATAAACAAACAACAAAAACGAATGAAAAACTCCTTCAACCTAAGAGAAGGAGGAGAACAGAACAACGGAACAGAGCCTTATTTATAAGTAGTAGAGTATCAAGTGGTATAACCCATGTTTAGTTAAATTTCCAGAAAGAAAAAAAGAAGCTGAAAAATATTTGAAGAAATAATTACTACTTTGTTCTCAAATTTGTGATATTTATATTACAAATATAAATATATATGTGTGTGTGTGTGTGTGTGTGTGTGTGTGTGTGTGTGTGTGTGTATACTCAGAGATGCGAAAAACTTCTCAAATTCCAGCCAGGAATTTGAAAAATTCCAACTAGAGAATGAAAACCGCTTAGCATATCATAACTCAATTGCAGAAATCTAACAATAAGAGAAAATTATTAGAGAAATCAGAGACAAGCAAAACATTACATCTTTACATACAGGAGTACAAAGATAAGAATTATCTCACACATCTTGACAAAAGCTATGTAAACCGCAGGATAGAGGAATGGCATCTGACAATAGTATGTGAATTAGTTCTGCTAAATGGATCAGGAGAGAGACTTATTCTGGAAGACTTCTACATATTATTGTGAAGAGAAGATATCGCTTTCTCTGCATTCTACAACTATAATAACAGGTATGCACACTCATATATCCAGGAGGTGAGTGTACATCGAGGAAATAAAAATAAAATTTCACATGCTTAATTCTAACTATAGCACACCAAGGTCAAGGTGTACCCATGTGCCTGAATTCTCAAAGAAGGGGTGCTCTGACCCTTTTTTCAGTTATTACTCAATTTTGCATCCTAAGAAAACATAAAAGAAATAAGAACTAGAAAATGATACAGTGTTATATCTTCTCCCCATAGGGTTTATTATTCAAGGAGAAAGGCCTTTCTAGAGACACTGAAACCAATATGTCTGTTTTTGGAGAAAATATCAAGCATTGCCTAACTATGCATCAGACCTCAGGCTATACACACAGGATAAAGGAATGAAGAAACATTCTTCCCCCTTTTTGTGATACTTCATCCGTTGGATTCTTAGAAGGCAAATTTAACAAAATTTGATGATCATTTTTAAGCACCTACTATATTCTAGGCAGTGCCACAAGCATTTAAAGAAGCCCATCATGAATAGTTATTCATGCCAGGCCCTGTACAAGGCAGTTCATCAAGATGACAAATTTTGCTGAAAACCCTGATGTGAGTTTCGTCAAAGGGGAGGCAAAAGACATGCCCTTTTGTTATCCCTACACCCTGAGTACATCTCTTTCAAATCTGTTTTTGTCCTGGGAGTGTCTCCTTTTCTTAGGCACATAATGACATATGTTTTGATATTTAGTAGATGACTGTTTCGGTTCTGTTTATAAAGCCTGGAAACCTAGCAGCGCCTGTATCCTCAAAGACAGTTTTGTAACAAAGAGCCTGACAGTATGACTAACATAGAATTGTATAAGGGAAGTTTACCAATTTTCCCCACTTTACATTTCACAACATTAATCAGTTAAGAGCCCCCCAAAAGGGTATTCATAAATTTCAATAATAGGAAGATATTTTTAAAACTCGGGTCTTCATTAAAGCAATAGAGGGACTTTTGTAAGAATTACTGAGCTTCATTATGCAAATAGAATGTTACAGAGAATTCTATTTGGAAACAATATATGTATTACAATATGGTAATTAGTAAGGACTTAATATCACTTGAGGTGTTACGGGAAGGAAGGGAACTAACATGGGGAATCACAGGCCTGCCAAATCATGGAGTGACCTTGGCAGGGTAGGAGGCAAGGGCCATCTCTGCGCTTTTGTGTTTTATGGGAACTCTACTGGAACTACCATTCAGAGGTCGGGAGGCTGTGGCTGCTTCCGCTGCATACTCCATTGCTGCCTTTTAAGCTCATAAAGCTAGGAATGAGACCATGGGGGACTGAATCTAGATGCCTCAGTTGTCTCTAGACTTCTGTATCTATAACCCTGACAGCAGAGACAACAACTGGAAGCTGACTTCTACCTTACCTCCATACTACCTTCCATATTTCACGTCAGTGCATTTAATTGGAGGATATGATTGACATCCAGAATCATAATCCTAAAGTAGTCTGGGAGACAAGTTTTTATGTTATTTACAATTAAAAGTGGAATGTAGATGGAAAGGGCCAACCTACAGTTTCTACCACATTTAGTCTCCTGAAACAGGTAAGTTGTGGCAGAACAGTATATAAAACAAACGAGGCCACAAAAGAGATTCTGATACATGTCTAATCAGTGTTGCTAAATGAATAGTTTTGATTAAGTGTAGATTTCCTTCTATGCTATCATATTCTTTTTATCAACCACAATTTGAATATAGGCTGTAATCAACCAACTGTTTCTTGGTCAGGACCATCATTACTAACCACTTTACATTTTTTATTTGTCTTTAGTTTTTAAATTTTTTTGTCTTGCCCAGACTTTACTTTAAAATCTATGACTAGATTCCTGCAGTAGGCTTCCTTCACTCTATTCTGCATGATACTGTCTATTATTTGCTCATGTATAGAGATAGCACTGTGATCCTTACCATGTATGGTTTCTTTCCACTAGCTGCTATAATTAATTAAATACTGTTTTTGGTAATTAGGGTTGGGGAAACCAAGAATGGGTGCCCTAGAAAGATTTACCTTCAAAATCTCCCCTAGGTCACCCAATGTGGATGCTTACCTTATTTAATTTCGATCCAATTTACCACAAATTTCATACTTTGCCATTTTAATATCCTATAAATATAAAACATGTATGTTTAGAAATATATTTTCCTATTAAAACATAACCCATATCTCATCACTGACTCTTTTGAGAAGGGAGTATTCTGATGAAAAAATACTAGATTAAAAGGACCAAATATACTCAATGATGGAATTCAGAAAGAACCTGCTGAGAAGTACCTTGCTCAGTGAAAGAATGAAAAGATTGGGATTCAGAGGTGAGTCCAGTCTAGAGCTTACCTTAAGAATCACTTTCCTTTTGTTCCCATCAGAGATTGATAACTTCAAGTTTCTTTGTTCAAATAATTATATATCTTTCTGAATAAAGCTCTGGAATAATTACATACATTCATCCCAGCAAAGCAATACTTCTGCATTGCTTAGGGCAGCCTTTCAAGTAGCAATTTTAAAGATGAAAAATGGAATAAAAGAACTCTTAGATTTTGAGAAATATATTTGGTGGGTAGTATTGCCCAACATTTCAAATATTTCTGAATACCCATGATACAGAAAGCTAAATATGTTCAATCTACTTCCTCTTGAAAACCTATTCTTTTCAATTTAGTTTTCTATAGGACAACTACCCTTTCACAAATTTAGTTCTAAGAGTTATACTGATAGGGAACAATACAGATACAGGAATTACATTGTGTGAACTGATTTCAAATGCAGTCTAATTTTCTACTGTATATTTTTTTAAGTTGGCCTCTTTCTCAGTTTGCTGATGTGTGTGGTGGTATGTGGCATGTAACCTTTACCTTTTTCAACTCCCCTTTTTTTCACTGCCAATACATCATCAAAGTTGTTTGTTGCTATTTTCTAATGTCTCTATATTATGGTTCTGTGGAAATAGACTTCAGAAAAAAACAATTTTTTTTCAATCCAACTACCTAGGTTAAATTCTAATTTTGTTCTCTGGAATCTGAGCTATATCATGGCCTTGCAAATGTTTAGGAAGCAAGAGGATCAAGAATTTAATTAGAAATAGTCATTTACAAAGCAAATTAGGGCTACTTGTGTATTGTTTACCTGAATTTCAGTACTGGTTAGGAATTGTCACCTGAAACTGCTTCTGGATTTGCTTTGAATGTTTAGAACTTCAAATGCTAAAGTAGTCCCAGAGAAATCTCTTGCTTTACGTAAATTATTAAAATTTCCAATTGTCCTAATAATGTATTTATTGTAAAAGAAAAAAAAATCAGCTAGAGAGTTGAATCCAGAATCATGCATTACATATCTCTTTATTTACTCTTAATCGAAAACATTTCTCAGCCTTTCCTTTCCTTTTTTAAGACTTTGACATATATCTTTGAAAAAATATATATTTTAGTATAGTTTTCGATTTGTGTCAGTCACAAAGATGAGAGTTTTCTCATATACCCTGTACCCAGTTTTCCTTGTTATGCTTTTACATAAGTGTGATACATTTGTCACAGCTAGTGAACCAATATTGATACATTATTATTAGCTAGAAGTCCATGCTTTATTAAGATTTCCTTGGTTTTAACCTCATGTCCCTTTTCCATCCCAGGATATCTTCCAGGATAAAATATTACATTTACTCATCATGTCTCCTAAGACTTCTTTAAACTATGACAGTTTCTCAAATTTACCTTATTTTTGAAGGTCTTGATAATTTTGAAGAAAATGGTCAGGTATTTTGCCAAGTTCTTTAATTTGAGTTTATCTGATATTTTTGTCTGACTATACTGGAGTTATGGGGTGTCTTTAGAAGACAAACACAGAGGTAAATACCATTAATACATAATTTCAAGGGGACATATTACTAATATGAATTATCACTGTTGTTATTAAGCTTGATCAGCTGGCTGAGACAGTGTTTGACAAGTTTCTCCACCATAAAAGTATAAATTATAAAGTACAACCACTTCCTCCTTCCGCACACACACTTTCCATATGGCACCTTTTGGAAAGAAGTTACTATGCACAGCCCACACTTTAGGAGTGGAAAGTTATATTGACCTTCTTGAGGGAAGAGTACTTACATACATTATTATTTCCAAAGGGAGATTTGTCTACTTTCTCCTATTTAATTATTTATTCAATTACTTATTTATATCGGTATAAACTGATGTATATTTATTTTTACTGTAGGTTATCATCTAATGCCATATTCCTTATTTTGTTTCTAAATTGTTCTACCTTTGGCTATTGGGAGCTCTTTAGATGAGTTCTTGTGCCCCTCTGACATATCTCTATCATTGTGATTGTTTGTTTGTTAGTTTGTTTAGTACTTTCTTACATTCTGACACTAAAAGAAGCCCCAGGTTTATCTTGAATATTCCTTGTTCTGGCAGTAGAAACTAGAAAACCAGAATGAACCATTTCTTCAAGGAACCCTGTTATGTTTAGTCAGTCAGTTTGTTTAATTGAAGAGTGGTAAACCTGGACACTTTTGAAAAGTGTAAGGACATTTGTTTGGATAATGTTCTTTAATTTGGATCTGTGTGATGTTTCCTCATGATTATTTTCAGATATATATTTCTGGCAAGATAAAAGATGTTATGTTCTTCTCAAACCATCATATCAGAAGGTACATTATGTGGTTAGTTTTATTATTGCTCATCTTATCTCTGATCACTTAGTTAATTTGTGGCAGGTATCTCCATTAAGGGTTATTATTAAATGAGACACATTGAGATCATGTAAATATCCTATTTCCCATGAAACTTTTATCCCCTAATTTTAATATGTATTGATGATCATTGCCTGAATGTATTATCACTATATAGGTTGACAAATTGTCATTTTATTATTTTTATTTTTTTCTATATTTATTAATTGGCTAGTTGACATTTGACTATTTAAAAAAATTCACTAAAAAAGGAAAAAAAAATAGGTGATAGTCATAGCAAAGACTTTAACAACAAATTCAAGCTGAATTTGGCCTGAGATGTGCCCTACATACTCACTTGGTACTGTCATTAAGATTTTTCTCATTTAAGGATAAATACTTGTACAGAAATTTCAGCTTTTGTTTTAGATTTCCTCTAAATTACATACTTTAAAAAATATTGATGCACTATTTATAAATATCTATAAATTTTAATTTATATCTATAAATTTTAGTATAATACATTGACTTTGCTGAAATTTCAAGTTTTAAGGAAAATATTTTGTAGAGATTCAGTTGAAAAAATACTACTATTGCCTTCTTAAAAACTTTAAATCACTGATTACAACTAACAATACTGTCTTCTACTGAAGAAAAGGAATATTTTACTGACCAAACTGACTAGAGCTTTATCTTCACTAATATATTTCCTCCACAAATTCAGAATCCTAGCTTCAAAATTACAGGTAGGTTTACCCTTGAACACATGGGCCTTTGGGGCACTCATCCCGTGTACAGTTGAAAGTCCATGTATAACTTTGACTCCCCCAAAACTTAACTACATTCAACCTTTCATATCCGAAGGTTTTGTATCCACAGATTCAACCAACTGTGGATAGAAAAGAGTATTTTTAATTCAAGATTGGGAATCTGCGGATGAAGAGGGCTAACTGGGAATCTGCGGATGAAGAGGGCTAACTGTACTAATAGCCCACTGTTGATTAGAAGCCTTACCAATAACATAACCAGTCAATTATACATATTGTATATGTTACATGCATTATATATTCTTACAATAAAGTGAGCTAGAGAAAGGAAAATGTTAAGAAAATCATAAGGAAGAGAAAATACATTTACTATATTTATTGAAAAAACCATGTGTAAGAATCCCACACAGTTCAAATTTTTGTTGTTCAAGGGTCAACTGTATTATTTTCTCCCTAAGGCTGTAATTTTAAAAGAAAAATAATCTGTCCTATTTTTCCACTGAGAAACTAAAATGACACTTTAACCTAAATTGAAGCTTGTAGGATCGAAGCATTTTAGAGGAATCTTCAATATTTTCCAGTCAAAACATTTTTATGTTAGAGATAAGGAAAATAAGTCTTAGAGAGTTTAAATGGCTTACTCAATACCACATACATAGGCTTAAATCTATTGCTTAAATTATGCCAGTTTCTTACATAGTATTTTGGCCACTGCTCTGTGCATTTATTGACACATTGCTAAACATTTAAATGCAACACTGGAAGAGTTTATGGAGTCCACGTTTATTGAGGTCACTGCAGTGAAACACACACACAGATGCACACAGGAATGTTTTTAAAAGGATTCACTTTAAAGGTAGAAGAATGAGAGGGATACCTCAAAAAGGTAAAGATATATATCATATTAACTTTTCATTTACCCTTAGGATTGAACACAGTGTAAGGTATAAACTAGGCTCTTAATAGCTACTTATGAGGGGATGACTACAACAAACTATCAAGTTGGGTTACATTTACTTGAATATAAATAATGCAGCAACATTTATTTCAACAAAATGGGAGCAGAGATGGAGGAATGACTTAGCTTTTCTCTTCCAGACTAACTTAATCCTTAATGATACTCAAACTGATAATTTACTTGATAAGACACAATCTTCCCATGCCTCCATTTCATCATCTATGAAATGAAATTGCTGTAAAGACAAATTTAAAAATATGAAAGTAAAGTTTTCAGTCTAGTGCTATATTGTCAGAGCTTATTAAATTGTGCCTTTCTTCTTTATCCCTACTCTACTCATGGACATTTATATGGAGAGCACAGTATTTAATGTTCAGTTTTGATAGGCTCTGTTGATGTGTGCAAAAAATATTAAACCAAGTAGAAAACAAGGTCAATACTATATTCATATTTATAAAAGAAGAAAATGATAACTTTGGAAATTTCAGACATATCCACTTAGTTTTGCTATAAGAAACCATAGCAAATACATAATTTATAGGAAAAGCAACAGGACTTCTAAGAGAATACTAGGATATTGTTAATTTAAATGAAACAGGAAAGACTTGGAAGATTTGCAAGTGAGATCTAAGAAGCAACTTCAGTTACTATTCTAATGTTCTTGGAAATTTTTGTTGCTTGATCCTTGTAAGAGCTTAATAAATATTAGAAAGGCAAGAGAAATAAATAGTAGGTGGGAGGATGTCAATAATAGAAGGATAGAAGTCCAGAAAGCAGGTAGGAGGAATGGAGGAAGCTTTTATGACATGGCTTAGTATGCTTTCGACTATAAGGAATAACGATTATTTAAGTCATAGTCAGAGCCAGGGGAATAAAACAAGGGAAAATGGACAATTTATTATATTTCCTATCAGCCACTTTGCCAAGCATGAACTCAGGATAACTCATTTAAGCTTTGTGCAACACTCAATAGAACATCACTGCTGCAACAAAGATAATTGAGAAGAACTTTTAAACTTTACATCAGTTTCTGGAAAAATAAAATCAAATAAAATATTTTTATTATTATACTGCACAACTCAGAGATACATATTCTCCCACTTAATCTCATATGTAGCTAGCAAACACAGTAGGTAATCAAAAACACTCACCCTAAATCCTGAATTCCTTAAACTTACTCGTAAACCCAGTTCACTTAGACCTTTCCTTTTTCTTCTAGGTTAATCTTTATCATACAAGCCAGCCTGTCTTCCTTGTGGGATTATTTGATTAAATCTGGATCACCCTCTATCTGTCAGCTCAACAACAGGGACCATTTGTATTTGCCTTCAAAACACACACACACACACAAATCTGCTATCTCATATATGTGTTCATTTGTTTCTTTTGTATCTCCTGGTTATGATGGATATCCCAGCAGAGAACTCGCCTGTTTGTTTCCTGCTATATCTTCAAATTCTAGCACAATGTCTAGTGTGAGTCAAAAGATGTTTATCAAATAAAAAATAAGTTAACCTCTCTTCCTTAGTTTTTGGTTTCTATACCAGAAAAGAAGAAAATGAGGATTCTGGGACACACCCAGAAATTAAAATCCCTTTTCTTTGAAGAGGTCTTATGACAGAAAGAGAGAGGTAAGGGCAAGTCCCCAAGAAAAGCACCTGTTTTATCAAATACATAAATATGCATTGATTCAATTAGCATTTATTTAGTAAACACTATTAGTGACTAGCTCTGCATACATCTCAGTACCCACTGGAAGTTTATAATAGTTTATAAAAGGCAACTATTCAAAAAAAAAAAAGAGGCAAGTATTCATATATCATATCTTCTTATAAACATGAAAAGGTTATAATGAGAAAGCAGTTTAAACTATTTCACTTTACTTCACTAGACAGTTTCTGTCAATGTCAAAAGAGCTATATATTCACTAAAGGCTAGGGATGCTCACAAATAGAGATTATTATAGGCTAGTGTAGTCAAGGAAGCCAAATGGGGTAGGTGATTATCTCAACAACTTATGCTAAACCCTACTGTGATGATATTACTGCAAATAGTTTCTTTTATACTTTGTGGCATGCTATTTTAAGCACTCTCTCCTATCACCATTATATTTTATATCATATGCAAATTGAAACTAGTTATTCCATGCTAATAACTAATGATAATAATAAAATTATGTATGCAAGCTCAATCCATTTATTCATTATGCAACAATTATGTGTTGGGCAGTTACAATATACAAGCCGCTCTTCAAATACTTATTTCAAAGGAGTGATGAAAATAGAAATAGCCCCATCCTCATGCAGCTCACATTCCATGGGTGAGATATTTAACAGGAAAAAAAAAAAAAAACGCATGAGATAATTACTTTTTATGTTATATTCCATGAAGGGAAAAAAAAAGTTAAGAAATGGAGTACCTTGGAGTGGGTACTTTAGTTATACTAGTATGATACAGCACTTTTAAAAGAATTACACTTGGTTGATACCTAAAAATGAGAATGGATCAGCTTTATGAAGTGCCTTGGGAGGAGATTTCTAGGTAAAAGAAGGACAGATGTGAAGTCCTGGATGTAGACAAAAGCTTAATTGTCTGAGAGAGGGGAAGGGAAGGAAAGAAAGTTGATGAGCTAGAGCATAATGATTCAGTTATGGAATGTTATAAGTCTGAAGAAATAGAGAAAAATTGGATCACAATGAGGTTTATAAGCAATGAAAAAAATAATAGATTTTATTTAAAGAGCAGTGGAGTGCAGTTGTAGAATTTGTGCATAAATGAAACAGAGAAATAACAGTACAATTAGTGCTTTTTAAAATCATCTAGGCTGCTGGAGAATGAATTCCAGGAAGGACAGAGAGGAAACAAGGTATACAATTAGAAAGCAACAGACTATAAGAGACCAGAAATGAGATGATAGGTACCTGGACTATGGTGGGGCATTGGAGATAGGCAAGAGTGATGGCTTAGACCTATGATGGACCATCTGTGGTCAAATTTACCCCATGAGTATGCTTGATACACAATGAGGCTGGCTGGGGTGAATGTAATGAAATATTAGTAAATAGAAATTTATAATTGAATTTTGATCATTCAACCACATAATGACCTGCTATATAAAGTAGGGGCACCTATAAGTATTTCATCAGGTACTAGTATTCAGTGGTGCAAAGATATAGAGAATAGACTACAATTTTGGGGTACAGTAAACACATGATTCTGATTTCCTTTCCAAATTTGAGATTCTGTAAAGAGATGTGGAATACTTTTCCATCACAAATGCAGTCACACTACATGTCTGAGAGGCCAGGAAGGTAAGAGAGTTTAAACATTTAATTAATAGTAGTTTAAATATTTTTTTACATACTAGACAATATAGTCTTTGCCAATAATTTGTTGAATATGGAATATAGTTTCACTTATTTTTTCTCTTGAGTTAAGTCTACCATGTATCTGCTATTGGTAAAATTTTGGCTGTTGAGTCTTAAGGAGTTACTTTTGCCACAAATTCTGCACAGAAAGTACCTTTATAAGCTTCTTTCTGATGACACACCACATCTGAATATATAAAATCTCTTTGCCAATAGTCCAGATTGATAACCTAGGTTGGAAGACACTGAATCTATACATTCCTCATACTCTGCTCTGTTTAATGACCTTGCACCACATGATTCCTGCCCTGTCTCTCAAATTCATGTCAATGATTTCAAGAGAGTTTAGAAGAATTAGCAGAGATCCAGTACTATAAAATCGGCTCATTATTCTTGCTCCCAATGAGTGATCCATTGAGTCATCTTAAATAAAAGAACATTTCATTATTTAAGCTTGAAATGATGCATTACCCTTACTTCCATGCCACTCAGCCAATGTTCTGGGGAGATTTGAAGCTAAACCTAATCACCAATTATCATTAACATGTAGTCAAAGGCTTAAAGTTTCCATTCATTTTTTTTTAGGTATTCAGATATCAAACTTGGAAAGTGTAAGAGACCAACTTAACAATTTTACCAACATAGACACAAAAGATTAGAGAAGATAATGAGCTTTCCTGAGACCAAAGAGGAGTTCCATATCCCTCATAAGAAAACTCTTATGCTGCCATAAGGAGATTGATGCAAACTTTGTGTATCCTTAATCCAATACAAACCGTAAATATACTGTCAGGTATAAAATAGAAATATTTATTAAAGAGAAAAAATCAAACAATTTTATTAGTTAAAATACACAAATACCACAGCAATCACAAAAATCCAAAAAAGGAACACAATATTTTCAGTAATAACTGCTTGATACACTTTCCAACATGTATTTGCTACATTTTTTCCTGCTTATTATTTCATCACTTATCTAGCTGACAAAGATTTCATAATTTCTCAAGAGTAATTTAAAATGTTTCAATGTGTTATTTTAGCAATTTTGACCAAAGTAATTTTTGATATTTAGATGTTTATATCCCAAGACCGAAAGGAAATTTTTTTGTTTCTTAGCATTTCAGAAGTCTAGTAGGGGTAGGCATTCTAGAGCTGACAAAAAGAGGAATAAGAGTGGACATATTACATGGTTTAAATTTCAAAAAAAAAAACACTAAACACACACACACACACACAACACACACCACACACTAGACAAAAGTATAATTATCTACCTAGTCTAACAAACTGGGATGGATTACTGTTTTTTAATTTGCTAGATCAGGAAACTGGAGCTCAAAATGTCAGACAAGTTTGCCAAAATTCATAAGATTACTTGTGGTGGATTTATGTCCATGTTTCTTGACTAAAAACATTATGCTTATCTACTATACTTTCTGTTGCATCTTAATATGAGATAATTAAAGGAAATGGGAGGGGCAGATTATCTGGAAGGGAATGAAATGAAGCACCTAGTTTCTCATATCTCAAATATTCAGGTCTTTCTTTAGATCTCACAGTCTATGCTTTTGTGTGACAATGAGGTAACACTTCCATTCCCTTTATGATATTACTGTTCTCTTTTATAGGCAAGACCTGATGATTCCTATATCAATTTTGCTACTTTCAGCCCTTTTTCTAATCTTCTGTCATTTGGATTTTCCTACAGTGACTTTTATCTTTGATAGAAAAAACAAGCATATTCTCTGCACTCTCAAATGACCCAGATTCACATTCCTAGTGAACTTGAAGTTTTCTAAAAGGGTCCATTTGATAGCAGTGTAGCCCATTTAAAATATCTTTCATGTTTACCAATTTGCTATAGCTAGGGCTGTGCTAAATAGCAACCACATTGCTTGACTACAAAAAAAGAAACCTATTTTCTCTTGGTAAGATAGAAGTCCTTATGCACATAAATCAAAATCTAACAAACCCGCAGGGGAGGGAAATACTTTTTTAAAAGAAGTAAACTCAAAAACTGTGCATTTTTCAGGAGAATATTTATAATAAGTAATTATAAATATATAAATTTCTCAAATTATATTATTTATATAATCCTTTTTTGTTAAAGTGGTTTCAGGATTTGTGAAGAAAAGTAACTTTGAAATCTCCTTTACAAATGCTTCTGTTTTTCATTTTATAATGTTTTAGCTCTTCTAATTTTCTTATTGATACCTGTATTCACAATTGCTCTTTTCTACAGCAGTATATCACTTTAGCTCACATTCCCTCTATGGAATTATCCTCACTGACTACAAAAGAGTCTTAGGTATTATGTAAATTATTTTTATCAGTATTATATAGCCTCCCAAAAAATCCGAACGTTTTAGAGCTCCTGAAAATTTGAGAATTATGCGTAACAAACAAGAAATAGAAAAATTGTCCCAGAAAACCATAGTTGTTATTTAAATTAAGATAGTGTACCATGGAGGTCTGGTCAAGATAATGAAAAAGATATATACTGTGCTGGCCTCCTCTCAGGATCACATCGAAATAACAACTAAACTACAGAACAACCATCATTGAGAAATTGTCGGAAATCTAGCTGAACAGAGTCTTATAATAAGAACATACAGAAGAGGCCACCTCAAAACTGGTAAACTGGTGGAAAGAACAGAAAGGCTGTCCCACATCCACAGATGGCAGTTAAAAATCGGGAAGGATATCTTTGGTATGGATGTCACCCCTGAAGAGAAAAGGGTTTCAGCACCACACCAGGCTCTTCAGACTGGTGTTCCAGTGCTAGAAAGAGAAGTCGCTATAACTTATGCCTATGAAAACCAGCGAAGATGGCTGAATGAGACTAGGGCAGCTGGAGTTCTACTCACTGATAACTCACTCTGACCTCCAGCCACGGGGCAGTAGCTCTAAAGGTGCCAGGGATATATGGGGAGAAACTGAATTGTCTGGCTTTAGGCAAAGCCTGGAAGGGCAGCTTTTTCAGCTTCCTCCCAGAAAGAAGTGCAGACACTTCTTTCCTTTGTTGACCCCTCCCCCGACCAAGCATGCAGATATCTGAGTCACATAAACCTAGCTAGCACCATTTACACCACCTTTGTGATTCCCTGAGACCCTGCCCCACCTAAATTGAGGGCCCACCCAACACACTTCCAGTAGCTTTTTCATACAAATGCCTGTCTTACTCATACTGAGCACTTTCCTAGAATCTCTCAAAAGGTTCAAAAACCCCAAACAAGCAGCTCTGACCTGGCATGCCCCTAACCTCTTGCTAAGCAGAACCAAGCCAGGCACTAGTGGCAGCTGGCCTCAGTTCACAGTTCAGCCTCTCCCAGGCACCTCTAAGCCCAGCACAAGTGGCAACCATCTGTCTTTGTAGCTTACACTAAGTGGCCCCAGGCAGGGCACAGGCAACAGCTGAACTTGGCCTGCACAAGAATCTCTCCCCAAAGGCTACAGAACCAACACACCCAGTGGCCAGCTCCAGACCATACCAGAATACCACCCAACCACCTCCACGAAAACACACCCAAAGGGCACACTGGGAAGGCACCAGAGCCCTGCTAGTCCATATTCTGCTCCGTAGGATCAGCTCCTGCACAACAGCTCCTCAGCTGTAGTCATGGCCAAACCTCACAGCAAATCTGCCTGAGGTCTCACTCCCTCCCAGTGACATGCCAACAACAATCAAGGCTCAACTACAACAAGAGATTACACACAACCCTCACAAGGGACACACCTGGAGCACCTGGCTCAGGTGACCAGGCAGAATGCGCCTCTGGCCCCCATAGGACACCTACCACATAAGGCTGTACTACCAAGACCAATAGACAGAACAGCTCTACCTAACACGCATAGAATGAACACAGAAAGGCAACAAAAATGATGAGAAAAAGAAACATGCCCCGAATGGAATAGAGCAAAACTCCAGAAAAACAAAAACAAAACCAAAAAACAACTAAACAAAATGGAAATAAGCAATCTACCGGATGTAGAGTACAAAACACTGGAAACACTAGTTATAAGTAGCCTCAATGATCTCAGTGAAAACTTAAACAAAAAAATAGGAAACATAAAAATGTAGATAGAAAACATAAAAAAGAACCAGTCAGAAATGAAGAATGTAATACTTTAAATGAAGAATACCTTAGGAGGAATCAACAGTAGATTAGATGAAGTAGAGTATTAAATCAGCAATTTGGAAGAGAAGGTAGCAGAAAACACCCAATCAGAACAGCAGCAAAAAAACAAAACAAAACAAAACAAAACAAAACAAAATCGAAAGAAAGAAAGAAAGAAAGAAAGAAAGAAAGAAAGAAGAAAGAAAGAAAGAAAGAAAGAAAGAAAGAATTCAAAAAAATTAGGATAGTTTAAGGGGCCTCCGGGATGACACCGAGGGTACCAACATTCACATCATAGGGGTACCAGACAGAGAAGTGAGAGCAAGAAACTGAAAACCTATTCTAAGATATAATGAAAAACTTTTCTAACCTGGCATAGAAAATAGACATGTAAGTCCAGGAAGCACTGAAGGTCCCTAACAAGATGAGCCCAAGAGGCCGAAACTAAGACATGTAATAATTGAAATGCCAAAGATTAATGACAAACAGAGACTCTTAAAAGCAGCGAAAGAAAAGCAGTTAGTTCCTTACAGCTGATTGCTCAACAGAAACTTCAGGCCAAAAAGGATTGACAGGAAATATTCAAAGTGATAAAAAGAAAGTTCCTACATGTACAGTGTACCATAAGCAAAAGATCAAAATATTAAAGCTTGGCCAAAAAAATAAATAAATAAATAAAAACTAACTATCATGTGAATAGATTGAAAAAAGGGATCACTTGCCATTAAATATTTTATTCCACGAGCAATGGAGAGTCATGGAAACTTGTGAGTAGAGAGGTTACATTTTTCAATCTGTTATTAAGAAATACAATTGGAAGGAAGTCATAGGAAGTGAGATCTGGGTGAGAGTTGGGGAAATCAGGGGCTTACATGTGTATGAAGACAAAAACTCAGGCAGTGAAACAAAATGTATATATGGACTCAATTTGCTGAACTTCTTGAATCAATAAATTTATACTTTTCACTAAAATTTGGATAATGTGCTACCATTGTTTCAATTACTTTTTAAAACCCCATTTTGTTTCTTCTATTCTTGTGTCAATTACATACACATTAGACCATTTTATTTGTTTTTTGAATTAAAAAAAATTTAAAGCTTTTTAAATTGAGGTATAGTTTACAAAGATAATACACATAGATACTAAATATACTGGCTGATGAATTTTAACAAATATATGCACTCATACAACTACCAACTAATCAAGATGTAAAAAATTTCCACAACCACACAGTTCTCTCTGGCCTCTTTCCAGTCAATCTCCAGATATTGCACATAGGTTCATATTCTAGTTTTCTTTTTTCTTTTTCTTATTTTTAAATATATTTTTTCCTCTTCTTTCTCTTTCTGGTTAAAATTAAATGATGTGTATTGACTCTATACTCTGCAATATTTGTTAGGTTGTTAGTCTCATCATTAAAAATTTTTTTTATAGATACTGTGTTGTCTTCAGTTGAAGAATTTTCATTTTGTTATTTTTGATAATTCCTATTTGTTAGTTTCTAATTGTTTCATACATTGAAAGCACACTTCCTTTATTAAATTGAGCATGGTTATTTCAGCATATTAAAAATACTTGCTTCTAATTCCATCGTTTGAGTCACTTCAGGGTCACATTTTCCTTATTCTTCATTTATTGAGTAATTTATTCGGTATCCTGTACATTGTGAATGCCACATAGTAGACAACCTAAATTCTGTTATATTCTATCAGAGTTTGATTTTTTTGTAGTTTGGCAGGCAAATCAAGTTGTTTCAACTCAAATTACAAACTCTCACTTGGATTTCTGCTCAAATCTCAGTTCACTTCTTTTATCTTCATTTGGACTCTGATTTGTCTGTCCCATGCATACATAATTTGTTGCACTCCGAAAATGCATAAAATCTGAACAAACCTTAGGATAAATGTTAGAGTCACCTCCCTTCAGGGACTTCTCTTCACTTTCCAGCCACTATGGATGTTTCAAGTTCCGTGTTTAGGGTCTTCAGGCCTAAAAAACTGGGTTTTCCATCAGGAATTTAGAGCTCTGCATAGTTTGGAATGTGGTTTACCTAAGAATAAAAACCAGAAAACAAGAAACATCTCTTGCCTCATTCCTTTTCTAAGCCAACTTCCTGCTTTTATGCACTCTCCATCTTAGGAAATATTCCATTTTTTTTTGTTTTGTTTTGTTTTTTTTTTTTTGGCTTTGCTCCAGGGAAAGTATGAAATTTTTGTAATTTTATTTATTCCTTTTGTTGATCTACAGAGGTTTTAGGAGGTAGGTGGAGACATTAGGATATATACTGTATATACTGCCATTACTTCAGGCTTCTGAAATTCCTCCAAAAGATGTTTTTTTTCCCCCACCAATAATACTAGAATGCAGCCAAACATATTTGTATGTTTGCTGCTTGGCTATCAAAACAATGCTGACACTATATTCTCTATGCTGCACAAGCAATCAGAAATCCTTGATTCCCTTGGTAAGTAACTAAAGTTTAAAAAATGTGACTTTTGTTCTTTTATATATCTGTGTTAGAAACTTGACTCTAGTGCTCACTGGCTATACTTTCCCAATCATATGAACTTTCTAAGCCATATTCCTCATGATTATAAAATGAGAACAATCATACTTTTTTCATAAAAAATATACAATACATATACTACAGTATCAAATATAGGAACTGCCCTTGCCTTAGTTATACATATAATAAAACAATTTCTATGAGGTGAAGTTAATGCGCAACGTCATCCATTAAAATCAAATCAGGTTTAAGATCCTAATTCCTAATTCCATATTTGATGCTTTTCATAGTTTTATGCTCTTTTTTGGATTATTACTTTTTTTTTTTTTGTGCTCTGGAAGTGCTAACACTTTGAATTTTAATAGGTTTTTACATATTATTAGTAGCTGTAAGTTAAAAAAAAACTTTTGTGACTCTCAATGACAATAATAGTAATATAAGTTCAAGTCATGTCTCGGTGTTGTGGAATAGTAACTAAAATTTATATATATACAATGTCTGGAATACTATCGGTACACAATTATGTTGATTTACCTTCTTGAATTTTTGCATTAATCCTTACAAATATTTGCAAAGTATTTTTTATTGCCCCCTCCCTAACTAAATATTTTTAATTGTGTTGTGATTAATATTATGCTATTCTCTTACCAGGCTTATATTCTGCACTATGTTCTATTTGTTAGTAAGGCCCAAATTTTTTCCAGTCTTGTGAGTGACTGGGTTCTCCAGCAAATAGGTGAGCAACACTCCAGAATTTTTTTCAAATAGATATTTTCTTTTTTTTTTTTTTAGATAATGCATGTAACAGTGATATTACCATCAACTCAAATTTGACCTGAGTCTGCTTAAAACCAGCACCTATATGTTCTCCCTCTTGCAGAATAATATCTCTTAAGAATATAAACAAGAATGGCTGAGACATACCTCTTTCCATGTTACATAAAGAGTAGATAGGCATAGCTTTCAAAAAATTTAAATGTATCCCCAGGGGCAACCTTCTTCTAGGTAAAAGTTGTATTTTCTTAACTACCCTAAAAGTTTTTTCATTCGTCCCCACCATCTAAAGGACAATTTACATTGATGTCAGGCTGATGCTACAAGACAAGTCACAAAGCTCTCTGAGATTTTCATTTTAGGCTACCTCTTTGATTTAAACACTTAGAGTAGAGCCTCAAGTCCAATCTTTTTTTTTTTTTTTTTTGCATCTGAGAGTTCTCTTTTTCAAAACATACAAAGACCTTATATTTCTTTTCCTCCTTTTAAAAACAGAAAATCTCAAATATAGATATTAGCTCTCTCTTCTACAAGCAGAAAACCTTCATGTTTAATGGGGAAAAAAGTTTTCTATGTTTTATTGAATTTAAATTTTGAATGTAAGAAAATTTTATCTGCAAACAGAACTGGACCACTTTTAAGCACTATTATAACATGATTTTGAATGTGCCAAAGATAAAATTAATCAAGCTGAATAATGATGATAGTGGTGATGATGTGGGTAGAGATGATGCATGATGCATGATAACTTATCTAATACATGTTGAGAGCATAGGGAGAAATACAGATATTTCCTTAAGGCCAAATTTAAGGTATATCTATAAATGGTCATGATATACATACAATACAATAATTTCATTAACTAATACAAATAAAGTCTAAAGGTGGAACAGATAATTTCATAAAGTAGAGAGTTTACAAAAAAAAAAAAATGGAGAAAACAAGACTGTGTAATTAGATATCTTTGTGTTAAAAAGCAACCCTAGTAATTTATTGCTTTTTCAAATTCAAGAAAAAGATTAGTTTCTCTGAGGATCACTGGACTCAAAGAGGAAAAAAAGAAGATAACAACATTTAACTTGAACTACTGTTTTGAAATGTGATCATTTAAATAAAGGCACATGGCCACATGAGATTAAACAATATTTGACAGATTCTTTTCTCTCTATGTGTGGTTTGAGAAAACTGTATGAGGAAGATGGTCTATGAACTATATTTTTGTGTGGTGAGTAGGATTTATGCATGTAAACAGATAAAATAGTCAAAGCTATAAAAAGGGTATAGAAGTGAGTGATTGTATTGTGTAGTTCTATAAAAACATTTGTGATAAACGTTAAATCTGCAAATATATACTGAACTAAAATTGTTTATAACCTTGACAATAGGCCAAGGATTAAAAACATGTTTTATAAAAAAAAAAAAATGGGATTATTCAGAGTTTTTCTTTTATTTATAGCATGGAGATTAAACAACTTAAGTGGATCCCAAAGCTTTGCTTGGCAGTAAGACATATAATAAATTGCAGTAGAGATTTAGGAAAGAAAATTATTCAGAGAAGTCCAATTAGAATACAAATAATAATAGAAGAAGTAAGAGTAACTTAGATAAGCAGCAATAGTAGGTGTGAAATGGCTACGGCACATAACAGACAACTGGACTTAGTAACAGATTTGATGTATGTGTAGAAGGTGAGGTTGGAGGAAATAAATTCTTTAATGTCAAGAAGCTGAAAACTAGGAGATTGGCATATTAGTCAATAATTATATGATAGGAAATACTAATAGAGGTTAATATTCATATTATTAAGACTCATACATACTCAAGAGCAAAAAAACAAACAATCCAATGAAAAAAAATGGGCAGAACACCTGAACAGATACTTCTCCTAAGAAGACATATGAAAGACATATGAAAAGATGTTCAACTTCACTAGCAATTAAGGAAATTCAAACCAAAACCACAATTTAGATACTACCTCATATTTGAAGGAATGGCTGTTATTACCTAGACAAGTAATAACAAGTATTGGAGAGGTTGTGGGAAAAAAGGAACCCTCTTAAACTGCTGGCGGGACCGCAGATTGGTACAGCCTCTATGGAAAACAGCACGGAGGTTCCTCAAAGACTTAATAGAATTATCATATGACCCAGCAACTTCTCTTCTGGGTATTTACCCCCCAAAATTGAAAACATTATCTATAAAGGTATATGCACCCAGATGTTCACTGCAGCATTATTGCCAGTGGCCAACAAGACATGGAAACAACCGAAGTGCCATTAGATAGATGATGTATAAGGAGATGTAGCACTTATATACAACGGAATATTACTAAGCCATAAGATAAAATACTACCATTTGTGACAACTTGGATGGATCCTGAGATTGCATGCTAAGTGAAAAATAAGTCAGATAGAAAATGTCGAGAACTATATAATTTCACTCATAGATGGAATATAAAAATGAAAGCAACAACAAACAAAACAAACAAAACTCATAGACACAAACAACAGTTTAGTGGTTACCAGAGGGAAAGGGAGGAGGGGGGCGGTAGAAAAGGGTCAAAGGGATAAAATATATGGTGACGGAAGGAGATTTGACTTTGAGTGGCGAACACACAATGCAATATATATGACATATTATTGAATGTACACTCGAAACCTATATAATTTTATTAACTAATGTCACCTTAATAAATTTAATTTTAAAAATAAAATAAAATTGGGAAGACAAATATTGTATATTTATAATTGACATATAAGTAATATTTTTCAAAAAACTTGCAATTTAATTGTGAAATATATCATGCAAAAGGAGTATGTATATTAAACATTTATATGCATATACACATAGATATGCACACATACACACATAGAAACATACAGACTTTGGTTTTCAAATAATACCTGTTTGTGACAAATGACATATGCATATTTCTAGTGAGAAAAACTAAAAAAGCTTCTACAATGGGTGCTAAAATCAAAAGATATTTTTGTGGAATAATCTAACTGAAGAGTGAAAACTGGAAATTTGAAGTAAAAGTACTTTTGAAAAGAAAAAAAAAAACATTTCTAACAAAATTCTAATTTCCTTTTTGGCAATTGCCAAATCCTCATATTACACAGAGAAGGAGGCAAAAAAATTAAGCACAAGACTCACAAAAGAGTGGAATATTTACAGGTCCATTCTCCTGAAGAAAAAAGTATTACTGTTTAGTAGCCAACACAGAGAAGGGCAGGGCTCACAGCACCAATAAGATTTTCTATTTTTTTTTTTTTAGCAGGTGGGTAAACTGAAGGTATAAAAATATTACCCAAACTACATAAATTGTTTAACGTATATGTCATCACTGTTAAGATAGTCTTCTTTGACTTTTTAATGTTACTTTGTATAAGTACAACTTTGTTTAATAGTAATATAATAAAGCTGTATTTTTAAAATGTGTGTTGTATGTTTTTTCATAAATTGTTTTGGATATATAACTTGTGAACTGGATTATGTTGCCTCACTCTTATAGTTGATGCATTTGATTTCTGTTATGCTTTTTTATTTTGTACTGTGCCCTTTTAATCTTTGCTATTTATATTTGGCATAATTTGGAAGTCTTATATTTACAACTATGTAGATACAATTGCTGGAGAGAATTTTGCTAAGACAATAGGAAAAATAGAACAAACATGAATTAGCATTTATTGGAACATAAATAGAAAAAAATTAGAGTTGAGTTTAAAAACAGAAACAAAAGATTTACACAGCTCCCAGTTTATGGTTCAGCATGTTAGAAGCTTAGAAGGTGTCGCTCCATCCTAACACTAAGCAAACAATTGAAAAATCAACAACTCTTCTTAGAGTATAAGAGAAATAAGGTCAATGGACAAACTACTGGCTCCCCATTTGGAGAGACTTATAGGCAAATACAGAGAATCCCAACTTACCAGAACAGAAACCCAAGAGCAAAAATGCTGCAGATAGCAGTGTTAGGGAACCAAAACTTGAACTGTAATTGATAAATTGCTGGAGGTTTAGTGTGGATAACTCAGAGAGATAAAAACTCCAGGAGGACCCAGTCATCATATTGCCCCACAGTTTTATGACTTTTATCTCTTGGAATTCTATTCGCAGATTATCACAGTGATTATCTGAGAAAAATCCCCTCGTGCTTCCATCAGGGGAAGGGGAAATGGAACCACTTTGAAATATGCCAGAGAACTCTGTTCTTCTTCATAAGATCCTCCTTCAAGAGAAAATGCTTAACAGAAGCCTAACCTGCTGGGATTTTACCAGATCCAAGTGGACCTAGAGGAAGGGAAATACCTACCTTTAGCTAGTTGTATCCTTCCATAAGGAGGAAAAGATATATCCACCTCCAGCCCTGTCTAGCCTTCCATGTGAAAGGGATAAAATACCCAGCTTAAGCCCACTCTAGCCACTCTGTCCCACCTAAGGAGTGGTAGTAGCTGAGAAGCAATGGTAAAATTCACAGTTTAGGGGATCTATATAAAGAAACATAATAAAATCTATGAAAATAAAGATAGGAAGAATATTGGAGAAGGGATAAGTGACAGTAAAACTAAAACTTTTAGTTTACCTATTCAAATTGATCTAACAGATAAGTTTGTTCAAAATAATAGCAACAGTATATTAATTTATGTATATATATGCTTATGTATGTTGATGTACAAGTGAAATAAATGGTAATGATACAAGAAATGGAAGGGAGGAATTGGGATTAGTTTGCTAACATCAGGTCCTTACATTACCCTTGAAGCAGTATAGTGTTACTTGAAAGTGGATATAGATGAGCTGTGAATATATATGACAAACTCTAAGGCAACCATTTAAAAAAGTTAATTAATTAATAATTAAAATAAAAATAAGTATAATTGCTATGCTAAGAGAAGAGGAAATGGCATTATATAAATAGCTTAAAATCAAAAAAGGCAGAAAAAGAGTAGGCAACAATAGAAACAGAGAACACAGACAGCAAATAGAAAAAGTAACGAATATGGTTGATATCGGTTCAACTATATCAATATTCACTTTGAAAGTCAGTGGTCTAAATATACCAATTAAAAAAACAGGAATTGTTAAACAGACACTTTTCCCAAGAAGATATACAAATGGCCAATAGATATATGAAAAGATTCTCTATTTCAGTAGCCATATGGGAAATGCAAATCAAAATCACAATGAGATACCATCTCATACCTGTTAGAATGACTATTATCAATAAAACAAGAAACAGCAAATGTTGAAGAGGATGTAGAGAAAAAGGAACCTTCATACACTGCTAGTGGGAATGTTGTAAACTGATACAACTACTATGGAAAACAGTATGGACATTTCTCAAAAAATTAAGAATAGAGCAACCATATGACCCAACAATCCTTCTTCTAAATATCTACACTCAAAATTTGGAAACCTTTATTCATAAAAATATATGTACTACTATGTTCATTAAAGCATCATACCCAGTAGCCAGACATGGAAACAAACTAAGTGTCTTTCGGTGGATGATTGGATAAAGATGTGGTATATATATGCAATGAAATATTACTCAGCCATAAGAAAGGATGAAACATTGTTATTTGTGACAACATGAATGGATATTGAGAGTATCATGCTAAGCAAAGTAAGTCAGTGGAAAATGACAAGAACCACGTGATTTCACTCACATGTGGGCTATAAAACAGAAAGCAATGGATGAACAAACAAAATAAGCTAACTTGTAGATCCAGATAACAGTATGGTGATTACCAGAGAAGAGCATTGCAGGGAGGATGGAGAGGATAAAAGTAGGGTATGGTGATAGAAGAAGATTAACCTTTGTGTGGTGAGCACACAATGCAATATACAGATGACGATGTATTATAGAATTGTACCCTCAAAACTTATATAACGTTATTAACCAATGTCATCCAAATAAATTTAATTATTTTAAAAAAAGAAACACAGCAATTGTCAAGATTGAAACAAAACCAAGCTGTGTTGTTTATAGGAAACTCTAACTTTAAAATATAAAAATTATATAATATATTGTGCGTGTGTGGTGTATGTGTGTGTGTGTGTGTGTATATATATATATATATATATATATATATATATGAGAGAGAGAGAATGGATAAATTAAAAAACATTTTGAACTAGGTGAAAACACAATTTACCAAAATGTGTAGGATGTGGCGAAAGCAGTGCTTCGAGAAAAATCTGTAGAATTGAATGTATATATTAGAAAAAAAAAAAAAAGGACATCTAAAACCAATCGCCCAAGCTTCTACCTTAGAAAACTAAAAAAAAAAAAAAAAAAAAAAAAAAAAAAAAAAAAAAAAAAAAAAAAAAAGAGCGAATTGAATCCAGAGTAACAAAAGAAGAAAAAAAATGAAAATTAAAGCAGAAATCAAAGAAGTTGAAAATAGGAAATCAATAGAGAAAATCAATTACATGAAAAGCTGGCTCTTTGAAAAGATCAATAGACTTCTTAAGCCTCTCGCTAAGCTAAGAAAAAAAAGACCAAAAATATTTTACTCTTTTTGGAGTAAGTCAAATAAAATTCCTTAATGTAGAGGGGGATTGAGGTAAATTCAGACTAAGGTAAATTTTGGTAATATTCTTATACCTCCAGTTCACACAGCTGCTAGAGAAAAACTCTTCAGGGCTCTCAACAAGAGCATTGGTATACGAATATCACCAGGATATTAACTCAAATATATACAGACATTTGACATATAATAGATGTGTTTTTATAGATCAATGGGAAAGTACAGGATTTTCAATAAGTAGTACTTAAGAATTAAGTATCAACTTGAAATAAAATGCAACTACAATCTCATACAGTATACAAAATCAATTCCTGTGGGATAAGGGATTTGAAATGTTATGGCAAATTCATGAAGCTTTTAAGGATAACTTAGTATAATATCTTTATATTCCCAGATATGAAATATTTTCTTATGCAATACAGAAAGTACTACCCATATTCTAAGCAGCTCATTCAACTACACTTAAAGTAAGAACTTTTTGCTTAACAACACAGCACTATAGAGTGAAAAAAGGGCTTATACAGGTTTACTTTGGAATACACAAAAATTGACAAAAAATGCTTTCTAGCACAAATGAAGCTAACCTCCTTAAGACTCTACAAATCAATAATGTAGAGACAAACAAAACATTAGAAAAATATCAGAAAGTTGTAAATAGATATTTCACCAAAAGTTAAGTCTGTATAGCAAAATTATTAATGGAAACTCAACTTTTTTATTAATCAAGGAAAGATGAATTAAAAAAAAACAATGTAATATTATCCCACAACTAACATTTTGGAAAAATTAAGAATGAGGTCAGTTTCAATTATTGGTGAGGATTTTAAGTAATGGGAGCTTTCCTACATTTCTGGCTGAAAATTAAATTGTTATAACCATTTTTATGTAGCTCTTTATGACACAGTAAACTTGAAGATATTCACACTTTTGACACAGCATTTCAATTAACAATAATATACCTAGAGATAGCTTTGCATATAAACCCTTGCAGATAACTCCAATAGGAGATACATAAGTGACATCAATAGTTTAAGTTTTAGTCCTGCTTAACATAGGTTTTGTTTAAAATTTTTGTTTTATTTTAATATTTTAAATATATATGACAAATTTCATACTGTAAAAATGTTTTATAAAGTGTCATATAACTATTTTATCATTTCAAAATATTAGAGGAAATGATTAGTTTGACTTAATAAACATAATAATATTAAGATGTATTTTATTGCTAAACTATGCAAATAAATTTGAAAATCTAGGTTAAAAAAGCTAATTTACTTGAAAAGGCAATTTAACAAAACTGCCTCCAGAAAAGCTGAAAATTTACAAAAGGTGCTTAAAGTAATTAAAGAAACTAACTTCCCAATAGAAGGCCCATATGAGTTCTTTCAGGAATGGTGGATTTTTCTATCTTAGAAATTCTATTGATATTACCCTCCATATCAGTAAATCAGAAGATAAATTAAGATGATCAACTACCTAAATAACTACATCAACATTAATTTGAAAAAATAAAGCATCCATTCTTAGAAAGGACCAAATAGAAATAGGTGATTATTTTCTTCCATTAAAAGTATAGATGCTAATCCAAAATTAAAGAAAGTAAAAGAAAGTTCAAAAGAAATATTTATATTACTGTTAAAAAAAAGATACCTATTAATTAAATAAGTTTTTTTTTTTCATGGCATCTGGAATTATCCACCAATACAATTAGAAAAGAGAAAAAATAAAAAGAACATAAGAACAAAGAAAATAATAAATTTATTTGTCTCTTGACAAAGTATGTAATTATAGACATGGATTATATCATCGTATACTTCACATACACTAAAAACATCCTCTGAAAAACTGTTAGTAATGATAAGTCAAGTCAGCAATACACAGTAATTAATAGACTTCATAATATAATCCAGAACCAGTTGGAATTCATAAATTAATTAAAATTCCACATGCAATATCCTGTTTAATTAAATATAATAAAATAAAATAAATGTAAAATTTAGGAATAATATAACAACAAATATAACAGTATCTGTGAAAATAAATAAACAGTTAATGTTACTGAGAATCTTAAAAGGACCATTGAACAGAAAAGGTTTCCCTATATTCCTGCCTAGGAAGACACAACTTTATAAATATTTTAAATTTGTCTTGAGTTAATTTATAAATCCATTTGACCCCAAATAAATATCAAAGGGACTTTTTTTGGTAGAATTAGATTACTTGTTTCTATAATTCAAATGACAGTATTAATATGTAACGAAAGTCAGAATAATTCTGAAAGAGAACAGTAATGAGGGGGAATTTTGCATAATAGATATTTAAATATAATTATAAAATTAAAATTGTTAAAATGGTGATGTTAGTACATAGACAAACAGATAGATCCATCCATGCAACAGAATGGAAAGTCCAGAGACAGGCTAAAATATTCTACAGAATTATTGTATGACAAAGATAATACAGGATAAATTGGAAAATCCCAATTGTTTAATAAAATGTTTGTACAACTTGGAAGCTTTCCCCAAAAAAGTAAAAAGAGAGTAATAAATTTAAAAGCACATAAAAATAAATTCATATGGAAACATATATTGAAACTTAGTATTAGAAAAATAATGATATAGATTAGTTGAATGATCTGACGCTAAGGACAATCCATTTAATATGATGTAAACATCAATATATTAAAAGATTTATGAGTTCATAATAATGAAAAATACATGACAAAAGGCAATTTAAAGAATCAAAATGCAAACATGAAAACATTTGCAATTTCTCACATAATAAAGGAGATAAGTATACCCATATATGAGGAAATATCCTTTAAAGTATTTACACAAAAATGAAATGACCGAAAAATAGAAAAAATATATGAAGATGATAATAAGCAGAAAAATAAATTTAAAGGACCATTAAACAATTGGAAAGATGATCAATCTTTCTAATAATAAAATAAATCCAAATTTTAAACACTCTAATGTTTTCTTTTTTTAAAAAAACGTATCTAACTGGTAATGATCAAATAGTCGTTGATATATTATAAAGGTGACTGTGTTAGGATAAGGGTATTCTCATGCCTTTCTTATGGGAATATAAACTGGTATAATATCTATAAAGGGAAATTTGACATAATTCATACATTACAAATGCATTCACTCTTTGAACTGCCAATTTCAGTTATAGATATGTGTTCTTTAGAGGTAATCACACATGTGAAATGACAATGGAACATTGTCGTAAAATAAAAATTGGGAAACAATCAAAATGTCTATCAACAGCAAGCTGCCTAATAATTTATGGTACAGTCATAATGTACCATTGTACAGCTGTAGAAAGAAATGTATACGTTCCTATGAGACAATACTCAAAGTGTATTTTAAGTGAATTTTAAGTGCATAAACAAAAGTGCAGAATGGTGAATACCCAATAGTTTCTTGCAAAAAGTGAGATATATTTATGTGTGTGTTTGTGTGTGTGTGTGTGTGTGTGTGTGTGTGTGTGTGTCTGTGTTGGTATGGAGAGAAAGGGAAAGAATGTGAGAAATTGTTTTTTAAGAGTATTTTAGAAACTAGAAAATTGAATGCCTTTAAAGAGGAAAATTGAATGGCCAGACAATGCAGTTGGGGAAAGAATTTCACAATACGTTCTCTTATGTTTTCTAATTTTTTTAAAACAAGCTTTTTATCTATTAAGTAAATAAATGTTTTGCTCATTAACTGCATAAATAAAAATTTAAAGATAAAAGAAGAAGGAAGGAGGAAAGAAAGGAAGGAAGAGAGAGAAGAGGAGGGATGGGAGAGATAGGAAAGGAAGGAGGAGGGAGGGTGGTGTTGATTTTGCAGTCTCTGAAGTTACCTAGGTCAAATTTAAAACTGGCTCCTGTACACGGAGAAATAGGAGATGCCTAGGAAAGAGACAGACCACTCCAAATTGGTAGGTAGCAGGTTTACTAAGCAAAGGAACTTACATAGAAGGCTTGTCTTCTGCTGCCACAAGACAAATCTCCACACCTGCCCGTCAGAATCTTGAGTGGCTATACAGAGGCTATAAATTGGCTTCAGCTCAGGTGTTCTCAATGACACATTATTAAGCTTGCATCCTTAAAGAGGCTCCTACTTAGGGAGTGATGGGCTGAATGTACATTCCCAGGACAGGGATGGGGGTGAGGACTGCCCAGGTCCTGCAATCACATCCTTTGGTGCCCACCTCTAACACAGGAAAGGAGAGAGGGAAGGAAAATGGCATGCATTTATAACTTTAATCCTATATTAAAGAGGCTGTTGAAGCTAATGATTCAGATTCTTATAACATGACATTGAACTATCAATTCAGATAAGCATAAATGATGGAGGGCCTAAAGAACATCATCTTGCATTTGTAAAGCCAAATTCTAACCACAATTTGTAAACAGTTTTTTGGTTTAGAACATACTTGCATGCATGTGTATCTTTCTCAGGTAGTTAGTATATATTTTTTAACTTTTAAAAATGGTTAATTAGAACCTCAAAAATGTCAAGTGATGCACAATGAAGTACAGAAATTAGTTTTTAAATCAAAGTCTTCTGATTTTACGCCCAATGTTCTTTACAAAGTACCTCATTTTCATAAATGTAAATAACTGCCTTTCTGATCTCCCCCATCCTCTAGGCTATAATAATTTTGGTGCAAACATTAGAAGCTATCTGTGAGCATGGAAGTAAATAAAAGAATGAATGCATGAATGAACGAGCATTAATTCAAGGACCTTAGAGAAAGAGAAATTTAAAAATAGAATATGTTAAATGTAGGAACATCTTTAAACTCAAAAGCAAGTGTGTTGGGAGCAATATGATCTTTCCAGAGGTCAATTAAGCTATTTCAAAAGTATTAAAATGAATGACCACATGCATCCAGCAATTTTACTTCTAGAGATTTTTCCTAAGAAAATAAACAAATGCACAAAAACATTTGTAAAATTATACTTAACATACATATGTCACAAAATAAATTGTGATATTATTATAAGAAACAGACTAAAATAGATTCACTACCAAAATAAAATGTGTACAGGAAAATTCTGAGTTTTTTGTTTGTTTGCTTTTTACTTCTTTTTTCTAACTACTCTTCTTTTCACACTAATTAAAATACTCATCAAGGTCTCCACCAAGTATATATTTGCTTGGGCTCCTTTAAAATGGTGAGAGTTCGACATCTGTAGTCTAGTCTTCCATTTCCTCAAAGTTTAATGCATTTGAGCATTAGTGTTTATTTAGAGCCAGGTGCAAAGCTCTCTTGTAGCCCACAGATTTGATTGGAATCAGTCACTATATTTGAAAGCATCATGCTTCTCCCTTTCGAACCTTTTAAGATCAAAGTGTTGCTGGCCCTGCTTTCAAGCTCAACACCTAAAGACCTCACTATCAATTAAAGGATCCTCACTCAAAACCCGCTGGAGCCCTGCATGATGTTCCTGAAACATACTTCTAAAGAGATTCCTAAGACTTACAGATTTAGTGTTCTAAAATAGGCACTCTTTCAGGCAGAATCATTTTCCCTCTGTCTCTGACAGTAAATTGTAAAAAAAAATTCCTCCTGATACTCAAAGTCATCAGAAACCTTAAAAGAAAAACTAGCATTTTTGTACTGGATAGAATGTTCCGTAATTGCGATTAAAACCTTTATCCATTTAAGATCTTGGTCATCATGCTTGGTGTCTCTTATTTCCCTCCCTATGTTCTGTTCATAAATACAACTTTATTAAAGTAACATTTTATATATTGTATGGTGTCAGTAACCAGCAATGAGCTATTTACTCCTAAAGGAAGAATAATCAAAAACAAAATATCAAATTTTAGGTTGCAAATTATATAGATTTATATGTTTAAAAATATCTTATAAAATTTGTATCTAAATAAAGCAAACTAATAATTTCCTTTTTGTTATATGGTGGTCCAATTTGGGATTCTGTCATGGCTATGTCACATGGGCTCTTCAGATATAATAGCAAACACAACAGATTGTCAATCAAGGACTTCTTTTAATATTTATAAGGAGCAGTAACGTGTGGAAAATTAAAAAAGGAGATTCTCTCCTTGGGAATTGTGAGATGACTAAGCTTATTTGCTTCTATCTTTAAACTAGAGTGTCTTAACTTGACAAATTAAGATGGGACCAACAGGTACTATGTGATCAATGAGATAGAAATGAGTGACATTCAATCATATCTTGCATTATCATATGCACATTTTAATAAGATAAATGATGACCTTGTATCACAGACAAGACACAGCCCATCTTTTTTCCCCCCACAAATTGTCAGTTTCTTGAAAAGAGAGTATACTAAGAAGCTGAAATACAACTCTTTGCACTATTTTGCTTACATAAAATACCCTATAAGAGCAATTTCACCCCGTCTGTAATATCAAATGATGCCTTTAATCTTACGCATATAAAGCCCTACTGCCAGAAGAAGGTAAACTAATGGTAAAGAAATCTCCTTTTCCCGTGCCATTTCAGTAACCTGAATCAAAGTGAGATTACTACTTGATTTTTATACCCATATGATTATTGAGTGCTTTTGAGCACAAATACCTGCGGAACAAACATATATATGTATATGTTCACATATATATACATATGTAAACATATATATTGTTTACCATGTTTTTCATAGGAACGATTAAAGAAATTTGTAAATCATATTTTAATTATCTCTTTAATCCACAATTAGCCCATACATGGCGTAAAAGACTTCCACAGAATTTAGACAGTTAAATAAAGTCAACTACTAAACATTTGCTTTAATTTTGTTTTTCTCAGAGCAGATACACATCAATAGCCAAATGCCTTTGTTTCTTTTCTTCATTCCTGAGAGTCAGACTACATGTCAATAGTATAATGTTGTTTTCAGTCTGCTAAATTTTATAACAAAAGGAATTAGTTTTTCCTGTGAAAGAAGTACTACAATGGAGTAAACCAAAATTAAATATTTTATGACTTTTGTCATTTTATAGTGACAAAAATCCTTATTCCATATTTCCAGTTACTTAAGAATCATGGTATTAAAGCCACATATTTTGTTTATAAGGAATTAGTCTCTTTCCCCAAAGATTCTGTTAGGATTTTGAAACCAGGTCTAAAATAAACAAAGTATGAAATAAAATTCCATTAATTAGGAAGAAATCAGTATGAAAAGACTGGAATTTACAGATGGGCAAGATGTCTGATTGAATTTACAGGCAATGCAGATTGGCTGCAGATGGTGAGGAAACTGGTCCAGAACTTAAGTTCATACCAGTTTTGTTTTTAGTTTAGTTTAATGTCTTCAAGCCTGTTTCCCAAGTTCTTATTTTGAAAGGCAAAGTCCTCTCATATGAACTAGACTTCAGGACTTTTCATTTCACTATTTCATAAAATTCATTTTTTTAATCCACAGAAAGACACTGTAGACATTATCATTATCACCTGGGATTTGATCTTGTTTATGCTTTTTAAGCAAATTAATTTAGTTACCATCATCATTTGCTTCTGAAGGCAGGATCTTCCAGTTCAACCTGGCATCAAACTAATCCATGATATTTGACAATGAATATGCTATTGGAAGAAAATGAGTACCACTAAGAATAACCCAAAATAAATTAGCTTATGTAAATTATCGTGATTAAAAAATTTTAAATATAATTAACACACTATTTAGACAAGACAATCAGTATCAGATCATAATCTAAGATTTATAAAAACTACTTTGACTAAAAATGTCTTTATCTCAGTCTGGCCCTAAACAGATGATGCTATACTAAGATAATTCTTAAATTTGTCAAGTTTTCTAACACTGTACCTATCTGAATGAAACTGAAAATGCAGTTGAGTTCAAAAACTTTATATTATCATCTCTAAAGCCAGCATAGAAGCTAACAAAAGAAATATAGTATTAAGTCAAAAATTTGGCCTCTGGAGTTGAGTCTCTGGAGTTTATATCACAGTTTTACTACTTACTAAATATCTGTGAACTTGAGACTGTGATAAACTCTTTGTGACCTGGTTTCCTTACTTATAAAATGAGTTAGGTTCTTAGTTGCACACAACATAACTCACTCTAGCTAGTTAAATCAAAAGGTATTTATTAAGTATGAGTTAAAAAATATCTTCCTATTGAGCCAGAGAGTAGATATTTTAGTCATTGTGGGCCAATGGTTGAAAATACTCATGCTGTACATTTTAGTAAAAATAGCCATAGACAATGTATAAATAAATAGATATGACTGTTCTAAGAAAATTTTATTTACAAAAACAGGCATTGCCAAGCTCTGCATTCAAAAGATACTTTGCACCTCACACAGTCTTGACGATTTCAAAGGTATAGATGTAAACCCAGAGGTATGAAGCTCGTTTTAATGGCAAAAACTACTGTGCCATACTTTTCACAGGCATTATCCTACCATCACTGCCCACAGAAATTACAGCTTGCAGCATCAGACACTGAGCACTGACAGGACACCTACCAACGGGACCATTATGTGATCTCTCCATTGTACTCTACTTCTTTCCCAGAAAGATGGATTCAACCCAAATTTCCTGTTTTATTTTACATTGCTGTTTCCTTTGAGTGTACCTCACTGAAGAAAAGTATGCCATATGATGCAAATGAGTCTGGGAATGTAAAATTTTGGGCTTCTAGCTTGAAAAATTATGATTCATGATGGTGAAAATTACCAAAATATGGGAAAGATGTTTAAAATATATTATGCCACAAAATGACAGAGACCTATGATGTAGACAGATACAAACAGGATTATCATAATATTGTCATGATAATTAAACAATTCCTGGCATCCTTTCATTTCAATTTGAAGATATCTTTTAACCTGTCTTGTAAGAATGGTCTAGTGTTGCTGAATTCTAAGTATTTCTTTGTCTGGGAAACTATCTCGCCTTCATTTTTGAAGGACAGTTTTTTCAGGTATGGTTTTCTTGGTTAGGAATTTTGGGTGAAAAGCACATAATTATCTCAATAGATGGAGAAAAAACACTTGACAAAATTCAACATCCTTACATAATAAAACTAAGACTTGAAAGAATGTACTTCAACTTAATAAAGGCTTTATGTAAAAAGTCCACAGTTAACATCATACTCAATGGTAAAATAAATAAATAAACAAACAAACAAATAAGTAAGTAAATAAATGGATGGATGGATGAATGAATGAATGAATAAATGAATAAATAAATATAAAAACTATTCCTTTAAGACAAGAAACAAGAATGTCCAATATTGCCACATCTATTCAACAGAGTATTGGAAATCCTAGCCAGAAAAATCGGGCAAAAAAAAGAGAATGAAATGCATACAAATCATAAAATAAGTAAAACAATTCCTATTTGCAAACAACATGATCTTATATACAGAAAACCCTAAATATCCATAAAAAAAAAAACTGTTAGAACGGTTAATAAATGAATTTAATAAAGGTGCAGGATACAAAATCAAATACAAAAATCATTTTTGCTTCTATACACTAACAACACATTATGTGAAAAGAAAATTAGAAAAACAATCCTTTTTTTTATTGCACCATATTGTTCCCCCATTTTCTTCAGAAATTTATTTAAATGTCACTTTCTTATACTTCTCATACTTTCCTTTACTGTTTAAAAAAAAATTCTTAAACTCTAATCATCACAATTATTTCTTTACTCTCTCCCTAACTAGAATGGAATCTCTACTAAGATACAGATTTTTTTCTCAGTTCATTTCCTCTTGCATCTCCTAGAAATGTGCCTGCCCCACAGTAGATTCTCAAAAAGTATTGTTGAATACAATAATGAATACAAGAGTGACTATTTTTCAGCTGCTGCACTTACTCATTTTCTTGAAAATTGATGCTTTGCTCTCCCTTCAGCCTCTAAGGACTCTGTAGTTTAGCTTCCATTACTTTTCCACTCTTGATTCATACTAGTCTGTTGGACCTCTTGTAATATATGACTTGCTCAGAAAAATATATGGTATTTAGTCTGAGGACCTACAAATAGATAAGCAGATCTGTTCCCATCTCTTCATAATTATCTAACAATTTTGCACTTAATTATAGACATTTTTCTGTTCTTCAGGAGATTCTAGATATGAGAATATGAGGTAAATAAGAAGGAATATATAGATTCAAATAAATTGACAATGATTACATATGTTATATCTTATGTAATTGAAACTGAAATCTTAAAAAGTAATTTCATGAGAAAACTGAGACTTGAGACTTTAAATAACTTTCTGAATTTCATACCTAGAATTATATGACCAAGCTACTCCATCCTCTTCTCACCCTATACACTGCCTCTCTTACAACAAAAATTAGACTTGATCAACATCAGAAATAGTCATCATACGCACAGGCAATGGAATTAAAAGTTGTAGCAATTGGTTTTGTATTAATCAGCGGAAATTGAGCAAAATCATTATTATATTTTTCCTTTTTTACCCAATTTTATATTTATTTAAATTAATAGTCAATAAATTGAAATAAGTAAAAGACCTTAACATAAGAATCTTTGCACATTATACACAGGTAAATTAATTTCCTTAGAAGTGTCAGTCCAAGATTGTTATCCAAAAAGCTCATTTAGTTCCATCAACTTGCACATTTGTCATAAAACACTCAGGAGTAATATTTGAAAATATATTAATGGACTCCCATGATGGCCCTTCTTTTATTTCTCACAGATTAACCCACAGACAGGAATAAAACATTTCTCTTTCAATCACAAAAATGTTACAATATTCCCTGAATATGTTCATTTTCCCCCTATTCCTTTGGAGAGAACATGCTCTCAGTATCTTAAACAAGATTCTTCCGGGAAGGACAGGTTAGGTGAGAGGGACTGGAAGGATGCAGCTGAGAAGGGTGTCTGCAGAGAGAAAATGAAAACAAAAATAGTAGAGAGAGCAAAGGGTGCTTGCTGTTCACAGCTTTCAACAGCTCCATTTCAAAACTATTAGAGAAAACTGGGGGTCAGATTTCTAAATACTTAAGGGACCCAACAGGACTACATAGCAAATAAAAACATCTTGTTAATTTTACTCTTTAAAAAACTACTTATTTTTGCCAAAGCCATTTTCTCTCAAGTGTACTTTTCACAGTGAAACCCTTTGAAATTTCTGTCACAGCAGTGCTTTGGAAATAAATGAAACAACTGAGAGATACTCATTAATTTTATCACATATTCACCTCTGTGATTCAGATTGTTTTAATTTTCCCTAAGCAGTGAGTTTAAACAATTGTTTCTAATTTAAATGTAGTTTGAAAGAAATAAAATAACTTAAATTTGTTTTCACCCTTCCTAAAGCAAGTTCAGATGAATTTTTGTACTCTAAAATGACAAATACGCAACATGGATTTCTCACTACTACACACACACACACACACACACACACACACACACACACACACACACACACACACATGCACAGACACACACAAAATCAGAAGTAATTCCAACAAGGAATACGTGAAGCCCAAATTGGCAATTAATATATGCAAATGATAGTTATACCTTGATATTAATTTCCCAGTAAATTAAAGGGCCTGCCCACACATGCATCATTGTGTTACTGCTGCAACCACTCACAGTCTTAGCTTGTCTTACTTAGTTTGTCTACTGCTTTGTTTCCATTCTTATTCCTTTAGGCATCACCCTCATGAAATCTGATTTCTCAGAAATTTGGTGAAAGTTCTTACAATTTATTCACTGTCTAATTTCTTCCTTTAGTGCTCCCTTCAAAGCCCACGAGTACTTCATCTAGAAAGATTTATGTTCTCATTCATCTTCATCTCTGACTTTCAAAATTGTTAAATATTTTTACTAACTTTCCTTCTACCACAATATATTTCTTTACCCCTCTTTTACAACCTTTATATTATAAACACTGTCTTAAAGATACGTTTTTATGCAAATACAGTTATTTCAAAATTTAATCAAAAGAACACTGAACATAAATGTAGAAAATCTGAGTTTGAAGCCTGATCTTGCCATTCATGAGAGATTTGGACCAAATTATCCTAAATTCTTTGAATTTACCTATCCATATGAAGCCTGGAAATGATAACTGTCCTGCTTATGTAAAAATAATTCAATTAGTATCAAATGAGAAGCATGTGATATTGGTAGTGGGTGTGGAGAAGACTGGGAGAAAATTCCCTGATATCATTATATGAAATGAAGATATTAAAAAAAAATTACATGTATGTTTATACATTTTAAAATTAAAATTATATATATACACATCTATCTATCATCTATCATCTATCTATCATCATCTATCTATCATCCAGCATCATCTACCTATGTGTTTTTTGAGAGAATAATTATCAAGTATTATGTCAGAGAACACAATTGGTCAATGTATCTACACTTGTCAAGGTCTTATTCCCACAATTTCAGAAACTGATTAGTCAAGATTTGATGGCACAGAAGCCAAAGTAGACACTCAGGAGTGTTTTAGAAGTCTACTATGCCTCAGAGTAAGAGTTTTTGACCTTTAAACCCCATGCCAAGGGTTATTTGGGGTATGACTTGTAGAATTCTCTTAAGCCATATATGTCCATTTTCTCCTATAAGTTAAATCTAACAAGAAATCTGTCATTCACATTTCCAAACTTCAAAAAACTTTTCAAAAAAGATCTGACATAGTGCTTTATTGCTTATGATAAGTAATACATTTACTGTTCTAAAACAAAACGGCAAGTGAGAATATTATATAGTACTTAAAAATAAATAGGCTAGCCTTACAGAAAAAAACACCTATGCCAATAATTTGGCCAGATAAAAACTAAAGAGATTAAGAGGGTGAGAGTGTTTGCTTTCATGTTCTCATGTTTTTTCCCTGCAGGCACTGACTCTGGTCAATTAACTGATCTGAAATGCATTTTCTCCAACTTCTGTGGTTGCGTCATTTCCACAGCTTATTTTCTTTTCTAAAGTCTGCACTGACACAATATGACTTTTTCCAAATGTTTTTGTCTCCTGTGAGAACACTGGGTTTTATACAGAGAGATATAACAAGGTTTTACATAGAAAGAAAAATGGGGAGATATAGCTGTGTATCAAGAGTTAAACTGTAAAATCCATTGCTGAGTAGCTCACAGCAGATCTTCAGGATTACCTTCAAGAGACAGAACATGCACAGATGGACTAACATGTCTAACAAAATTTTTTTAAATATAACTTGAAAATATTATTTTGTCTACTCTAGAACAATAAAAGGGGAGGTATGGTAGCAACTATTGGCAGGGTCCATGCCTACATATAATTAGTGTCTAGTAGAAAACCCACCTTGGTTTAAAAATCTTTATGACAGTCCCTCCAGTCCATCCAACCCTATTGTGAGATTGCATGCACAATAGGATCAAACTTAGTACAGGCTGGCATTGTTCTAAGGAACTCAGATGCTGCATCATTTGATATAAGGTAACTCACTATCATCACTCTCATTCTACAAATGAGCATATTAAGAGTTACAGCAGGGTTACCCAACCTCTGGGCCATGGGCAGCTATCCTTCCCTGGCCTGTTAGAAACTGGGCTGCATAGCAGGAAGTCAGCAGAGGGTAAGTAAGCAAAGTTTCATCTGTATTTGCAGCCGCTCCCCAGCACTAGCATCACCACCTCAGCTCCATCTCAGATCATCAGGCATTCGATTCTCATAGAAGGAGCAGTCCCTGGTGTGAAAAAGGTTGGGGAACACCGATTTAGATAACTTAAATGATTTGACACATTTAAGTTGTGACTGGATGTCACAACCAGTTCTTGCTCAAGCTGAGATCTGGAGTTGAATTGTAGAGTCTCTGCACTATTCTCTATTTAAATTTTCCTCAATGGTATTTAACTTTCATCTAGACTTCTTGTCCTCATTACATGTTCATTAAATGATTTTGTAGCTAGCGTCTGGCTTTTGAATATCTTTATTTTACACACAAATATTCTAAATTTTGGTATGGTTATATAGCTAGTATAAATTAATGGATTGGCATTCTGGTTTTATACATCAATCACATAAACATGGGTAATAGAAGACTGCTCAAGATTGATGGTTTTGTTATCAGTATGATGACAAAACTAGGTTTTCAGGGTTGCATATTTACCAAATAATGATCTAATAATTTAATTGGGTCAAGCAGTTTTCCAAGAGAGGAAAACCAGGTATAAGAAATAAACTTAGAAATGAGTTAATTGCTCATATTTGAGTAAGAAAGGAAAGATAATAGGGACTATATATAGAGAGGCCTAAGTACATGAATTATGGAAGAAAAACTGATCTGGAGGCTGAAGGCTAGCCAAGATATGTCTTTTGAGCAACATACTCATTTTTAATTTTTGTATTGTTCAACCAATCTATCTCTGTAACATAAAGGTGAACATTTTGGTTGGTTTCGAGAAAATTCTAATATAGTAGTGGCCCCTTATATGTGGTTTTGCTTTCTGTAATTTCAGTTGCCCGTGGTCAACTGGTCTAAAGATATTAAATAGGAAGGTCCAGAAAAACTATTTATAAACTTGAATTTGTGCACCATTCTGAGTAGCATGATAAAATTGCACGCTGTCCTTCCTGGGACCTGAATCACCTTTTTGTCCAGTATCTTCATGCTGCATGTGCCACCTGCCCATTAATCACTTAGGTGCCAGCTCAGTTATCAGACTGACTGTCACATTATCACAGTGCTTTTGTTCAAGTAACTCTTATTTTACTTAATAATGGCCCTAAAGTACAAGAGTAGAGATGCTGGCAATTCAGATATGCCAAAGCAAAAGCAAAAAGTAGGTTATTGAAGTAAAAATTGAAAGATCTTGACTTATTAAGAAAATAAAAAAAATTGTACGGTGAGGTTTCTAAGATGTATCATAAGAACCAATCTTTTATCTGTAAAATCGTGAAGACAGAGAAAGAAATTTGGGCTAATTTTGCTGTTGTACCTCACACTGCAAAAGTTACAGCCACAGTACATGGTAAGTGTTTAGTTATAATGGAAAAGACTTTAAATTTGTGGTTGTAAGACAGGAAAGAAAATATGTCTCAATTGACGTCAACATGTGCCAGAAAGCATCGAGCCAAAATGAAGATGTCAGTAAGGTATCACCTGAAACAAGTGACACCAAGTCATTTTACTGCAAGTTAGTGATGGTTACAGAGTCAGGAATAGGTTTGGACTGAAAATTATAAACATTACTGGAGAAAGAGGGAAAACATATTCACATAAATTTTATTAAGTATGTTATTATAATTGTTCTAATTTATTATTAGATATTGTTGTAAATCTCTTATTGTGCCTAATTTATAAATTCAGCTTTATCATATGCATGTATTTATAGAAAAAAAAACATAGTATATAAAGTGTTTGTACTGTCACGCTTTCAGGCATCGATCTACTGGGGGTCTTAGAATGTATCACCCATGGATAAGGGGGGAAGAGTGTAAATGACTTTACTTTAATATAAACTACATGCTAGTAGGAGATATCAAACTGGTAACTTAGTAAAGCCTTAAGGTAGCCCTACAGACTTACATCAGAACAAAATTAAATGTGAAGCCCAGTTTTTATTACTGAAACTATAGCCTGCGAAGTTTGATATGAGACAAGAAAACAAGGAAAAAGAAAATATCTTTGAAGAAGGAGATGGAAAGGTCTTTCTAATAACTCTCAGCCAGGAAAGATGCTCAGTTTTGCCTGCTTTAGGACATGAATGTCTGCATATCATCTCACTAGAACAACAAACCATTTTAAGGCTCTATCCAGTGCATTTGAAGAATTCTTAAACATCTATCTATCAGTTCTTGAATTTTATGCATTAGTAGATTAATAATTAGAAATGAAAGTAAGAGTAGTGTAAACAATAAAAATACAAACTGTGAGTAATGTACACTTAAAAAACAGTGCCTTATCCCTTTTAGAATTGAACACTGGACAGTTACAGGGAGACTATGAGGTTCTAGAAATAGCTAAATCTGGTTGCACACCAAGAAAGAAAAGAGAAAGGGAATGAACATTCATCTCCACTGGATGGAAATAAAATGACTCGGCAATACACCCTGAATAAACACAAAAATGTGCTCTTCTTACATATTAGACTCATGATAATAGAAAATTATTTATCTGGAGGTTCAGTTTTTATGATGGGTTGGGAAAATAATGGACTAGAAGCAGGAACTTTATACTACTTGGAGTGTGTTTGTGTTGGGTGGGGGGCATCTACATATCCCACAAGAGCTGATTTGTGTGAACCAAGTACACAAGTGACAGTCAATAGGGCACCATGAATTAAACAGTATAACTATGAACCATGCATCAAAAGATATTTGAGTTCCAGTTCTACTATTAACACGACATACATGATGTATGCCTTTATATAAGTAACTATCACAATTTTCTTGTAAAAATGTTACACATCACAACAATGCATAAGTGTAGAAGAAGCAAATGTCTCTTCTAGAAGCTATTAGGGTAAGTGCTATAGGGAACTTAAAAAAAAAAAAAAGAAACACCAACAAGACAAGCCAACAAAAAATGGTCTTAATTCTAGAATTTTATAATTGTAAAAACTCGGCTCGTAGAAGATGTTCAGGAGAAAATACATATATGTGTGCATATGTGTATAAGTATATGTATATACATGGAGCTCTAAAGCAATAATTTGGAATGGACAATGTGAAAGATGAATAAAAAATATTTAAAAATCACCTGAGTTTTTCCTTGTAATTTTTATTTTAGAACAGGTTCCACAGTGTTTTCAGAATTTTTTATCTCTATCGATGTTATTATATACATAGTAGAAGCATTAGTATTTTCAAGGTAGAGTGAGCAAGTAGTTTAGAATGCAGTTCTGTTTGTTTTCAAAAGCCAGAACACTTCTAGTTATTACAGAGAACAGATGACCTAAAACCTCACTTTTAATAGTGTGTTCATATTCATCTTTTCCACATGCATAGGTAAGGCCCCATTGTAAGTCCAATACCAAACTTCAAGCAAAGTAGATATGCAATTTCAAAATGTAATAGGCACTATGACATAGTTTTCACTTGCAAATAGGTTCCATTGAAAAGTAACAAAGGCATGAATATCCTTGTTGTCTTAAAGTGTACTTCATGTGAGTTTTAAAAAAGAATGATGAATAGAGTCTGTTTTATTAGGTTCCACTAGATATCTTTAAACATGACGAAAGGCTTCAAGTCTCTGGCCATTTGTTGAAAGAGTAATTTGTTTTCGATTATTCACTTACTGAAACAGATGCATTTGAAACAGGAGATATGGACTGTCTCTGGTACAGTATCAGTGAGAAGAATATGTAATAGACATTTCAATCATGAAATAAAATCCACATTTCTTTGTCTGTGCATGATAGTGGAAAGTTGATGTCAATTTTTCCAGCTGAAATCTGAAAATAGCAGCTAAGAAAATAAATTGGCAAGTGACTTTTTAAATATAGTAGTGAGCCAGATAGCAGAGAGCCCTACAACCCAAACAGTAGTTTATCTTCAGACACATTTTGCATTTATCCTGGTATATTCTTTTTGTCAGACAATGAGCCTAATGGCCAGGTCTTTATTATGGAGGTGATTTCTTACAGAAAGGACCCACAAAGCTGGAACTTGCCATATTGGTGCTGCTTTATTTTGCTGTTTGACTTTTTGTCTTTATCTCAATGTTATATATTTCTGAATTGTTATGTTAATAATTCTGCTCAGGTTGGTTCAGATAATTAAATGATAGGATGCAAATAAATATCTAGAATAATGTGGTACTGGGTAAATACTCATTGAATGTTGGCTTCTACCATTCACTTGTACTTCTCTGTTTAAATTTTTCACAAGATAGAACAACCTTTCTACTGTGGTCTTTAAATGGAAGCATATAGTTCTTTGCCCTACATGTTCAACACCATTAATGAACCTATTATTTTCTGTTAGATACATGTGACAATGTGCAAACAGGTGCATAAGGCATCCTTCTAGAAAGCATAAGGGATACATGTAAATAACACTTTGGATTTAGTTCTGAAGTTTTGTTGCCACAGGGTTTCAGAAGGTAAGTGAAAACCATACTCTTTTTAGTCAAGCATAGGCTTTGAAAAGAAGAGAATCTGAAAGAACATTAGAGGAGAAAACACAAGTGATAGCATCTAAAGACCCAAGGAAAAAGAGGGGGAAATAAAACTATTCTTAAAGGTGTTTGACATCTATTCCTCATGTCTTAAGAATTCACAATTGGAAACAGAGTAGAATGGTGGTTGCTCAAGTCTATGAGTGGGGGAAATGGAGAGATGTTGGTCAAAGGGTACAGATTTCCAGTTATAAGACAAGTTTTAGAGATCTAATATGTAGTATGGTGACTGTTGTTAAAAATATTGTATCATATACTTAAAAGTTGCTAAGAGAATAGATCCTAAATGTTCTCCACACACACACACACACACACACACACACACACACACACACACACACACACACACTCACGTACATACACAAAGGTAGTTATGTGACAGTATGGAGGTGTTAGCAAACCTTATTTCAGTGATCACCTCACAATATATACGTGTATCAAACTATCTTGTACACGTTAAGTTATACAATATTATAGAATTATATCTTTATAAAGTCATTAAGAAAAAATCCAGTTAGATTAATCCTTATGGAATTATCCAAATTTAAAATACTTAGATAATTTATCAATGAGACGTCCTGGCATTTTGCGAGAAGCAAACTCACTAAAACTCTTTATAACATAACCTGCCTGTAATATTGCTTTACCAAATACCATGGACACTTGTAAATTCCTGGATGACTGGGTGAAGTACCTGGACTAAAGTGTGAGGAGGGGAGAAAGATGAGACAAACTTGATACCTAACATATATGGAATCTAAGAGAACCAATTGAACTTACTCACAATATCATCATGTATATCTTAATTTTCATAGTCCAGTATATTAAATAGGTCTTTTTATTCCTCATATTTATTGGATGAGGCCTTGAGGCTCAGAGAATTTTAATATTTTTATCAGGCTATATATATAAGTAGAGAATTCTGGCTTTGAAATCGTGTTTTTATAATTTACTGTTCTTTGAACTTAGTACATAATCTTTAAAAAATTATCACTGAGCATCTTCTGTGATAGCCCTATTTTCAACCTTATGTTCACAAAGAATCCTATAATTTCTCATGCATGAGAGGAAGAGACTTGGGCCACCCTCTGAGGTCTAAGCTTAGCTTAACCATGGAAGATCTGGGTTGTTTTTTTAACCATGTAAAGAAGAAAAGGTGAGAAAGAATAAATAGTCCCCTCTGATTAAAGCTTGAATCAGAAGCCTTTGCATTCCTTATTCATTTGCTATATACAAACGCAATTCTCTTACACTTTAGTGCCTATACATGATGCTTTTTTTATATTTACTATCTTCCATTGTCAAAGGAACCTATCTATCCTTATGTAGTCACTAAAATGCCATCATCTTCTGTGGCGTTGTCCCTATTTCTCCTGACTATTATGTAAAACAAAGTCTTGCTTTGTTACACTAGAATTTTACTGTTACTTTATTATATTACCTCATACATTATAATTTAGCTGCTTATATTCTTATATTTGTTTTACTATTCTATTCAGTTGACAAGAAATCTGCAACACATAATACTACTAAGATATAATTTCATTGACATGAGAAAATGATTATGATACATAAAGCTTACATAATTTAGATAAGAATCAATACAAAAATACAGAAAATATTTATAATTGTAACCACTAAGTAACAAAATTTGGGGTGATATTTTTCTTTTTGCTTATCTGATTTTCTAATTTTTCAACACTGATTATATTACTCGAATAGTAAAACTAAGAGATAGTTTAATTTTAGTCAATGATCAAATTCTCTATGAAAAAAACTAACTTGAAGTTTAAGGAATGAATAGAAGCTTTGATATATGTAAGAGCAGTGGAGAATAGAAACTAATATCTAAGTAAGAGAAAAATAGCCATTGCAAAAAGATTAAGGAATAACTGAGATTCCTGAATCACTGAGCTTGATTATTCAACTAAAGATAAATTACGATTTACTAATTATATAAAATATGGATATGCATAATTTATAATGACTAGTTGTTCTCCATTTCTATGGAGGACTGAATTTTAAAAAAGGAAAGAAGACAGAGAGGAAAGAAGAATGGAAGGAGAGCGAGAGATACTAAAACTCAGACAGAAGAGAAATAATATGTAAGGAAGTCTTTATTGACAGTGAAAACAAGTACTGTACCACTACTAATGGAATGAGAAAATAGTTATTAAGGCCTTATAAAACTGGCCTGGGATAATTTTCAGATTGGCATGTTTGCAGACAGAGATGCTTAGGGTGACTTTTAAAGATCCTTTACAGTGATTTGCTTTTGTAGTATGATGTATTTTGTAGGACTAACACCTATTTTTCATATAACATTAAGTGACTCATTCAAGACTTTCCAGAAGCCAAAAGCCCTATCCCTGGTTCTCTATTGACATGTAGTTTTTATTTCTAAATCTCCAAGGTAGAAAATTGATTTCTTAAATGTAAGTATTAAGATTTTTGCAATGTCTTAAAGAGCCTACATTTTGAATTTCCAACTCAGATCAAATTCATTTTATGCTCTACTAAATGCATATTATCTTTGAGAAGTAATTTTTCATCTTTAAAATCTAACCTTTTCTCTGTTTTCCACTTTGACTCTGCTACTGGAAAGCTCAGTTTTAGCCAAAAATGTGTTTTAGCTCGGGTTTCTTGTTAATTTAGACCATGATGATAAATATGCTGCCATTTATAGGAAAAAAAAAATTGAGAAGGTGAGTAATTAGGTGGTCAGAAAGATTTTGTATCTCAAATTTACTTCACACTAACTATATTGTTTATTATTTTCCTTGTGATTAAAGTAATATCCAAGATGACTTCTTGGCAATATTTCCTCAGATTAGTAAACATTGTCTTGACTAATTAATGTACAATTTCATTTTTTTTCCATAATATGATTTCCCTTCTAGGAAAACATCTCTCAAAGGGCTTATGAGCACTTATTCTTCCATTACTCAATAACAATATTCTTTTGTTAACTGCCTTTGTTGTTTCAGGATCCCTTGAATGCAAAATACATGAAATAAATTAATTTTTAAAATGGGGTAAAGAAAATGTTGTCTAGAATTTGTCTAGAAAAAAAGTGCTTTGAATCTCTTATCTCTATCTATTCAAACAGAGTAGATACAGCACTATCTTTATTCTTGGTAGTTTACATCATTTTTAAAAGTTACTTTACTACTTTTTTCAAGGTGAGATAGAAAAACAGAGGGACTATTTTCTTGAACTTAATTCAAAGATTTAGAAATTGTTATTTTAATGGAAACCATTCATTCGTATGTTTTACTTTCAAAAATGAATCTATCAGATATTAGATATGTCATTGTGCCTTTATCATATCTAATTGTTCTCTGTATTCGCAAAGCTAATACAAGAAATAATTTGTCATCAGAGCACCGACATATCTTGAATAAAAGGACTAAAAACTTCTCAGGCACTGTGCTAGGCAATGAGGATATACCAGTAAAAAAGATAGTCAAGGAGGTGAGTGAGATATAAAGACAAGAAAACAGGAAACTATAATATAATGTGATGAGACTGGATCCAATATGATGACATGGTGCAGCTAAGATAGATTAAAAAAACAAACAAACAAACCTGTATTTGGGAAATGTTCTTAGAGAATAGAAAAATAGATTGAGACCTAAAAAATAAATATGAGCCAATAATGCAAAAAGAGACAAAGGGAAGGAAGAGGCAGAAGAGTGAACCTCCACAGAGCAAAAGAGTGTTAAGGAAAACCACAGGTGGTTATGTGAGAGTTCTCAAAGCTGGTCCCTGGACCAGCAGCATAGGTATCACCTGGGACAGTGCGTTGGCTGTACAAATTCTCCAGCCCCAGACCTAATTAATCAGAACCCTCCAGGTGTTTATATAAGCCCTCCATGTGATCCCAAGTCAGCTAAAGTGTAAGAACCACTGTGTAAGAGAAACTGAATTTCAAATGCAAAATTATATAAAATGCTCAAAAGTGGCTAAAGTCTAGCCTGATGAAATGAGAGATACGCACTCAGAAATGTGTGGATTTATCTAACTCATGAGGACAATGATGGCCACAGAGCTGTTGCAAGGAGGAAAGTGACATTCATTCACATCACATTCTTGGAGGAGGTCTCCCTGACCACCTTACCTTGTCACTTTTTGCCACATCACAAGTTTTATTTATGTCATAGCACTACCTTATTTCTTTTGTTTGTCTGGGCCTGTTTTCTTTCACTTAAATGTGAGGTCATTGAAGGCAGAATTCTTGTCCGTCTTTTCCTATATTGAATTTCCAGTACTGAAAACATTACTTAGTATATAGTAGGCACTCACTAAATACTTGTATAAGTCACTAGGGATATAGACACGAGAAACACCCTCGTCTTGATTTTTATGAAGCTAACTTTCTTGTTCACATGACTAAATTTGTATTTAGATAGCATTTAGATCACTGTAGGGTGACTGGGGGAAAAACTGAAGACAAGAAAACTAATTTGGATACTATTGTTGTCATCCACGTCAAAGGTAAGGGTGACATCTAATAGAGAAATGACAATGGGAGTAGACAGAATTAGATAAATTTAAACATTTAGAGATTGAATTGGGAGACTTCTGCAATTGATAAAATGTTAGAGGAAGGAGTCAGTATGTGAAGGTTAGATTCTGAATTAAGCCACTGAAAGACAGAGACACTTTGTAGAGAGATGGAGCAGAGGAGAAGAGGTAGGCCGGATGCAAATATTATATAGGACATATTATATTAAAAGCATTGCTTGTTGTTCATCTGAAATTCAAATTCAACATGTCCTGTATTTTTATTTGATAATAAAATATAGCACAACATTAAATAGGAGCTTATTCATGAAATTACACGTAATAATCAATACAAACTCCTTAATAGACAAATCTAAATTATAATCTGAATACTGAAAACATTAAATTCAGATTACTCAATGATTTCATTCACCATCGAAAAGACACTGGGTTGTTTTAAGTTCCCAAGAATAGTGCAGTGTGTATTTTTTACATAGGAAACTATGGAATACCTAGGGAATCTATTAGTATTTAAAAGTAATTGCCTCCACAGCAGGTAGATGAAGAGGAATTAAAATATTTTGCCAAATACCCTATTGTTCAAGCTAAATTAGAATCCTCAGCTTGAGTATTCTCCCTCAAAAAAAAAAAAAAAAAAAAGAGCTATTGCAATGAGATTCTTAAGAGGAAGAAAGTCAAGGCAGAGAAAACAGATTGATGCTATTGTGACTGTGGTTATACATATCATTATAGTGACATAATAGTTTACAGTTTTTTAAAAAATTCACATTCATTTTACTTTATTTAAGGCTTCCAGTGGCTCTGGGTGTCTTTAGGATTTATTTTCATTTGAACAGATGAGGGACATGATATTCTTTGAGATTTTTTGGTTTTCTTGAGGTCACATTTTTAGAAAGTAGAAGAGACAATACTCAGTGCCTCTACCAACAAGTTCAGAATTCAAGGCAAGGTTAAAGGTAAAAAAAAAAGTAACATAAATATAATAACATATGTACACAAAACAATATGCTTTCTCAGTGAAACTTGATGGATATCTGAACACACACGGAAAGAGTTGTGCAGTAAGGTTGCCGTGGTTAAAAGGTTTCACGGAACTGGTTTTAAGAAAGACACTGCAATACTAAGGGTAGAAGAATTGGCTGCTCAGCGATGGTGGGACACCATTGACCTAACAGAGCAGACAGTAGTAGCTGTCATCTTGACCATCTGAAGCAAAGAGTTAATTCCAGTAGAAGCTTCCATTGCTGAATGTTGACAGGGACAGAGCAGTTGCTGGAAATGATTATAAAAGGTGTCACCACAAACTGGAGAAGCTGAGGAAAGCTGATGGAAAACCCCATCTATGGAAGAAGGCACCAACGAGAACAGATGGAGTTGCAGATAAAGGAAGTCTAATTTTCTACCATCTCTGCCTTATTTATCAACCTGGTGAGAGTGTCAGCTTTGAGAGAGGAGAATGGTGTTCTTTTTTTTTTTATCACAGTAAATATGGAGTTCACTAGTATATCGTTATGCCCATCATGAAGGAGTGCGAGTAACTATTATCCAGAGTGGGATGAGGTAAGTTTGAGGACCTATATTTCCATCAGAGAGATCTAGAAAGTTCAGAATCCAGGGTATCAGGAAACAGGGACAGAGCCTTACAGTGTGTAGGTTCTCAAAATACACCTCTTCAGGCCCTGAGGTTTAAGATCTTATTTCCTCAAGTAATAAAGGCAGGGGTAGGTTAGACCAGATTGTTTTTAAATATTTTGAAAAGCCCTAAAGATTCCGTGAGTACCCGCGGACTCAGTCTCCACACACGAGTTGAGGTCCATACGGGGCCAAGCCTGCCCCTTCTAAGTCAGATCAGCATTTCTATATCCATACGTGGATTCTACATATGAATTTGTTTGAAGTTTATTTCCTGGAGCCATAAAATTTGAAGCTATAGAGACTAGGTCACCTCAAACTTTTTTTTTTCTAACTTGAATATCTGTACTCACCAGCAGGAAGATCCTTCTGTCCTGTTTCCGAATGTTCAAAATTTAGAATGCAAGTACATTCTACTGTATTTTATTCCTTCCTCTCCATACTACTCCCCCACCCCAGCTTTCTTCCTTTCTTCCCACCCCCCAGACTTTCCCAGTGACTGTAAATCGTCATTATTTCTTGATTTTGCATTTGCTTGGCATTTGTCTGTCATTCCCAAATTGACCTCAGGTTTGTAGAGAAGGCTCCAGCTGGAAAAATAAGCTTCCTGTTCAGGCCCATCCTGTTTCTAATCTGCTGCTGTTGTAAGAAATTTCCTTTAGGGATTTCTTTACTTCCTATTGCTTCGCTGTTCTGCTATAAACTTCACAAATATTAATCTCTCCTGGTCCCCATTTCCCTTACTGCCTAGGTTTTTTTTTTTTTTTTTTTTTTTTTTTTTTTTTTTTTTTTTTTTTTCCTAAAATGTCTGTCTGCCAGTACTTTTAACACTTCATCATGTCTCCAGGAATTCAGGCCCTAGGTCAAAGCTAGAGGCTGCAACTTGATAAAATGTATCACAAGGTGGTTTTCCCTCCACACTGTCTGCACGCCGTCATCTTCCCTCAAGTCTCCAACCTGCAAATTAGCCAGCGTAGGAATGGGATCATGACATTTTGTACTGCCTATTCGTTAAACAAAAAGAAGGTTGTGGCTTTTTTTTTTTTATTCCATATCTAGGAAAATAATTAACTCATAAATCTATATTTTTACTGGCTTTTTTTTTTGATAGGATTTGATTCATAGAATCAATAATTACAACAGAGGAGTTTAAAAGTCCCTTTCCTGAATGAAAATAATTACAAATAATATACTCTTCTTTAAAAGAAAATTTATCTTTTATACCAATATTGTTTACTATTTCAATTTTTCTTTGGGTGATTATAGTAACTGTGGTGGCTTCAGAGCAGAGAGAAGTATGGGCTCTATTTAGAGGAAAAGCAATCTAAATTTTTCTAGCCTATTTTTAGCTAAATAAATATAAAAACACAATTGTCTGTATTCTAGACACTATGTTCTATTAGTATCCAATTTCAAATCAATGCTGAGACCTTTAATATTTAGGAATTGCACATTGTTTTATAAATTCATGTGGAATATATGTTAGTAATTGCTAAAATTAGAAAATGATTGGCATTTCATTTCCTCTTTGCGTAAAAATGAAAATGTTTAGTTCAAAATGCATAATGGTCAATACTATGTGGTTAAGTATTCTGTTTTTCTAGAACTTTGCCACATTCAGCCACTCTTAAAATAAGTGTACTGTAAGTTTTTACAATGGGATTTGAGTTTTATATTTCCACATCTGATAGAAATATTGAAAGTTTACAAATATCTACTGAGTTACTACTTTGTGCTAAAAAATATATTAGATACTTGGAATGCAATAGAGAAAAATATATCTTTATATACTCTAAGTTATTAAGATATTAAAATATTAAAAATGTGATCTAAATTTTACAATTTCTTTTTGTAGTACTTGTAAAAATAATTAAATAAAATTGTTTATTAGCTTTTATCCATGATCATGGACAAGTAAATACTTCTATATTTTGAATGTTAATCTAGATATATCTAAAACTAAACAAATATCTAGGTCTTCAAATCCTTTACATATAAAATATAGTTTTATGAGTCATATAAAGCATGAGCAGCTAAATACTTTTATATTACTTTTGCTTTTATCTAGCCATCATTTAATAATGGACAAGTAATGGAAGTCTCCAATTAAGCAAAAATTAGTTAAGAATTGCATACTTCTCCCATTTCCATTTCCACTGGCACATGGAGAAAATGTGTATAACCTTCAGTAAAAGCCACATAGTCAAAGGAAAATTACATGAAAATTGTGTGCACAGGAAACTGATAGTTGGTAGTAGGTAGATAGATAGACAGATAGATAGATATAAATGGATGCATACTTAAATAAAATACTAATAGGAACTGTGCTTTGTCTACTGAAAATATACTCTGTAGCTGTATAACCATGGAACTAAGGTTCAAAATCTAGGGTTTGCGTCCTTGGCTCTGTCTAGTAAGGAATGGTAAATCTTTTAACATCTTTTGATTTAACCTTTCTCATTAGCAACATAGAGATAATCATGATATCTATCTCATAATGTTATTATAAGGACTAAATGTGAATGTATATATGTGAGGAATGTTTGAACTATAAACCAATAGAAAAGTATTTTGCTACTTTTACCCTGATAATATAACCTGATTGACACCAGAATTCCATAATCTGAAAATTATTCATCTGGCGGTGAGAGCAATACAAGGTAACCCCAAGTGGACAAGGACCCTATGTTACCATCCTTCATCTCTCATACCACTCATTAGGATAAGTGATTATCCTCTCCATTGATGGCTACTTTCTAAGACCAGGTGACATATGACTATGGCACACTGTAGGAATTTCATAATCAAGCTCACGCTTGGAAAAAAAACGAGCACTTAATAACTGATAAATGAATGAACGATGTATCTCTATGTGACTGGTGACTCACTACTTTGAGGGACTTTGATTATACAGCCAATTGGTCCTTATGGTTAGACTCCTTTTAGGGAGAGAGAGGAGAGAATTGTATTATAAAACTATCCAAAGTGTTCTAAATAAAAAGCAGAATTCTTTGGACATTAGAAGGAAGGCTGAAACACTATCAATTTAACCCACTGTGTCTAGCTTGTCCAGAACACTGCTGAGATTGCACCTGGTTGTTAGATCTCAGTAATAAAAAAAAAAAAAATACAGCATCTGGTTTCATGAGTCTAAAAACAGAAAAGATTTATGGAGTCATATATATGTATATTTTTTTAACAATATCATTTGGGAAGACTGGATTTCACTGTATGTCTAACCCAATACTTTACTCTCTTGGGCTCCTCAGAATTATGATAAGCATTGTATTATTAAGCTTTATTACCATTTTATGACCTTTAAACCTCATTTGATCTGTTTCATATAATAATGGCTAATATTTTATATACCTAGAATACTGGCACAGACATGAGATTTTTCAGGCTTACAAAATGAAATGTGCAATAGATCAAACACTGAGCTATCAGAAAGCATGCTTAGGCTTGATGTCAAAAACATCTGGGAAGGTGATGAAGCCTTATGGGGCTTAATTTGTATCACAATATAATCTCGTGACAGAAAATCAGGTTTGTTGATATATGCTTAATAATGTTTTTTCTCCTTGTAACAATTTTCAGGTTAACTCCATACCAGCTATCAAGGTACAGAATAAAATATGTGTTTTCTTAAAACATTATTTCATACAGGATAGAGGTTAGGTCTGTGGCTTATAATACTGGCATTAGGAAAGAAATAATTATTGAGCAGCAAATGCCAACATGTACAGGTACACACACAGATACACATGTAGACTGGTAATAAGAATAGTTTAAATGATGCAGCAATAAAGACTGAGCTGTGAGAGGGTTAATCAAAAAAATTAAAGACAGGCACATAAAAAGGAAAATATGTTGCTATATCTACAGATTTTCAAGTCAGAAAAGGAGACAATTTTGAAAAGATAAAATTTTAGAATGTATAAAAATATACATGACTTTAATGTCTAAAGTTAATTCTGCAATTAGGTGTTAAGTTTTATAAAAGAAAAAATCAAATATCTCTCATTAAAACAATGTTTACTCTATGGGTCTAGATATTTATTAATTATATATTTATTGAACGCTTATTTTGTCTGACTTTGGTTCTAAAGGATACAACAGTAAATAAAATAAAGTTAAAGTTCTAAAATGGAAAATAGAGTCTTCCAAAAGTAAGCAATGAAATAAATTTTTAAAAAATTTTTCAGATAAAGATAAAATATTTGAAATAAATGAAGTAGATGCTGTGGTACAACACAGGTTGAGGTTTGAAACTTATTACAAGGAGTATAGAGAAGGTCCCTGACATAGTGATATTTACCTCAGAACTGAATGACCAGAAGGAATAAGAATGAAAATATCTGAGGGAAGGGCAAAGGTAAAAGCAAGATCAAAGACCCTGAAACAAATAAATTGACATTTTTGAGGAATCAAAGGCTAAAATGATGAATACTGATAAAGTATAGAGAGCAAGGGAGTGGTCCAAGATAATACTGAAGTAGGATGGAGAGACTAGACCTCTCAGAGCTGGAGAAGACTCGTAATGGATTTTAGATTTTGATCCTAACCCAATAAAAAAAAAAAAAAAAAAAAACATTAGAGACATGATCTAATAGACATTAAAAATAAGATCATTTTAGCAACTGGAACATAGAAGAGAGTGGAAAGAAGGAGGCCTGTTAGGAGGCCTACTGATCAAGAGATAAACTAGTGATCTGGATCAGAGATACTAATGAAATGAACAAGAGTAGAAAGATCCAGATGGAGGGGAGTGGATAAATGGAAAAAAAAAAAAAAAAACACATTTTGGAGATAGAGTTGATAGGCCAGCTGCTAAGAGGAGAGGGATTGATGAAAAAGAAATCAAGGATCATTTGGGTTGAGCACCTGAGTGGAGGGTTATGAGATTTACTGATACAAGAAAAATGAAAGAAGAGGGATAGTAAAGAGTTCTGCCTGATATATGTTAACTAAAAGGCAATTTCAAAAATAGATGTTAAGAAAAGATATGAGAAAAATAAATCTCAGATATTTATGAGGTAAGAACAGGGACTCATTCATCAGATCTTTTTCTTGGGGAAAATGAAGTAATTCTCCATGTAATATTCATCTTAAACAGATTTCTGTTTAGATGCTGATATTCATCTAGAATCTATATGGGGGAAATTCTTTACCTTAAATTTAGCTTTTATGAAAACCAAATGAGCTATTTCTAAGCCACCTTCTACTACTACATCTTTTACTTCTACTACCACAACCAGGAAATTTAAAATTAAATAATAGCAGAATCAAGTGCAATATTTAACTCTTATGAGAATAGTAACAGGCATATTTTTAGAGCTTAGTAGCATATTTGATTTGCAAATAATTTCACATCAATGGCAATCTAAGTACATATTTCAGATATAATAGGAAGATCTCCTAAAATATAAAGTCTACTTAGCATAAAGTTTCCTTATTTGATATGTTGAGCAAAGTTTTGTGAAGAGTTCAAAAATATTTTAAAATGACTTCAGCCTATTTGCAATGAGCGTTTTTCATATTTTCACATTCAATGATTCAACTTCAATAACACACTTGATGTTAAACGGTTGCATGAAAATGATGTATTTTAGCATAATTTCTTGTTCTACATGACTGATTTTGTCATGTGTATTAAAGTATTTTTTTTCCTGATTATATTCTCATGGGCAAATGCTAAATAAATGCCTTTCCATCAGTTTGATAATTCTGTATTTTTAAATCTGAAATCATAGTATTGTTTCCAGCTCTTCTTTCTTTCTGGAAATACATATGGCTAAATTTCACTCAGCCCACAGTGACATAGTTTCACCTGCATAACAAAGGCCCCTATTAGTTATGAAATCAGAGTGAAGGTAATAGTTTGATTCTTCCACTCATATAAATATACTTTATTAAGTGTAATTTAAATCCCATGCTTCAATGATTGCACAACTGCACCCTTATAAAGAAAATACAAAGCAGCGATTTTTGTATAAGAGAATCCACCTGGCTTAACGATCTATACAAAATAGTATAATATGTAAACATATGCAACTTGCACTGCATATCTTAATTTTTTAATACATAAGACTAGGAAACTCATTATTGGCCTCCTGAATAAGCAGTTGTATTGGAAAATTACATATAAAAATATTTAATGAATTTACATATTGTTAATGTTTTTTTAATGTTATTTTACTTTGAGTCTACTTTGTGAAGTTAAATAATAATGTGAATGAACCAGCACTATCTACGTTTAAAGGAGTATGTCCTTACTTTATGAGTACTATATAATTGTTTCAAGGTCCAGAAAATAATAAATTCCATTATAACCTCTGAAAAGTTGGCTAATTTGTTTTCTTTCATGGAAATTTTAAGTTTAGCTGTCAATATTTTTCTCCTGATGCATAGAGAATCAACATACTGAGTGTATATGAGTGTGTATTACTCATTATATAGATTAATAATAAATACAAATTTCAGACATACTTCAAGTTATAAGGTAAGAAAAGTTCAAGAAGTTATCAATGTTATCATTTTAACTTAGCTCTCTTCTGGTCGTTTCCTCAATACAAGAGATCAACCCCTACTTTTTTTTTTTTTTAATCTGTCTCACTAAATTCACATTTGTATAGACCACAACAACTGCATGATGCATCAGCAGAATTTATGTGTTCATTAAATTTGAAGTATAATAGCAAATAATTTTTAGCAAGCAGATACAAAGTAATTTGTTATGCTGGTTTTAGAAATAGTTTCTAATAATTAAATTACATTAAGATAGTGTCTAATTGAGTTAAATCACATTAAACACTAAAAATCTTTAAAAATAAGTGAAGTAAGACTATGGAAAAAATCTAGGTAATTATAGCATACAGAGGTAATCACTGTTAATGTTGTGTTGCATTACTCCTTAATCAAAATTATATATAACTATAAATTCTTCTTTACAACAATTCCACTTGTAACAGTTATGGTAAAATTAAAAATTAATCTACAATACATTTATTGGTTATAGTATATTTCATTTATGGAAAAATAAACCTTTACAGAGACATAAACCAGGTATTTTGGAGGTGAAAAAATACTAGAACATATATTTTAAGACATCAAGTATCAAGAAACGATGCTTGGAATAAAATACAGGCTCAGTTGTGATGGGCCTATATTTCATACTAGAAAGATGAAACAAAGTTTATTCTATAGACCAATAACTTTATTACAGACTTGTAAACATTTAGTGTCTTTATTGCAATCAATTTCTACACCATAATTACAAGGTTTAGGATGATCTGACTTTTGTCTTTTTCTAATCTTGAGTACCATCACTCTAATGCTTATTCATTGTGTCCTACCCAGCTCCCATGGTAGTTTTTGTTTCTTGGCAAAGACGAGCTCTTTTCCACCAGGGATCCTTGTGTATACTGGTCCTTGAAATATGCTGCACCACCACAACCGACTCCCACCTCTTACACACACGCATTTCCCATGGTTAGCTCTTTCTCATGTTTTGTGTAGGTTTATATGTCACTTCCTCTGCAAGGTACTCCCTGACCACATCTGAACTAAGTTTCTATGTCCTTCTATTATTTTCAATCTAAGCATATCGTTTGTTTCCTTCACACATGCCATTTATCAATGTCGGTAATTTTATTATGTATTTAACTGTTTAATTAGGTTTTATATACTCCTCCTCCTCACACACACATAACAAAAATTTAATGAGAGTAGGGTAACTGTATTTTTCTTCTTTTACTGTTTCAGCACCCTCAACAGTGCCAATAACATATTTGTTAGCTAACTATTCGCTGAATTACTTAATTAATCAAATATGGGCAATTTGACTTGATATTTGCTTAAAATAAATGTGATGGTCAAGATAAGAGGATTTAACATTTTCATCTGGGCTAAAAGTGAAGAAGGATTCAACCAGGCACTTGAGCATAGGAAAACAAAGGAAGGGAAGATTTTAGAAAAAACTAAAACTAGTGTGACTGATAGATGTAATGGGTAGGCGGTGTCCATAAAGAGTGCTTCATTGAATAAGAGGATGGATGTTACAGCATGAGGTAAATGTTAGGTGTAGTAAAGCAGCAAAATGTTGGAGAGAAGGTAAAGTGTCTAATTGTATACATTTCGAAGATTAAAATGCTTATCATCATATAAGAAGAGTGAATCAAACAGATATTTACATTTAGATCTCTGAAACTCAGAGAGAGGTCATGGACAGATAGCGATTTGGAATTTTTTACCCATAAATAAGTTAGAATCATAAAAATGGTTAAGATTTTCCAGAAAGAAAATGAATAAAGATCAGGATAAGAAGTACTCCAGTATACTCAGGGAAAGATGGAAGGAAAACTTGAAAGAAATATGAAAATGTGTGATTAGCAACATATTGCCCTAAAGGTTAAGGGAGATGAGTGTTTAAAGAGTGAGACAGTAGTTAACTGCTAAATAAAAGCCAGATGACTGAAAATTATCTAGAAGACTCCCTTTACTGATACAATAAAATAAAAAAACCCAAGCACTACATTTTTTATCTCAACCTATTCTTAGTTTAGATGCAATCTTGATGTTCAGTGACCATTTTATTTTCATTTTCTTTTATTGGGGTGGAGGCTGGTTGGAGGCTGAGGTACAGAGACACGGGCCTAGTAGAAGGGTGAAAAAAGGCATTAGAATACATGTTTTCTCTCATGACCCTTACACGTTTAGCTGTCTTGAGTTGTAGGTAATAGCATGATAGGTATATAATAGGAATATAATAAAAGTATTTTACCAAATAAAATATCATAGTCAGTAATTCTGCAGACTGTATATAGAGTTGAGATTCCTATATATTTCCAATCTTATAATTTTATGCAAATCTTATGATCACTAAAGAGTAACTTTTGCCATGTGCTTTGCTTCCTTGTCTTCTGATACTTGACTTCTGGCATTTTCTGTTAAATATCTTGTTTATTCGCATACTTGGAGGTCAGCAGCTTCTTTCTAGCATACCACTTTGGCCTTACTGAGGCAAATCCTGCAGAATCACACATGAAATTAACAGCTCTCCCCAAAGACTTAGAAATCAGGGAAAACATGTGAAAACAAAACAAATGCAGAACAAACAAACAAAAAACCTGCCACTATAACTAAAATTAGGGGGAAAAAAAAGTCCTTCTCCATTTTTTCCTCTTAATAGCCAAATCCCTTATAGAGCTTTTGGATAGGACACATGAGAAAATCTGAAGCACTTAATGTATTTTTTAGTGTGATTGCTTAAAACAAACAAGTTAAGAAGAAAATAGGGAACATTTTGTTTAGAATTTAAATGCCAGGCCCAAATTTTAGATTTTGGGATAACCGCAAGCATGCTCTGATTGACACTAATTACTCAAATGGGGCAGTATGTGAGTGGTATTAGCTGGGTTCAAGATTTGACGGAGCTACAGAGTCCAATCTGTTATCTGATAATAACAGATAGACCTTTTCAAAGAACAAATTAACCCTTGGCCTGATGGTATCTCCTGGTCTGATTCATTCCTTACAAATTCATGCTGCTAGAGCCATTATGAGTGACATATCACACTCCAGGTCAGGTGACTTTTGTCAAATAACTCTCTTGGAAATTATTTAGAAGTTCTAATATTTCCAATTCAGTTTATTAAGTATTATTATGTCAGAGCTTTTAGCTCTCTTTCCTTGGCTAATGATTAGCATTGTTTAAACTTAATCAGTATTTTAAGTAATGACAGTATCTAGTGTTCTTTAAAAGGTCTTTCAGAGAATTCCTTTCTTTTCTACTTTTGTCCCACTCTAGAACATCATGGATTACTATCTGGACTTTTTGTCTCTATGCTGCCATTGCTCAAGCACAGGCCTGGATTATCACTTGCATTATTAGCTAGAACACTCTCCTCTACACTGGTATTGTCTCTGCATCGACATGGATAATTACCACTGCACCCTCTCTGACTTCTAGGATCTCTCCAATCATTCTGTCATTTCTACCCACCTTAAGGTACAGATTCCATGGTAGCACCCCCTGAATGAAGAATTCCTAGTTTCACATAGTAGCTGGCATTGTGACTCATATAGTTTTAGGTTCCATTACTAATGATTGATTAAATATATAAAACTATTGTGACATTAAATCAGTCCAAGTCTTTATTAATGCTGAATTCAGGCTATTGAAGATCTAGTTTAACCATTTCAAATTAAAGACGCTCTCTATAAGAATGTTGAATATTATCTAATTTCCTGTCAAAGTGTACATTTTTTTTTTTATTACTCCACTGCCAAATGTTTGACCAATGATAGGGAAAATACAATCACATGGACATCCTGAATTTCACCCACAACCTCTTTACCCCAAAACTAAGAAATTTACATTTGTTATATTTCTCTTGCTTAGAACCCTATTAAATGTTTTCTTCAGAATTTGAAAATATAGCCAGATACCTATAATAAACAGCCAAATTGCTAAGACCTATCAAAGGAAAATACCTTAGCTTTCACAAAGCTCATAGTAGAAAAAAAAAAAAAAAAAAAAAAGACATTTAAAATTATACATTGTTTCCTTTGTTGTAGAAAACTGAAGATTTCTTCATCTAAAGGGAAAAACTATATTGTGATACAGAGCATAGAATCCTATTTACAGACATAGATATGAAAATATAGATGTGACATGGTAATTTTATTTTTGCTTTAGATAGTTACTCAATAAATATATTTTATATTAATATTTGAAAAAAATCAAGACACATTACTTTCCTACACTCCCTAAGAATCTTAGAGTTAGTTCCACTACACAGTATTATCTTAACTTATGTTCTATGAGTTATAAATGAGAGAGAGATAGAATTGAGTAGTTTCTAGATGCCTGGCTAAGTGCTTTACATAATTTGATATTTTAATTCTTATGAAATCCTTTTGATATGGGCTATTATTATCATCTTTATGATACTTATAAGGAAACAGAACCTTTAGCAAGTTTGGTAGATTGTTACAGTCTACACAGCTAATAACTGATGGTTCTAGGAAGTAGAAAGTAGATCTGAGAAATTATAATTGGTGAGTCTAGGGTTTGTGCCTTATTAACTAATTAGTCAGGTATACTACTTGTTTCATTCTGGGAAATCTGGTATGGCTGGCTGAATGAAATTAACAGAGAAGGATATCACAGATGCTGCTTTGAGTAGAGGGAGAGAATCATAGAATAATATTAATTTGGTTTGTATATCTTGACTGAAAGATTTCAATACGCATCAAACTAGGTTTGTAAATTTAGCAAATAAAAAATGACATACGGTTTTATTTAAATTTCAGAAAAGCTATAAGTATTCATTTAAGGATAAGTATGTCCCATGCAGTATTTGATACATACTTATATTTTAAAAATAATAACTTGTGTCCTGTAGTTTACCTGTCAATACTACATCAAAATAAATATGTCTGATTAGTAGTTGGACATGAGCCCCAATGGCATGGGAAGAATTAGAATTGAAAATATAAGTTTGGGAATCATCAATAGTTATTAAATTTTACATGTATAGAGAGTTCCTGCTGCCACTGAGGGCATGGTGCGCCATGATCGTATAGTGGTTAGTACTCTGCGTTTGCTGCAGCAAATTTGGTTCGAATCTGAGTCATGGCACTGTCTTCTGTAATGCCTATATAGAGCTCCTGCTGCTGCCAGGCTCTGTTATGTGCTATAGAAAGGTGATAGTTGAAATAAACTCACGAACAGATGAAATCCACAAATCAAAACTTATAATCAATGCAAGAAAGCAGTTAGAGAAATACTGATATTTTGGAAAACATTTTTATCAGGTAAGACATGATCACAGAGTCGGAAGAAGGAGAGACATAAGGCTCAAAGTATAACCAGAGTTGATGTCATACAAAGTCTAGGGAGAATATTGGTAACAGCCAAATGCCACATTATATTAATGAGGATGAGACCCAAGAGAAAGTCATTACATTTGGAGTTTATCTATTCTGGTAGTCTGTTGCCTGAGAGCAGTAACTCATTGTACAGCTGTGACCAAAATATTCTGACAGCATTAAGCCTATTTATAACATCATTAAGCACATTTTTTTTCTGTCTGTAAATAAAACAACAACCATGGTATCCTGTATCTGATTATACAGGTGGGTACCTCTCAAGAACACAGATCAAGTGATTTAAAAAAATAATTATCCAAAGAGACAATACTTAAATTAAGATTTTTTTTTCCTGTTTGTCTTTAATGCAGAAAGACAGGTGCTGTGTAAAACAGGTAAAAGTTAAAGAATGCATTGAAACTATGAAGCGAAGAAACCTAAAATTTATCTGTATTAGTGTTCTATTGATGAACTGCGAATTACCACAGATGAAGAAGGTTAAAACAACTCCCATTTATTACCCTATACTTTTTGAAGGTCACGAACGCTGCCTGTGATGGCTCAACTGAGTTCTCTGCTCAGTCTCACATGAAAGGGGTCTATTACCTGGACTCTTTTCTGGAATCTAGAGCTCATTCAGGTTGCTGGCATAATCTGGTTCCTTGTGGTTATAGGACTGACGTCCTCATTTCCTGACAATTGGCCAAGAGCTACTCTCATTTCCTCAGACCACTGGCTACTCCTGCCAAGAATCTTTTCAAAAAATCGCAGCTGACAATGTTGAATTGTCAGTCAAACGCCCTTCATACTTCAACTCCCTTTGACTTCCTCTTCTGCTACCAATGACCCAAACCACTCTGTAAGGTCAACTGACTTGGGACTTTACTTACATCTGCAAAATCCCTTCACAGCGGTTTCTTGATCAATGTTCAACTAAGCAGAAAATGAGATCTTGGGGGATTAATGGAATCTTTAGAATCTGCCTATTGCATTTTACCTCCCCTTTTAATTACCTAAAATTAAAAGGCACCTTGCAACTGAAAGTGAAAGACTGTCAAGCACTCAGTTATACACCTTATTAGTTCATGTAATTCTTATGGTATCCTAAGAGATGATTATCACTGTTTTCAGGTAAAGAAACTCTGGCTCAAAATAATTACATAATTTACCCATATCACACAGCTGTTCAGGTCACTCTGCCCACTTAAACTTTTGACAGTTCCAGAACACTGCACACTAACAAAAAGTCTAGTATTTTTTTAAATTCACTTTCAAATTTCTAACTCTGAAACCATGAGTGATAATGAAATGGGAGGTAAACTACAGTCAAACTCGATTTCAAGATCCTTTGCTCTTTTACACAGTGGTAACACCAGATAATAATAAAACTGGATTCATATTATGGTAATTTTAACTTTAACTTCTCCATTCCCAGGTAGAATATCAATTCCACGAAGGCAGGGGCTTTGTAATAAAACACAATCAGTTTAGACTCTAATAGAAGCTTCAAGGTGGGTTTAGTAATATCCTGGGAAAGGGGAGAGGATTTACTGTCTCTTCAAGAAAGTCGTAGTGCTGTCATGAGAGATTTTTTAAAAACCCAGGAACTGTATGTTAATGGACTATACATATTACAAAAGTTAATTCCAAAATACTTGTGTCCTGAGAATTTAATCTTAAGTGCAATAGTGGCTGACATGGTTCACCAAGTAATATCTAGTTACGCCATACCTTGAGACATTCTTCAACCACAGAGAATGGAAAAAGATTGCATAAGGTATCTACTTACATGTGGTCTATAATTTAAACTAGAGAAGGCAGGAAAATGGTTGAAAAGTAATCATTGATCTTTTGGGTGATAAATAAAAATAATATAATCTTGAAAGTTTATAGGATTAGTTGCCACATGATTTCAGATCTTAGTAAATATGTTATATTTTCAGGAGATTGTCTTGCCATTTTAATAAAATTTATAAAAATGACAGTCTGAAAATAGATGAGACAGTTATTTATTAATTAAGCTATTATAAAGTCATTATTTGCCATAAGAATAAAGTCCAAAAAAAGATGCATTAAGAATTCTAACCTCTAGTCTATGCTGACAAAAGTAAAAAGTAATCATTATTATCATTACTGTAATAGTTAACAATTACTCATTGTGTATGATGTGTCAGACACAAGAGTAAAAATGTGCAAGTGTGTTGTGTATGTGTGTGTTATATAATCTTATGAGATCAGTTCTATTTCAACTTTACAGCTGAGGGAACTAAAGCTAAGAACATTTAAGTTACTTGCTCAGTTACATAGCTAGTAAAAGTAGAATTAATTTTTAAACTCACAACCAACTTCTGTTAAAAAATGTTTAGTATTCCATTCTTTGCATAGCAGAAGGTATATTTTCACAATTATTGTTTTTAGCAATATTTGTAATTCATAAAAGAGAGTTTGAAAAACATACATATCTATGTGTTCACATTATTCAGAGATGGGTATATTTCTGTATCTTTCTATTTTGTTTACTGCTCATACAAGACTTATTGTGAGGTATTGAAAGTAGCTCCGGTGTACAATAATTAGTCTACTGGTAGCATAAATAAGGGATGTTGTTCAGGGAATTGGTATAAATAATCAGAGATGAGTAAACAGTAGGTAATCGTCTTCATAGACTGTTATATGTAACATGAGTAATAAAATGCTTATTGTTAACAAGGATGAGTATACCGATTCACTATTTGACTTACCTCAAAAGACATTTGTTAAACATTGTCAATGTCTCAGGCCCTGTTGAGATACTCTAACCTCAGTGTAACTAAATATCTAGGAGAAGACCAGAAATATTCATAAACTACTTTGCATACTGGGGGAGAGTAAAATAAAGTACTGAAGAAGGAGCAGTTAGCTTCAATTGAGTTTACTGAGGAAGGCATAACAAAATATTTCAAGAGCTGATGAACATTACAGGTAGAGAGAAAAGTCCATGCAAAGTCACAGAAGTGAGTTAAGTATAAGACATTCATGGAATAATAAAATAGTTTAGTTTCTTTCTTTATATGAAAGTCTGAGAGAGGTAATAAAACTAAAAGAATTCAATGAGCCAAAAGTGGGGTTATTCTCAAATACCAGAGTTTGACATTTTTGTATGTTCTTTTATATAATGGGAATATAATAAACCTTTTTCCAGTGCAAAAGTTAGATAATCAGATTAACGTTTCACAAAGTTAAATCCATATGTCATGTGGAAACAAACTGAAAAGAAATTAAATATATGAAGATTAGGTAGGTACCTTTTGTATCCAATGTGAGCCACTCCATCTGTTAGTTTTCCCATTTGCACATGAAGAGATAGAAGCTTAAAGAGTTAAAGTGCATACTTTTATAAGCCAGATTCTAGTGTAAGCAGTGACATGTGTCAAATATTTAACAAAAATGTATTATTGAGAACATTGTATCGATTACAACTTTTAAAAAGTTACTATTTGGTAAATATAAACATGGCCATTTTGGGACTGGTGGGACAAAACAACTTAGTTCACTCATGAAAACCAGAGTCCCACCAGAAAATACCATGAGAGAATTTGTGTTATACCCTCCATGTATGAATCAAATACAGGGGGATGGAAGAAGTGTGTTACCTAGAATTAACTACTAAATTTTTTATAGGTCATGAATTCAACAGTAATTTCCTGAAGATCATTCATGTCACCACTGCATTAATTAGTTGAGAAAACAGAAGCATAAAAAAACTTCATTTGATAGTGGCAATGAGAAACTGACCTGTGAAATCTCATCCTAAAGCTATTGAGCTCAGTCAAAAATAGCTTAGGTTATGTGATTCTTAAATCCACCAAATCTTGGGCATTTCCTTTTACAAGGCAAAATCGCACTTAAGATACATTCAAGCAGTCAAAGGAAAATTTGAAATTTTCAACCCAAATGTCATTGAAATCAGGGTAAGATAAACCTGCTACCACATTTATCAATAACCAGTCTTAGGTACCACATGGTTATTCCACAGAAATTACCTTGTAACTAAAGCATTTCCCCAAATTCCTGGCTCCACTTAACCATTTTTTATTATGAACATTTACTAATATCCCAGAAACAGAAAACATTGCTTCACTAGGAATCTGTCCCAAGTTAAAGCTTAAGATATCAGGTCTTTCCTGAGCTTTCCAAGACATGTGTTGGTGGCTTTCTAAATTCCCCTATATACATGATTGTTTTTCAATGCCCGCCCCTCCACCCCAACAAATTGAGGTTCCTTTAAATCTTGTGGAAGCAACTTCAGCCAGTACGGTTTGAAACAATAGACTGCTTGGTAGCATCTCAGCAAGCAGAAGCAGCAATCTACAATCAGAACACAGGACCTTGATATCTGGAGGACAAAGTCCTTATTGCTCACCCTGGTTGCAGGGAGCCAAGCCATGTGGTTGCCATCCCCACAGCTGCCTGCCATGGAGCTGTGGAGAATGAGTAGATACCATTACACTAACTGATGAAACATTCTGAAATTAATAGCAATTCACAAGCTAAGCTTTCCTCAGGAAGCTTCAATTGGTCAAATAAACTCAAGAGTTTCAAAACAATTACTTCAGGTCATTCTGTCACTACAATTGTTATACAGATGGAGAGGTGGGGTTCTTTGTTCTTACTACTTCACCATCTTCTTTAACATCCCTTTTTATATAAGTATTTGTAATGTGTTTTACTCTGTATTCTGTTTTCTTTTCTTTTCTTCTTTTAAATTGAATATTCTTGTGGAGATATCTGGAGCCAGGCTACTTTTCATCCTTTTATTATTTGTGTGCCTGGTTTTGTGTGTGTTTGTCCCCAAAAGAATCATTACTAGTTTTTAAAGTTAATTTTATCAGGAGATGTCTCAGGTTTATTATTCATGGGGCAATTCTCCTGTAAGATAATACTACAATTCAATTATTTAAGTCTTTTTTATCCTCAGAATATTAAAAAATAACTACATTGTCAAAATTTGTTTTTTGTTTTTTGGGTTTTTTTTTTTTTTTTTTTTTTTGTCTTCTTGGGGTACTCCAATCTTGCATATGTTGGATATACGATCCCAATTCTTTTCTATCCTTCTCTCTAATCTTTTTAATTTTGCTTTTTATAATTCTATTTCTCTTTATCTCATATGCAGTCTCTATCTCCCTCACTTTCTGTAGTGTTCATTTTTCCTTGACATCTATTTAATATTTTTTTCTAAGAAATTTTTCTTTTTTTATTTCCTATATGTTATCAGTTCCTGATTCACTTACTCTCTCTACAGCCAGGTCATCACATACAGGATGTCTGAACATCTCTTCACTCAAGTTCTTATATTTACTTTTGTACTCTTCTTTTATAACTGTAATTGATAATTTATGTTTATTAACATTGATTTATATTGTCTTTCTCTTTATAGGAACATTTTTATGAGTACTTTATAAAGCAAAGGAAAATATAAATATATACGTATGGAGCTTGGTGTTATTTCACAAATTTTTTTCTTGTCTCAGGATTTCTTCTTTGACATTATAGTCACAAACTAATTACTTACTGGGTGGCTGTGTGTCCTCTTCCTCTTAGAAACTTACCTAATTAGAAGGACTTCTGCCTCTATCTCAGGGTTCTTCTGCTAATCACCACTACCAGAGTGGCCTTTATTTTCTAAAAATGTTATAACATACATTTATTACTCTTAAAAATGTGAAGAGTATTAAGTAAAAAAACCTAACATGACTTAGAGACTAATTTCTTGAAATACTATCATTACATGTACTATAAAAGTAATTGATATCTTCGGTAGAATGAGAATACAATGGCTATTTAGAGTTGCATTTTCATTTATTATTTCATTTAAAAGCACAAGGAGATCAAGAAAAAAGACTAATTTTTACATTCTGTATACGTCTTATGCATAGTGAACATACACATTTCTGTAACATAGAAATATTTATAGGGATATGGAAATAGTTATATAAAACATGGCTTTCCTTTATACCTCAGATAGACATGTATCCCTTCCTGTTCTTGATACAATTGTATTTCATTTCATTTGTGTAAGATCTTAGGATGGAAGTACATTGAGAGTATTGCTTGAAGTCATATGCACTCTTAGGTGCTGTAGAGAAGCAAAGCAAGCGCCAAACCGCAGATGCAAAGCAAAGCTATATAACAGAGCAAAACATGTGACTATGGTGTCCTGTGTAAAAGACTGAAGCAAGACTTCCATCTGGATAATGGTAACCTGAAGATAATATAGCAGGGGCAATCTCATAAGCTCCACTTCCCGTACATTTAAGTCTTTAAAGGGAAAACTTACACAATAGCTTAACCAATTTAACTTTAGAATAAAATGAAATAAGGTGGTCTGCCATTTTCTAAAGGGCTTGATGAATATTATTTTTGTCTTTATTTATGTGAGAGAACATTTTAAACCCTAACCAGCAGTTTCAGCATATCTACAAGAGACTATAGTACTTAGGAACAGTGTTAAAGATGCCTGTAGGAAAAACAAATTGTAAATAGTGCAAAAAGCTCAATAGAGTAGAAAATAAAGAGGCCATAAATGTTTTCCTCAAAAATATTTTTAGATGATTTTTGAAGAAATAAGGATTCCATTAGACATTTCTCAGTGCAAATACCGAGCAAGCTTGAAATGGCAGCTGTGATAGGCAACAACGATCCTAAACATGTTGTGCAAATCTCCTTGTGCTATAACTATGATGTTATACTGTAGGACAACTTCTGTAAACAGAGTTCAGTAGCCTACATATGAATGCTATTGCATTTATTTAAAAATGATATAGAAATTATGAAGGAATATATTTTCAAAAATTCTTTGGTAGTTGCCTGTAGCATATCTGGGTCACTTTCCTGCTGGTTTCTAGTTTCAGGACAATTTTCTGGAGGCCTCATATTTTCAGTACTTTCCAGATAACAATTTTGGGGGGTCAAGAGGAGATATGGAGGAGAAAAATGATACTTGTTATAAGAGTAATCATGAATGCTCAGCGAGAGTTGAAAAGCCTATGAATGGAAACAGGACTCTATGATCATATCAATGTACAGTAAGATTTATGTGTTGTTGGAGCTCTTCGTTAAGTACTAGATGCAGTATCATGGCATATTGTACAGTCTTGTAAATTATATGATTTACCACATGAGCTTTCTGTCAGCACAATTTTTATTTATTGACTACAATGTCAGAATGTCATGTGAGGCAAAAAAGTCATCCACAACGAATAACGATTACATTTCTCTAAAATGATACGAACATTAGCTTTCGGTTCAGCAGTGATGCTATGCCGCTTCTCACAGCAGTTTCTGTCTCCACATTTTAAATGGATAAATAAGGTCAATTTCATTCTTTCTTCTCTCTGCTGAAGCAACTAGGATAATTGTTTTTTTTTTTTTTCACTCATTCTACTTTCCAGATGTTCACAAGAGATTTCTATCTACTTTCAACGCACATAGATGGGATGCTTTATATCCCTCATATATTGTGTTACTTACAAGCCAGAGACACTGGTGTGCTAGCCTCTTATAACATTGAGAAAAAGCAGTATTTCATAAAGAAAAGGACCTGGGCTAGTGAATGGGAAACCAAGGTTCTCCAGCCACTATAGCCGGCAATACCAGGGTGACCTTGACAAGTGTCTGAACTCCTCGTCTCATTTTTCTCATTTGTTAGTGAGATCATTTAACTAAACCACTTCTAAAATCCCTGACTGTACTAAAATCTTTGATTCAAATTTAAATGTATTTGATTTTACTACTTATCAATAGAGTAGATGAGAGAATATAGGTTTTGACTTTAGTTCGTCCTACAAAAACGTTTTTACTGCCAGTAAGTAAGCTTTCTGTACGAGCAAAATCAAATCAAAGTACTATATCCCTATTAGTTAGGTATTATTCATGAAGGATCATAAGCATAACAAGAAAAAAAAGATGAATAATTTTAGATACTTAGATTCAGTTTTGGAATACAATTGCCTCTTGATCTGTTGACACTACAAATGAGGAAGAGAGGAATTTAAGAACTGTTTTTACCATGCTGAATTGTTTTAATTTGGGATGTGACATGGTTCAAAGCAGATCTTTTCTCATTTGACATAAAAAAGAAAAAAATCTGAAGACTATAGGAAACCTCTCTCTCTTTTTAAAAAATCTTTCTTTAAATATCTGCTTCTATTTAAAAAAAAAATGGTATGGAGGAAGAGAATAGAAGCAGGAATGTAAATATTAAATTGCAAGGGAGTTATGAGAACACAGCAGGAAGGGCTCTGCGAGGTCTAATACTCAGCATCCTGCGAATCATGCTTATTCCTCCACTTTTGAGTCTAGGAAATTTGTAACGATCGTCAGTCTAGTTCTTTAGAAGAAAAAAAAATCTGAAAATGGAAAGATCATCTGCTTTCTTAAAACACATCCAGACTTCAAATCCTCTCCACTTTTTTAAAAAGGCTGATGAACTGTACTATACCACAGTATTTAAAATAAGATGCATATTTAGGGCTTGATGTTAATATACTTCGAAATGTCACTGACAAGAATCTTTGGGAAATGGTTCTATTTTGTATGAAGGAGATTCTGACTCTTCTTGGAAATCACCTGATTGGTGTTGCTTCCCTTTTAGTAGCCTATAAAAGTAATGTCTCATGTTTGAAAAAATAAATAAATAAATAGATTTGTTCATCAGCTTGTGCCAGGGAAAAACACATGAAAACCCAAGCGAACATTTATTTCTCAGAGGTTTGCGACTTGCAGGACCCAACCTACTTTACTGCATGCTCGTATAGCAATTTTTTTTAAAAATGTCATTATTCATCTTTCCAATTCACTCCTCTTATTCTCTCTTAAATTCATTTAAGTTAAGCTTTAGTTCCCAGGTCCCTCATCAAAACTGCTCTTGTCAAGCTCTGTATTTTTAATCTAATGCCTCTTTGTCCTCATCTTATTTAAATTGAACTATAAAAAACTGTTGATATTTGATCATCTTAGATCTACAAAAATAGCAGTTTTGTAAAGATTAATCTCATTCAACCTATCAGAAGCAGTTGCACATCAAACTTCCTTGAAATATTTTACTTGGCTTCCACACCACCACATTCTCTTGGTTTTTTTCCTACCTCACTGTAAACAATGCCTCTGGTAAGGAGCTAATATCCAAAATGTTTTAAAAAAAACTCATACAACATGGTTGGATCTCGAGATTGTTGTGCTAAGCAAAATAAATCAGACAGAAAAAGTCAAGAACAATGTCATTTCACTCATATGTGGGATATAAAACTGAAAGCAACAAATAATAAGACAAACAAATAAAAACTCATAGACGCAGATAACAGTTTAGTGGTTACCAGAGGAAAAAAGGGGAGGGAAGAATGTAAATAAGGGTGAAGGGGGTCAAATATATGTGGTTATGGAAGGAGATGTGACAGTGGGTGTTAAACACACAATGCAATATACAGATGATGTATTATTGAATTGTATACTTGGAACCTTTATAATTTTATCAACCAGTCACCACAATACATTTAATAAAATATAAATATAACAAAAGCTTTAAATTGGTAAAAATGACACATCCCTTTAGCCTTTCTAATCGCAGCCCCTTATCAACAAAGCAACAGCCACAGAACATAAATATTTGATTATTTAGAATCACATCTTCTAATGAAAATTTTGAAACTTGGCTATATACCCAGTTCATCTAGAGGGCATTAAACTACATTGATATTAATTTAGCGTACAAGGTCCAGCTATTTTCAGGGCCTTCACTTACGGTTCTGTATCTCAGATAGCTGCATGTCTATTCCCTTGCCTCCTTCAGGTTTGATCAAGTATCACCTTCTCAATGAGGCCTCCTCTTATTTATACCCTTTAAAAAATTGACCCTTCTATACACACACACAGAGTCTACATTGCTATTTCATGCTTTATTATGTTTCTCTGTAGTACTTATCACAACACAACCTACCAAATATTCTGCTTTTATTTTTGTCTGTATCTCACTATAGAAAATGATGTCAGAGCCTTGCCCATACTTCCTCTGCACTCCCCATGCCTGTCCATACATATAGCAGCATCCTACTGCAAGCACCTGCAACTCCTTGCCTGGAGATTTCCTTTCGACCCAACGTGGCTGGCAGTACTGGGTGTAGGTAGAACTGGAAAATAAATACACCAGTACCATTGAGTGGGATGACACTGATTCATAATCTGTAGTATCCTCCAGAGTTCTCCCATGAAACCGAAGCTTCAGCTGCCCTCAGTAATAACTGACACCCACATTAGGCTTCTTTACATTCCCTCCCTCACTCCCCCATTCTTCTGCAGGTGCCTCCTAAGATTATCTCCCAGTAACCTGCTTTACTCAAACCCTTGTCTCTGGATCTCCTAGAAAGCCAGCCAACGACATATCCGAAGAGGCCCAATTCCTTTAAAGGAGGAGATTTTTTATCTGTTTTATTTTACTGATCTATTTCCAATGACTGGAAAAGAGGTTGGCTCATAGTAGAGATTTCAAAAATATTTGTTGGATCAATGAGCCCCTATAATAAAATACCCCTTGAATACACTACTTTGATCACAGTCAAGGCATTACTTTGTATTCACCTAATTTACAAATAACCGCTTATACTAAAATAATATTTTCTATTTCTCTCAACTACCACTGCTGCTGGTATGTTAAGTTTTTAAAAAAAAGAAGATTTTATAGACAGTAAGTGGAGAAAAAAGAATTTTTTTTTTTATTAGAGTGATTTCTATACTTGGTTGTATATTAGAATCATCTAATTATAGTTTGAAATATTTTCATTCAGTGTCCCTGAATCTGGATTCAGTTGATTTGGAGTAAGGCCCATTATTATATCTTTTAAATGTCTTCCTAATAATCTTATCACAGCCCAGTTTGGGAACCACCTGCATACTTAGTGATGTAACATTAAATAATCAAGTATTTACACAATATTTCAGAAGAGAAATATGAATTCCTTAAATATTTTCAATTCTATTTAAACAAGAATCAAAAACATCACTTAAAAATGCTAATACTAAAAATAGCTACAGAAGTACTTTTTTATTATATGAAATATTATGTTTCTACTAAGTCACTTTTACTTTAGCATAGTAAAGAAAAAGAGAAACTGATATCTACAAGTATAAAGGGAAATGTTAACATGTATATAATTTAATGCACACTGATCACCATACCAACACAGGGAAAAGAACATAACTAGAAATTTTTTGAAGAGTCCAAGGGTTGCATTTTTCTTCAAACTTATGGATGTTAGAGACTACAGTTTCTAGTATCTCCCTGCCAAATATAAGTAATAGTAAAACAATCAAGTATACAGTTATATATTATATATGAATCACATTGTTGTTGCATGTTTTAACACTAGTAATTACCATTTTAAGGGTTAATGTACTTGCATCTTGCTAGTCTGGATAACAAAAAAAGAAAGATGAATTTATTTTTTTCTTGATATTTGCAAGTAATTATCCACATTATAACACAAAGGAAAGTGGATTATAGAACCATCTGTCATTGGTAGAAAATGAATGTTCTTATAAGAGCAACAGTCTTTATTTGTTTCAAGTCACCTCCTGTCACGTTAAAAAAAAAAAAAAAAAAGTAAAAGCAATGTTCAGGCAGCCCAGTAGTGACCCTCATGGAAGGCTGTGTTCTGAATTCTAATTATTAAAAAAATCATCAATAAACTGTTCTGGGGAGTTTCTCTAATGAGGTACACAGGTCACTCTCTAGTATCAAAGGGCAATTGTTTCCAAGGAGAAGAAAAATTTCAGGTCATCTGAAGAGTATATTTCTTACTCATTGGAGTCTGAGACTGTACAAAAAGATACTGGATTACCCTAAAGAAGAAAACCTTTGTTAAATATATATTTAAATATATGCGCCTATATCTATGTATCTATATACTACATGCTCATTGTAAAAGAACATAAGAAAGATAAAAATGTAACAAAGAATAAGGATAGAGGAAAAGAAAATATAACTGCCAGCTACATATCCTAGTCTTTAGGTATTAACTGTTCACTATTTGATGAATATACCTGAATCTTGACTATAATATTCAGTTAGTTTCTACTTTATTCAAATATGATTATAAAACTATATAACTATGTTTTTTCCTGTGATATTTTAGCTAAAAATGATTAACCCTGTATTACAGAATGAGAATGACAAACATTTAATATAGTTATTTGATTGTTGGCAATATGCTTTGGGATTCTTTTTAAAGCTTAAACTTCATGAGAAATTAATATAGTATTACTATTTCAAAAATTCAAAGAAACATGGTATATAGCATAGTTTAATTAATTATTCATTCATTAATGAATTTTCAGGGTTTTTTCCCCCTAATTTTTAATGAATAAACAATGTAAGTGACCATCCTTGTTCATGCCTCTTTGGGATAATGTGCATAAGATATAATTGATTGTATCTTCAGAATAGATATCTAAATTTAGAAATATTCTATTTAAAAGCATGCTTTTCATACTATTCCAGTAGTCTTTTTTTTTTTTTTTTCATGTGGTACCACACAGTTTTAATTACTAAGGATATATAAGGACCTTTCTTTAATGCAGGGGCTTTCAAGGTTTTAGTCCTTATTGCTAAACTTTTATTTTACACTTTCTCTTAGTGATAACACATACTCATGGTTTCAACTACTATTCATGAACTAGTAACTGGCAAAAATATATCATTAAAACATGAATCCTTCCAAAAATTTATATATTAAACTTCCTACGAAACATGTCAGCATAGATGTCTCACAAAGTCCTTCAATCTTTAAAAGTTAAAAGTTAAATCTAAATAAATTATCATCATGAAATAAATCTAAATAAATTATCTTTATTTCACCTACTTTGTACATTACATATGTTTTTCCCCCTATTCATTATCATAGTGAAAGATAAAATTGTCTCTAGTGGATCAAACTAGAAACTAGGAATCATACTACCCTCTTCCACCTCCATTATCTCTAGATCAGATCTAACCATCTTTCACATACCGTAGATCTATCCTGTAAAGTCTAGGCCTCTCCACAACTGCGTTTCATGCTCTGCCAAGATTACCGCAGTAACTTTCCATAAGGCCTCCATACCTCCATTGTTGCCTACTGAAATCATTATTTTACTTTATAAAGTTTCCAGACTGATCATTCTAACCCGAAATCTGATCGTGTTCTCTTTGTTTCAAATCAATTAGTGACCTCTACCTTCAGGTTAAGATCCTACCTCCTTGATGCCATTCACAGTCTCATTTTTGGCTCATGTATGTATTTCCAATCCAGCTAGTCATTAATTATTACACATGTACTTCTCTTGAGCAGATTTTCCTTTTCCGTGTGTTTTCATTTGCTTATGGCATTACTTTCATAACTCAAATCCCATACAGATTTATGCAAACTTGCATCAAGACCAGGTAGAGCTCATACCATCAGTGTATTTTTTGTGATTTTTTATTGTGATAAAATATATGTGACATTTACTATTTTAACCATTTTTAAGTGTATAGTTTAGTGGCATTAAGTATGTTTACATTGCTGTGCAGCAGTTTAACCATCTATCTCCATATCTTTTTGATCTTCCCAGACTAAAACTCTGTACCCATTAAACATTAACTCTCCATTTCCTTGACCCCTCAAGAACACCATTCTAGGTATCTATATGAGTGGAATCATATATTATTTGTCCTTTTGTGATTGGTTTATTTCACTTGCTATAATGTCCTTAAGGCTCATCCATGTGTAACAGGTGTCAGAATTCCTTTTATAAGGCTGAGTCATATTTCATTATAAGAATATACCTCACTTTATTAATCTATTAATCTGTTGATCAACACCTGGGTTATTTTCAAAGTGTGGGCTAATGCAAAGAATTCTGCTAGAAACATGATTGTACAAATACCTGTTTGAGTTCCTATTTTATGTGTACATACCCAGAAATTATATTTCTGGATCATAGGGTAAATATATGTTTAATTTTTGGAGGAACCTCCATGTTGTTTTCCATAGTAGCTGTTCCATTATACATTCCCACCAACAATGCATGAGTTCCAATTTCTCCACATTCTTTCCATCATGTTATTTTTTCTTTCTTTCTTTTTCTAATAGACATTCTAATGGGTGTGAAGTTGTATTTCATTGTAGTATTGATTTGCATTTTTCTAAAGTTACTGAGCATATTCTCATGTGCTTAATGGCCATTTGTATATCTTCTTTGGGGAAATGTTTATTCAAGTACTTTGCTCATTTTTAAGTGTTTATTCTTTTTGAGGATGAGTTGTAGGAGTTATTTATATATTCCAATATTAACCCCTTAATTAGACATACGATTTGCAAATATTTTCTCTCATTCTATGGGGTGCTTTCCACTGTTGGTAGAATCTTTTGATGCACAAAAGTTTTTAATTTTGATGTAATCCAGTTTATACACTTTTCCTCTTTTGTGCCTATGTTTTGGCATCACGTCCAAGTAATCTGTGCAGGGGAAGACTTTCACTAATGAAGTCTAAACATTCCTTATGCCTTTTCTGAGAATGTGTTCTCCCTAGGACTATGTGTGTGTTTTCGACCAGTACTATAGTATACATAGCTGCTTTTAAATATCTTAATTTCCCTAGGATTCTCATCCTTGCTTCTTTTCATGGCTTTAGCTTTTATTGTATTTCCCAATTAATAAACCCTTGCCCTGGGCATCTACAGATCTTTAACCCTCTTGCAGTTGTCACAAGCTCTGCCCTGAGCCTCTAGAATCTTTTCCCAGCCTGAGATCTGATCTGTGCCACATTTGGCTCTGTGCTAGGTGACACAGAGAACAATCAGGCAGCCCTCATACAGGTTAAAACTCTGCAAAATAGGCCCACTCTGCATTCTAAGTCTTGCACAAGGGAACCAAGATAAGCTGCTGCTTCCCTCAATCCATTCCATGCTCTGCAGGGGAGGAGGCAGGAAAAAGGTGAGCAAATATGCCACAAAATGTCCCACTATTCTGAAGGTGACCTTTTCGTTTTCGGGGGCTTAATTGGCTGCTACAGATCCTGACTGATTCCCAAAGCTTCTGTGAAGTTACATTAGCCAGTCTGTTTTGTTTATTTGATGTTTCCATGAAAGAAGGAGAGCCTGGGGCATCTTAGTCTACTATCTTGCTCCAAGTCCTCCAGTTAGTGGTTTAATATCTGCTTCCACAATGCCCAGCACCACAGAGAATAGTAAATAATTGTCAGATAAAAGGTAAGAAAGTTAGAATATTTGGTATAAAAACTGATCCATTAAATATTTGCTTTCCAGTAGACTGCATTATTGCTCAAGTTTCATAATAAAGTCTTGTTTAATATTAGTTAACATGGTTTTACCAAGAATATAACTCAAATAAACAAATGATTGCTATTGATAATATCTTCCATATAGTTTCCAAAGGCTGGCATAGTCAGGGGAGAGATTTATTTTCTTTTGAATGTTTTAACAAATATACTCTTGGTCATCTAACAGAAAATTCAGGTTTCATAGCTAAATGGAGAGATATATAGGTATTTTTAGCCACACCCTCCTTCCCAGATAATACTAATATAGAGAGATACATATTTCACTTATGGATCAATCTGTTCATGGAAACTGGATAAAATTAGATAGATAAAGATATTCATGCAGAGTATAAATCTAAATGAAATGCTTAGGACATGTAAGGATGCTAATATTATGCCCCGCTCTCCCAGGGAATATGATGGCATATGTGTAATCAGTGATGCCCTTTATTGCCCACAACAGAAAGCTAGAATTACTAATGGCAGATGTCCTTTAACTTGCTGTGACTAACTTGATGAAATCAATATGAAAATAGGTGGGTATAACTTTGCATTGAAAGGATGTGTTCAGGAACCACTACTACTTGCAAGAGTTACATTCTTCACATTCTTCCACAGGTTCACAGTTTAATGGTGATTTTTATTTTGGTTGAGTATCAAATAGGAACAATTGGAAAACTAATTAAATCAATGCAAATAGTCAATACTGTAAAATTCATCCAAAGAGAAAAAGAAGAGTTGAATCCCTAAACCAATTGCTCCTCAAATGCATTGTTATTTTCATTCTCCATTATCTACATTATGAGCTGACAATAATGAGTAATAATTTATAAATAGGTGTTTATATGTATATATATATGTACGTATGTGTGTGTTTGTGTGTATATATGTGTGTGTGTATATATATAAAAAGTATGCGTGTACGTGTGTGTGTGTGTATATATATAAGTATGCGTGTACATGTGTGTGTGTATATATAAGCATGTGTGTACGTGTGTGTATGTGTGTGTGTATATACACACACACACATACATAGTCATATATTTGTGTGTATATGTGTGTGTGTATATATATATAAGTATGTGTGTACGTGTGTGTGTGTGTGTACACACACACACACACACATACAAAGTCACATTGGGTTTCTTACTATTTGTGGAAAAATTTCAAGACAAAGCAGAGGCAAAGCTTAAAAGCTTAACCTCTTACAGAAGTTAACTGAGGAGGATAACACTTTCTCCCAATTTCTGGAAGTTAAAATACAAGGCCAAGTGGTTGGTTATTCCCTCCAAAAAGTTAAAACATGGGAACTTGACACAAAGGCACAGACTTCTACAAGACATTCTATTTAATTATATCAATGGTACAATTGAATATTCAATGACATAGTGGTCTGTGCACATATTCAACTGGGCACCATTGTGTCAAATGCCCAGGGTTGAAAGCTGTAGAGCTGCTATGGTGTCATCCTAAGGCGAACGTTCACATAGTAAGCCTGAACCAATTCTCCAGCCTTCTAATTAATTCCATGTACTACTTGATACCATTTTTCACAACTCTTTTCTGTTTAAGTTAAGAGAGATACTCTCTATTATTACCTACCAAGAATGATGTCTAATAAAATTGATGTCAGTACCAGGAGTCATTAGAGGTACCAAATATCAGAAAAATAGTTAAATCTGGGATTGATTATCTGGTCCGTTTAGGATGAAGGCAGTGAAAATTCAACTAGTTCTAAATGAGTCTGGCTTTAGTACACAATGGCAAAACAACAAATAAAATTATCAGTTGAGGACACCAGAGTGAAGTATGCAATGAAGTCAAAGCTTTAGAGAATAGTCCTCAAAGGGCATGAGGAAAATAAGGATTGTAGTGGTCTGTACTGGTGATGGGTAGGTCTACTTCTATTGGATTTAGACAGCTTACAAAGAATAACAAACTCATATTCTTAAATATTCTTAAAAAGCACACAAAAATTAAAGTTTATGGACTTTGAGTTATTTTATTAACACATCATATTTACTATAGTGACGTAGTAAGACGGATGAAAAACAAATGCAAAGTTTGAACTTGCATAGAGAGCTTAAATTTCACTTAAATTTACAGGGCATTCATAAGAAAAAAAAATGAAACACCTTTCTGAAGAATTGAAATGAAAAGATTAGAGAAATTTGGAAGATTCTGAATATTTCCAAAGTTTCTGATGCACCATCACCTGAACTTTTCAAGCCAGTTGAAATATTTTTCATTTGTCCGATAAAAGCTGGTTTGGCCTTTTTTTTCTTTTCAAATTTATTTTTATTTATTATTTTTTTGGGCTGACATTGGTTAACAAAATCCAGAAAGTTTCAGGTGTATAGTTTAAAAAAATACATATACATATACATATACATATGTGTGTGTGTGTGTGTTGCATTTTGTGCATTATACATATGTTGCATATATATGTTACATTTTGTGTTGACCGCCCATAGCTAGATTTCTTTCTGTCACCACATATTTGATCTCTTTTATCCCAACTACCTCCCCCTTCCCTGTTCCCCTCAACCTCTGGTAACCACTAGTCTATTGTCTATGTCCATGAGTCTCTTTTGTTTGTTGCTTTTAGGTTTACATTCCACATATAAGTGATATAATGTGGTTTTCAACTTTTTCTGTCTGGCTTATTTTGCTTAGCATGATTATCTTGAGGTCCATCCGTGTTGTCACAAATGGCAGTATTTCATCTCTTCTTATGGTTGAGTAATAGTCTATCAGACATATGTATCACAGCTTCTTTATCCAATCATCTATTGTAGAACACTTTGGTTGCTTCCTCATTCCAGCCCTTATGAATAATGCCACTATGAACATTGATGTGCAAATATCTTTTCGAATATGGGTTTTCAAGTCTTTGGGGTAAATACCCAGTAAATGGATTGCTGGATCATATGGTAGATCAATTCTTAGTCTTTGAGGAACCTCCACACTATTTTCCATAGTGGCTGTACCAATTTGCAGTCCCGACAGCAGTGTATAAGGGCTCCTTTTTCTCTGCACCCTCTCCAACATTTGTTATTACTTGTCTTGTTGATAACAGCTATGACATATCATCTCACACCTGTTAGAATAGCTGTTTTGGCCATTTTGAAGACTATGTGATCCTCTTTCTGAGAGATTTATTATGTAAAAAGGGACCATTATTCTGTCCATATTACTCTCCATTGACCACAGACATATACCTAGAGTGGAATTTTAGTAAGTCCCAGAGACCAATTATAAAATAAAACCTTGGAAAAAAGGGTTTATGTGACACCACAAAAATTAAGACTTTATTTGTTCATATTTATTTGAATCTGACAAGTCTATGTAGAAATGACAGTCATTGTTTTAGAACAAGGAAAAATATAAATTTGGATTATGCTGCAATTATTGATATGTATGCACCTAAAAAGTTTCAGGTGATTGTATCAGAGCTTAAATGGCTGGGTGGGTGACTTTCAATTATTTATTCCTTGGAGGTTCACCTGAAGCCTGCAAAAAGTTGGTTCATGCTAAGTAAATTTGAATGCCAGAAGTCTCTTAAAATTTAGAGTAAGGAACTCATTCAACATATGTTTATTAAATGCCTATTCTGTGGCCAGCACTATTCCAGGTCCTGGCAAAACTGTGTGTGAATAAAACAATTATCTCTGCCCTCAACTGCTTAAAATTTTATGGGTGAACACAGACAATAAATAGACAAGAAAGAAAGAAAAAGAAAGAAAGAAAGAAAGAAAAAGAAAGAAAGAAAGAAAGAAAGAAAGAAAGAAAGAAGGAAGGAAGAAGAAGGAAGGAAGGAAGGAAGAAGAAGGAAGGAAGGAAGGAAGAAGGAAGGAAGAAAGAAAGAAAAGAAAGAAAGAAAGAAAGAAAGAAAGAAAGAAAGAAAGAAAGAAAGAAAAAAAAAAGAAAGAAAGAAAGAAAGAAAAAAAAGAACGAACACTGAGTAACGATCAATTCCCTAGAGAAAAGTAAAAGCTGGAAAGGGGTTTAGGGAGTTCTGGTGGAAGGATTAACTTATCCAATTTCACCTTAGAAAGAATAATGTGAAAGTCCCTATTGAAATAATAAAAAAGCAATAATAAACATGTTTATTATTATATTATTAAATAATACAGGCAAGGCCATAGTTTTGAGAGGATCACAGAAATATTGTCACCACAAGTATCTGAAAGATGGAAGAATATGGATTCATACAACTACCTGATTATAATCAGAGAAGAAGATAGGTGGGGCATGGAGCATAGTAGGTAGTGATTTAAGCTTAATCAAGTGGTATTTATAATCATGGCTGCTATTCCATATATGACCTCTTTTATGAGAAAATGAGTATAATCTCTGACATATGCTATGCCATTCTTTTGGATGGGGCATTTTTTTTTTTTTTGCTTCCACAATAACAAAAACCATCTAAACATATTCACCTGACAAAATATACAAAATATACAGTCCTTCTTTGATTCTTTGTCACAACTTTACCTACACAGATCTTGACCACTTCATCATTCAGGAAGCATCGTTGTCTAGAATGACTAATTTAACATGCACTCTAGAAAGCAGAAAGTGGAATGCTAAATGTTTGAGTAAAACCTATACATCTGGAAGGTGACAATGAGCTAGTACATACATAAGGAGTGGTCTGAGTGTGCTGCCTGGAAGTACAACAGACTGGATCAATGGAGTAGAGGCCACTGGCGCTCCACCCAGATCTCCTTTAGTAGTCAGGAGTCCTCACCCCCAGCTGCTGTGAGCATTGGCTGCTAAGAGCACATAAAGTATATCCTACTCCTGAGAGTGTCCCCTGAGTTTGTACCCAACCCAGGGGGTGGCCCACAGCCAATATTTGACTAATATGGAAGTACAAAAGTGAGCCCCTTTGCCTCAAAGTGACACAATTTTGTGGTGCCATTTATGTTCCTGTCAGAGATGAAACCTCAGCAAAGGAGTATCTCTAGTTGAGGTTTCCACACTCTCTTAGTAAGTCACTTGCAATGAGGACCCCTGTCTCAAGCAGCACCTTCAGGGAACCAGACCTAAGATAGTCATGTGGGGATACTGCCTACAAAATAAACAATTGCCAATCTTCAACTGAAATTTATGTTGACAGTACTCTATTTGCTAATCCATGGCTGCTGGTAAGTATACTTTACAAAAACTTTCTTTAAAATGCATGCTTGAAAATACTTTCATATAAATTACCTTATTTGACACTTGCAACATCCCTGAAAATATGGAAAGGCAAATATTATTACCTACATTTTATGAATGAGGAAATGAAGAAATTAAGGTTTTGAAAGTCTAGGTGTCTTATCTAAGACTGTGTATAAGTCAATGTCAGAATCATGGCTAAATGCAGGTTTTCAATTTCCTAAGCCAAGTATTCTTCATTCTAGATCTGGCTGTCTCCCAGGTTATCATCTACTGTATAAAATCTAACTAACCAGAACGTTTTAGTGTACACTCATAACACACACACACACGTGTATGCACACACATGCACTGCTAGAATAGGTCTGCTTATTCACATATCTAATCAGTAGCTGGATGTCCTGACCAAACAGCTCACAGTGCAACAACTACGTTTGCATTTTTACTATAACACCACCAGCACGATTCATTTTCTATGAAGAATTGGAAACACTTTTATATCACTGAGGTAACCAGTCATCTTGAAAATGCCTACCTTAAAAAGTTTACCTTGCTAAAGCCTCTCTATTAGAAGTGAAAGTACATGCATTCCAATCTTCATCATGATACTTCAGTAAAAATTCTGATTCATTGGAAGGTGATTATGTAATTAGCTAAGTTAGAAAGCAGTGACCTGATAAATCCTCCATTGATTTACCTTATATTTCTGGGATTTATAAGCTAACTTCCTCAATTTTAAAGCAATGGAAATGAGAATGCTTCTTCTGACAGATGTAATTCTAAAGCAGAAAAAGGAATGGCATGTTTCTTTATTCATTTTTAACGAGTAATTGATGGGGGCTTCCAATGTTCAAGAAACCAAGCTATTTTGTTTATTATAAAAAATATGTTTCTTCTTCCAGTTAGCAAGTCAATAATTGGCTTTCCTTTTTATAAACCTAAAAAAAAAGTTATCGTGACAAAATACTTTCTAAAGAAAATAATATACCCACTCAACATCCTAGGGCCCTATTATCCTTTCATAATATGGATGGTATAGAATGGACTTCATTTAACCTTTTGAGGTCCATAGGAGATTGGCAAACACATGAGGGAAACAGATGCAAGGGTGCCAAGGAATTCTTACTGGACAGTATGGTTACTCTATGGCTGACGCTGTATGCCTCTTTCTGCCTGGTCCATCACTATAAGTTTAATGATGCTCTCCATAGGGCAACATCAGAACCATTATTAAAGTGGTTGTCAACTTAACCTATATGCATTTGTCTTATAGGGGTGACAGACCACATCAAGTCAGAAGTTCAGCATTTATTTTTAAAGATCTGGGTTGACATCAATAATTTCAATCACTGGTGTGAGTTGAAACTTTGCCTCAGATGACTGGTCATTGAGTCTATTCTAACATAAATAAGATATAAATCTCAGTCTTCTCATCAGAAATGTTAAGATGCAGAATACAGAGCCAATAATAGCTATAACCATACCTGGTAAAGGAAAGCTGTTTCCTAAAACCATTTCTAGATTCCGAGTTGCCAAAGAACCCTCCTATTAGTTAAAAACAAACAACAAAAAAAGAGACTATACATTTAAGGGAGAGATTTTTAGATTTAAGCACACAGTTAGAAATGCCTCTAACACTGCCATGCATATCTCATCAGTTTGTTATTGTTTATTCAATTGAAGTGAAGGAATCAGTCATAAATCAAAGTTAATTAATAATTGTAATATTGTTTCCACTATACAGAGCATGCAGAATACAAACATTACTTGTCAGTAAAATACTGATATTTTAGTAACCAATCGTAAATGGAGAGCAAAATCTTCCAGAGAGGTCAGGCATGTCCTTGGTGCCTCACCAAGAAATACAGTTTTGCATCATGGCTGCCATTGTTGTTCAAGGAGGAGGGTAAGGGACTCTCAAATCTGACCCAGGCATCCACAACGGCTTCTCTGGGCTAAACATTGTTTACACTGCCCTCACCTAAAATGCTGCTAACTCTGGGCACAGCTGAGATAATTATAAGTGATCAAAGCTTCAGCTCATTAGCTGTAGCGAGACCCTTGAGTGGGAGTAAAGAGAAGAGCCAGATAATCATATATCCTGAGGAAAAAGCATAAAAAACATTCTCTGACCTCAGGGCAAAAGCTTTCTTTCTGTATTAAAAGAAAGAAGTGGCTTAGGAATTGTGAGGAGGCAGTTCCTCTAAGGCTGGTCATACCCGCTCTAGACTCTCTCCCAGACCAGCCTGGCTACACAGTACACAACTGCTCGCTCAATCAGCACCCTCTCTGCTCAACACTGTGCCAAGCCTGCCACCAAGATCACGTGAATTGGTGATTTCTCTGCAAACTCTTTGAAGACTCAGGAGTCTTTCCATCTTTCTACACTGTATTCCTCTCCCACGTGTGTGTGTCTCTCTGTGTGCATGTGTGTGTGTGCGCAGCATAGTGGTTAGACATTTATATAATTTACAAAGTGATCTCCCTAAGTCTTGTACCCACCTGAAACCATAGTTATTACAATATTATTGGCAATATTCCCTATGCTGTACTTTACTTCTCTGTGACTATTTTGTAACTACCAATTTGTACTCCTTAATTCTTTCACCCTTTTCACCCAGCCCCTAATCTCTCTCCCATCTGGCAACCATCAGCTTGTTCTCTGTGTCTATGAGTCTGTTTCTGTTTTGTTTGCTTATTTATTTTGTTCCTTAGATTCTACATATGGTACTTATGGTAGAATCTAAGTGAAATCATATGGTATTTGTCTTTCACTGTCTGACTTATTTCACTTAGCATAATATCTTCTAGGTCCATCCATGTTGTCACATACAGTAAGATTTCATTCTTTTTTTCTTGCTGAGTCACTCATATTCCCTCAGAACCGGCCTGAAACTAAGGGGAAAGGGAGAATTAGATTCACCTATCTCCGGAATGTCTTGACTCCTAGTACCACATGCTATTTGCATTCTAAAGTTTTAACACAGGAAACATCATTATTTTAAGATGGATCAGAAGAAAATATTTGAAGTTAGCTTACAGCTCAACTTACTAGATTAGTTTAAAATTAGAAATAGCTTTTTTGGCAGCTGAAAAATTTGCCCAAAATATGTCCCTGCCACAACTCTAAAGTAATTATTCTTTGTTTAGAAGGATTTAATAATAATATTCCGTTTTCAATTTTTTATGATTACATTTTATTTATTTATTTAAAATAGCTTTTCGTTACTTTTGTCTCCTGTCAGCGCTGAGCTGATCAAGAAGGGAAGGTTTCAGTGGTGAGATGCCCAGTTGAAAGAATGCACAAGGAGCTGACATGAGAATGAACCAGCAGGCACCAACTTTATTGCGCGGAGTACGCTTCTGTGCTAGGGGACCGCATAGGCTTTTTATATGTCAGAGAACAATGGTGGCCTTCGGCCACACATGCATGATACAATAAGCTGAATCATACATAAATTAGGCGCAGGCGGCCTACTACACTAACGTAACGTTGTAAACCCAGAATCCTATTCCTAGCCATGTTCCTGGATCAAAACCAGACCTGGGACCCATATCCCCTAATTACTTTAGCATATAACATGTTTATATTATTATAAATTGAGTTTTATGTAATTTTTGCTTATAAGCTTTGTATTTAAAACTTATTAACTTTCAATTTTACTGATTTTCGTAAACTATGAATGCTACTTTAAGTGAAATAATGAGTTATTGCGGTATTTCAGGAATGCAGCAAATAAATGTTTAAATGTCGATATCATTTTTGTGCTATATTGTTACACTCCCTCCCCATCAACCTCTTTCTCTTTAAGTCTAAAATGGTGAGGTGAGGGGCTTAAGAAGGATGACTACAGGGGTAGATTTGGGTTTGACTCAGCATTGTCATAAGTAGCGTGACAACAGAAAAGTCAACTGGCCTCTTTCAATTCCAGTTTTTCCATCTATAAAGGAGTATGATAGAATCATCCTTACAGAGCTATTGTAAGGTCAAAGTAAGAAACAGTATTTGAAAAGCTTAGCAGAGCTCATAAACAGCACCCAATAAAAGGTAGCTATTTTTATTAAATTCTATTAGCATGCGAAGACTCAGAAATTGAAGCTAAGAAGGAAATAACAATTACTGAGAGCATACCAATACAGACACTTCACTTGTTACTTAATTCAATCCTCAATAACTCTTTGCAATAGATGTAATTACTAACTCTATTTTATAAATGAGAAAACCCAGGTCGGAGAGATTAAATAACTCATCCATTGAATGTGTTTGACTTGAAAACTCATTCTTTTTTTTCCCTGCAATTATACCATACTGAGCTGCTCCTATACACCATCCAGTTTTGTGCACAGTACTTAAAAAGATTGATATTACACGCATGCTGACTTGTCCATTGTAAAGAACATTTGGGTTATATTGGCTGCCCAGTATCCATTCCCTTTGCTAATAGCAACCTTTATTTCCTTTTGAGAAAGCTGTCTCATTAGTGTTAGGAAAAACGTAATTTCAGAATCAACTTCTCAATATGAAAGAAAATGAGATGGAATCTCTTCTCCCAGATCTTCACAGACACTCATAGCCTAAATTCTGACACTTCTTGGACTTTGAATCTTTAGCTGGGATGCAAATTTAGAGTTAAAAGTTGGTCAATCATCTCACAGGCAATGGCTATGAAACAGTGATTGTGCTTCCTGGTTTTTTAAATTTTGTCCCTCCAGGTTTCTTCTACGCCTGCAGCTTCTGACTGGTTCTGTGTCCACCTTTTCATTACCTAAACTCTTAGTTAGTCTCTTTATCTTGCTTGCAATCAACATTCCTAACGTACCAATACTACTAACTCTTGTCTTTTCCTATTCCTATTTCAATTCCTTGAGTGTAAGTACAGTATAATGTTTAAGAGCATCCATTTTGTAGCCAAACTCTATCAGTTCAAATCCTACCTCTGCTGATTATTAATTTCCTCATTTGTATTGGGTTATTATAAGAATGAAAACAGTTATTACTTGTAAGCTTCCTAGAACAGTGTCTGGCATATAGTGAACTTTATATATGCTTGCTGTTCATTTGTGTTCCTACTATGAAAAATTTTGAATCCTAACAAACAGTTTTTGTTATTCTTTAACCTCCCATTTGTCTTCTCCAGGAATCCAGACACTTCCTAATTGGCGAAAAGTCAAGTAAAGGCTAAGCACCCACCTTGCTGAATGATTTATAGAAGGGCAGTAACGCCAATCTCATAAATGTTGAATTACTTCTTGGCAGGGACTCAGTCCTACCTTCCAATTACATAGCTGAAATAATGTGAATTTGGTACCTTCCCCACCCCATTAGAGTAATATGTATTTTATAGGATCAATATTTGGTCACAGTTTTAGGGGATCCTGCTTTTATGAACAAACCAGCCTGATGTCAGTAATTCTCATTTTGTAGAGCTTATAGCAGATCATCTCTATAAGACTGTACTGTGTAGGAACATTCAGTGGATTCCACAACTGTGAACAAATTAAGTTTGTATCTGTGCTCTCTGAACTGGCTGTCAAGAAAAAGAACAATCTGACTTTACCATGACCTTGTTGGGTTTTAAAGTTCAGACAGAGTTAGTCAGTACTGTTTGTGAGACTTCGGCCTTAGCCTGACTTGCTGTGCCCTGTGAGTGGGCATTGTTGTGTTTTGGGTCAGCAGGCAGCTGTAGCATTAACTTTAAGAACTACAGAGCATGAACCTTATTTCCTTCCTTTTTCATTCTTTTATATCTCAGCTTCCATCTACCACCTGCTCATTGTAATCAGTGATTTCCATTTTTGATCATTTTTCTACTTACCTAGTTTATAGCTTTGATTGTTTTTCCTTTGGATCAGACTTTCCCTTCTCTGCTATGTTGCTGTTTTACTGTTCATTACCACAAGTGTTCTATCTAGAGGAGCATTGTGGGTTAAAATATATACACAATATACATTTAAATTAGGGAAAGTAGCATGTTTTAGTCTTCATTTTCAATAATCAAGATCTTTTTTTCTATAAAACTCTCTTTAAAACTTCCAAAACATCTCTCTGGAGTTCTAAGGCTAGATATTAAATGCCTATCAATAGAGAGGCAAAGGAGACAGAACTGAGGTACATTTCTTGATTCAACCAAGCTGAGGTGAGTCATAAGTAAAAGCACCCAACAAAGAGCACAACGCACAAAAGCATTTCAGTAAATATTTCTTGAAAGAAACAATGACTAAGTCTTGCTCCTTCTCAGAAACACATTGGAGGGTGGACTAGCCAAGACGCCATTAAGCCATTCTAGTGTTTGTTCGCCTAAATCGTATATTTAAAATATTATGTCATCATTGCCAGTAAAAATAGACAAAAGATGAGATGCTAATTGCATGTGAATAACCATTGAGATAGAATAAAGCAAATGATAGATGTTTACAATATTTATGAACAACAGTTTCTGCCTTCATGCTGGAATAACATTTAAAAGGAGAGGGAAATTGCAAGGTGAAGTATCATTTGGCTACAAGGAAGTCATTTATCATTTTAGTTAACAACTTAGACTGTCAAACTCGTAAATGAAATGGTCCATTGATACCATTCTAATCACTGATGCATAGCTTCAATATAAAATGCCCAATTAGGTGTACTTGATTAAATTATTTCTATGTAAAGTGTTTGTGTTTTATATAATGCACAGATTATATAAAACAGATTACTTATGAGTTTCTTGCAGCAGCCCAGATTTCTAAAGGAAAATCATTAAACATTAAATACTTTAGCAAAATGAACTTTGTCCTTTGAATGATATATTATGTATGCTATAAATCTGATAGAGATATTGCATCTGAGAGCTTTTCAGGAGATAACAAAGAAGGTATACCTTGGGACACAACATTTATTCCTTTTCAAGCAGTGACCTTTACAGTGCATTTTAAGCATGACCATTGCCTTTTAAAACTGCTCAGTGTTGCATACAGATACCTTCCCCTGCACTATATTCTGAACAAGGAAGTGGAAGGTATATTCAGTGTTAGCTCATGAATATGAACCATATGGTTTAACTCGTAATAGAAGAAATTAGCAATGATTATGAGCGTTTTTATTTTAGAAGAGGTTTTGTATGATTTTGTTAGGCCTCCCCAATACAAATTTAAGTGTCATATATGAGACTGTTTATCTTGCAATAACTTGGTTTATATTTTAAATATAAATATTTTTACGCAAACCCCAAAGTGCTTTGATGTCCAAGTAGGTGACCTCCCCCAAAAAAGAATGTAAGAAGAAGAGAATAACCGAAAAAAATCTATGCAGTTTATTCTCATTCACTGTTTAACGTAAATTAAATTTCATACCTTTAAGCAATACATTTAAGGCATGGGTACCCTCAGGATAAAAAATTCTATTTGTGAACCTAATGGGGTTTAGTGATTGTCCATCCTTGTGAACAAAACTGTGGTAAAATCTAACATAAACTTTGTCATTGCTTAGGTACAGATCATTAATAGCTAATGAAAATAAGGTTGAAGTTCAAATCCCAGGCATTATCACAGTCAGATTACAAACCAGATTATTTATTTGGTGACATATGGTCCAACTTGAAATTCAACAGTTGCTGAGGATTTCAGGGCAAATGTCATTTAGAATATGTAAATTATACATAGACATTTGATTTTACACCTATCAAACTTTCATAAAGCATGTTAATGATCAAATATATTATGGACTTTGTTAGTATTGATCATATATAGTATAGGATTTATAAAATGTAATTCTAATATTAAGGCATTGTGATTTATTTAGATTCTATATACTGCAGGAACAAGCTAAATTAGTATGCAAAAATAAATACTATACAGAACACTAAGTGTGGAAGCAAGATGGTGAATAGAAAAAGTTGAAATGTCTAGATTAAATCTAGTTGCTACTTATTAGCTTTAATTATTGTCCATATTTTTAAAATAAAAAGCTTACTGTTTCCCACCAAAGGATGTCATTAGGGTTAAATAAAAAAGTATATATGAAATTAGATATCTGGCATATAGAAAGTTTCCAAATATTTATTTTATTTAAATTTCTTTGGAATTCTCTCTCTTATATGAAGTTCAAGTGATTGTTTCTATAAAAAAGGATAGCCACAGCTTTTACTACTAGAAATGTGAGGCCTCCTTGCCCTTTGTGCCAACCAAATGAGCTTGCTCATATAAACTCCTCGATTCTCTTAGATTCAAAGAAATTATCTTTTAATAGGAAGGAATATGTTATCATACCAGTAATCCAGTAAATTCCAGCTCTAGCTAAATAAAATTATAAGGCAGTTTTTCATTTCACTTGCAAATATTTTGCTATGTACAGATCTCTAACTCATGCAAGTAATGGTATTGCAAAGTGGGACATAAAATATTAGCAAGCCATCGCAAGAAAGTACACATAGCAGTCTGAACAAGACTGCAAGAAAAATCAATGAAGTCTATCCTGGAGGTAATGCTATAGCTATCATACTTATTCATTTTAACAATTCTTTATTGACTCACTGGATTGTGTTTGCTCTTTACATTTCTGGCAGAAAGTCCACATATTTTAGACCACAAATAATTAGTCCAAAATGTTTACATGTGAAGAGTTCTGGTGCTATATTAGAAATCCAACCGAGTTTCTTATATCAACAGAGACTCAGCAAGCCATCACCAAGAACATCATGTTTTGTGCATAGGCCAAACCCGAGGGCCACAAGTCCTTTGTTTGTGCCTTCCGAAACAGGAAGGAGCAACGGAAACAATCTAAATGAGGTTTCGACAAGGAATACCAATCCCTTTGATGTCATAAGGCCTGGTTTAGTCCCTGGTGAGTTTTGTAGCACTCCAGAAATACTGTTACTTATATTGTCTATTTCCATCATCAATAGATTTTTTAGTTAATATGGAGAAGCATAGAACAGTCCTTGTTTTTAGAGAATTATAATCCAGTTAGAATGAATGAATTCAAGAAAAGTGAAGCCAAAGTTAAAAAAAAGAAAACGCTAAAGTGATTTTGAAATTTAATGATTAATGATACCAATAAGTCATTTATACATTGAATAAAAATATGAATGCCACATTTTGTCATTAAAAAAAAAAACAGTAGAGTATTTAACTATAGAAACAGATTTTCGCCATAGAAACTGGAAGTAATTTCTCCGCTATATTTAGGTGTAAGAACTATATATAAATAGGATCTGTGCACTTCAAAACAGAAGAAGAAACTGGAAAGAATTCTGTGGACAAATAAATTAATGAAAAGAAAAAAAATATGAATAAAAGGCAATGGCAACTTATAGGAGCTTTAGTATGTTAAATGACTATATTGTTGGCTAACATTTATTGAGTACTCACTATGTATCAGGCATTGTTCTAGGCACTTTCATATGAATTAATTTATTTAATCATTCTTTGAGGTAGATGCTACTTACCTCCATTTTTTTAGCATTGAGGAAATAGATATAAACATGTGAAATAACTTCCCTAGGTTAAACAGCTAATAAATAGCAAAACTGGGATCTGAATTCAGAGAACTGGGTATCAGAACTGAGTCATAGCCTCTCCAATAAATACAGTGCTTCATAAAAGGTTTCTATTTCATTGAATTCAATATATGTTTTAAACTATAAGAGGAAAATACTGCTTCATTTGGTTTATTGTCTAGTATGCTTTGATGATTAATTCAGTCCATACTCTCTTTCATATTCCCACACCAGTAACCACAGCACACACCTCAAATTAGATGTGGCACATATTGCTAAAGCTCATAATAGTTCAGATCATCTGTCTTCATAAAACATTATTACAGTAAAAGTGGAAAAAAATGAGAGAGGGATGCAGCTGCTGGAGGATGCAGAGAGAAGGAGGGGAATGAAAAGCACAGGGAAAAACATTTGAACTGTGAAATGGTTAGAGCATAATTAGTGCTAGAATCTTTCAAAAAGATTAGCAGCAAGAACTTTATCTTTTTTACCTATATTATGACCTATGCAAATATATATAAAATATTAAATTATACACACATATATACTTACATATTTATACATATGTATGTACTTTTTGTTGTAAATTTAAACATTTTTTTCTACCCACTCTACTTTCTTCTATAGTATCCTCACCTTACCCATAAGAAAGACAGGAGGCATGATAGAGTATAGACACTATTTTAGTGATAATACCCCAAAAGAGACCACATCCAGAGAAAGAACTCCAAGTCAACAGAAATATACAGCATATAATCAGAGCGCTGGGAGGTTTAGGGTTCACTTAATCTTTCAGTACTCCATATAATCACCGGTAAGGGTCTGATCTCTCTTTTAAGACACATTTTTCCAGATTTTGCCAGGGGGATTACTACTGATACATTTAGACATTACAATTGCCAAAATTGTCATGATGAGCACTAATAAGTACATATTACAGATAGCCCTCTCTTGTCACTAAACATTACCTTCAAGTGTTCTCCATTGCTTCTAAAGACTTTTTGTTTGCCATTCTTTTTCTTTTCTATCACCGATAAGGAAATAGGGAGAAGGTAGAGAGAGGACTAATATTCTTTATTAACAATATATTTTTCTTTAAAGCCATACAATTTATTATAACCTAAAATGCATGCTGGAAAAAAATTAATAACTATAGCCCACCCACAATTTGCTTAGAAGTCATTTTTAACGAGTGTCAGAAAAGAGTGGTTAATGGCATCTGTGCATGAAGAATCAATATAGTAGTGCTTTGCAGTACTTACAGATGGATGGACATATGTGTGTGGAGGATGAATCAAAGTTCACAGTAACACCTCAACCACAATTTTGCAGAAGCATTGAAAAAGAGAGCAGGCGTACTGCAAGATGTATTCAGCATAAGCATATGTGAGAGACTAGACAACAGGGAATGAGTGTTTGCTTTTATAACTAACAAACAAGAAACAAGCACTAGGAGAGTTCCAGTTCTGCATGACAGCATGAGGAATTCCACAGACTCACTCCCGGCTATATTGGTGAAAACTGTTTAAAAACAACTTTGTAAAGTCTTCGGAAATGGCAGTATGGTTTTATAGCAAGCAAATAAATATTTATCTAAGTAAATATACTAAAATTGGTAAGAACTGCCAGAATCTATGACATTGAAACCAAGACCCATACCCTTCTCCCACCTTCCCAGCTAGCAAGACATGAACTCCACTTGGACAGGTAAGGCCAAGACACAAGATGTAATTCCTATTCCCCAAAATCCCATTCAGAAGGCTATCTTCTCAGGAAGGGTAGGATGCCAGCATTTCTCAATCTACTTGCAGCTACCTGTTACAGAGGCTATGTTCTGGTTGAGTATGGTTGAGAGATGGAGACAACCTTCTCTCAGTCAATCCCCACTTGGTTGCTCTTCCTTAGGCAGGATACTGCTATCAATGCTGTGGATCATATATCTATACCCCATCTCATGCGGTGGGCATTTCAAAACTAAGAGAAGCAAGTTGAAAAGACTTGAAGGTGCTGCCCCTACATCTACCAAGCACTCAGCTCCTAAAAAGAGGATGGCGTTCAGAGAACAGCATGCCCTAGCTATCCTCATCATGTATCTATCCTCATCTGCAGAACAATGTCCCAGGGATTTTATACATTCTTAAAAAAAAATCATATTTAAAAATATGAAACCACAGCATGGTAAAGATATCAAAGAATATTCTATCCAAAGCCAGACACACTGAGTATTAGTGGGTGTAAAACAGACAATTAAGTTCTTAAGATGAAAACTTTTAGAACTGTAATAATTATTAAGAACACTATGGGATATCTATAAAAATCATAATTAATATATCAAAATGTTGAAATGTATTTAAAATATTTTGATCATTTTTCCTTTAAAAACCCATCAAAACATGTGCAGACCATACAATGAGAAATACACCATAATATACAGAAAAGCAAAAAATAGTACATACACAAAGATTACACACTAGAAAGAAATATATAGAGAACCAAAACCCAGGGAAATGGTCAAGGATAGCTAGACTGGGCACAAAAGGAAGGGACAGATCTCAGCATACGTCTTGGCAATCTGAAGAGGAACATTGCTCAAAGGTAACAATAAAGCAGGATGTTGTAAATAAGTGAGGTTCTCATATGATTTAAACATCCTCTTCTGTCAGCAATTCATTTGAGGCTACTTTAATACAACTTTGTTAGTGTTAAAGATTTAGCCATGTGCTAGGCCTCTGATATGATTTATTGTGGGAGTCCTCAGGCCTTTTTTAAGATTTTTTATAAAAATTATTGGCTCTTTATCAAGGTTATTTGTGATCAGTTATAATCTAAATAGCTGAAACCTGCTGGTTGTATAAATCCACAGTCACACATTTCAAACAAATAACATTTAAGAACTCTCAGAGGCCTTGACCAGACTTGAACATTAACTTCTTACCTTAATGAAAAGATATGTAGGGCAATATTAACAAGTAGCATGGCTCTAATAAATCTATTTAATTGAAATCATTGTGTTAGGGCAGAGTTACATAAAAGTCTTTTAGCTCTTCCCAAAGAACATATGCTGAACAAAGAAATGAATGATAAAATTCTCTTTATAAATATATAGAGTCCTTTATAGATATTGAGCTCAGATTTGACAAATTTTGTTTTAGCTTTTAAATATTTTAGGATAAAAAATACAAGCTGAGCGAATTTAATACAATCTCTCAGTCTAAGACATAACATCATGAATTACTGTGAGTGTACATCGGTATGCATGTCTGTATGAATTATTTTGATTGAATATTTTATTTAATTTACTATAACATAAATTTGATTATAAGGCAACTAGTTAGGTTATTTAATGTTCTTGATAATCCGTTGGTGTCTGTGATTGTTTATAATTTTGTATAGGTTAATCATTGTTTCCAAGTTATATTAGTTTTGTAAGTCTGAATAACTATAGTAAACTTACCAACACATAAAATACTAATGGCACTCATGGAAATTAACACACATTTTTACTTATTTATTATTCATTAAAGAAAATCCTATGCAAAATAAATGATTAAACTTGTGATAGGAATATAACCAGTACCCTAATCTAAGATTGTTATTATTGCACTCCCTGGCTGACCTTAAGATGTCACTTAGGAAAAAGTTTACAATCTTTGTTTTTCTCTCTGAAAAGATCTGCCAGAAGGACAGAAAAGATGTGTTAGAAGCAAAAGACACACTATCAAATTACCCAAGGTAGTAATAACTGGCTATATGAATAGACATAAAATAAAGGAATAAAAGAAACCATGTCAGTAGCCACACAGCTCAGTCTTAAGTAGAATAGGAAGATGCATCCTGCCTTTCAATACATAAAAGAAAAGACCAAGAATCCCAAGGTAGTGCCAACCTGTCATCCATAAGAAAGCATCTACTTTCCTTTATTCTAGAGAATGTCATTCTCAGGAGTGATGTTCTCAGTAATCTGCTATCCCATTTACTTTAATTATTTCTTCTCTGTATCTTCTCCTATAATGATTACTATTCTTTTAAAATTATCTCTATTTGTCTTAAATTTGAACTCCTCTCCAAGTAAGAAACTTATTAGCACCATCAATCACCATTCAGTATAGAACCCAGTAAAGAAGTAATGTGCAGCATTCACATTCAGAGTCATCTCAAAGATTAGAAACTAAATTTTTTCTAACCTCTAGGTGAATGCCTTTTGTTAGAGTGATCCATTGGTCAATAAGATAAGTTTAGGGAAGCAAAATCACATGATGCAAAATAATAGCCATTTTTCTTAGGTGTCAACACATGCAACCACTTTTATCAGAAAAAAAAAAATAGGTAAAGCAGACATTTAAGGGCCTCTTCAACTTTTTCCTGTACACTAATATACTCACCTATACTTACTCCTATCCATACTTATGTTGTTTCTTGTATGCTCATTCAACAAAAATTTATTGAGCACTATCTCTGTGTCTCTTTACCCTCATTAAGATTACCTTTTAGCAAGAAGGACTGTTATACAACCAATACCACAAGACATTATTTGCATATAATTATGCTATACTTTATAAAGAATATATACATAATGTTAAGATAGTGTACAAAAGGAAGAGAGATTTTTTCTGTGGAAGTTTTTAAGGTGGTTCTAAAGAGTAAGCAGTTAGTAAATTTTCAAGTGGGGCCAGATACCAGCAAAGGCCCTAAACTAGAAAGTATAGTTGAAATACCAAAATTATTGGCAAAGAAAGGAAAGATAATGATGGGAGAGACAGAGTGTACATGAGACATGTTTGACTACTTGAAATTATGCACAAGGTGCTGATAAAAGAGACTAGGTAGTCAGAAGCCAGACACACAGAGCCTTTTATATCATGTAAATGATTTTGTATTTTTTTTTTAACCAACAGTAAGCCTAGGAGAATTTCAAATAAGGGAAGATATAAACAGATTTATACTTAAAAAAATCAAAATGAATAATTTTTTATTGATGAAATACCTTTATTTAATCAACCATTCATATTCAAACAGTCTGTATAATATTCTTTAGAGATTATTTTCCTAAATCCATGATCCAATCAAGGATCACACATTACATTTAGTTAGAATATCTCTTTATTCCTTCTCAATTTGGGACTGTTCCTCAAGATTTTTTTAGTTATTTTTATTTTTTTATTTTTTGATCTTGATGTTTTTGAAAAGCCCAGACTGGTTATTCTGTAGAAAGTCTCTCATCTTTGGGTTTGCCTGATGTTTGCTCCTGCCACTGTGTTGATATTTTCTTCTCAATGAATCACATCAAGAGACACAAATATTGGTTTCCCTTAATATTGGTGATGTTAACCATTAACTTTGATTCTTTGGTTAAAGAAAGGATGAGAAGAAAAAAAATAACTTTGTAAGTAAAATAAGAGAATGTTTTTTATATAGGTTTTTCATTTATAACATGTTTATCATTTTCAATCTTTTCTGCAGATCTATCTTTCCATTTTGAGGAACTTTCTTAAGCTTTTTTTTTTTTTTTTTTTTTTTTTTGTAGCGCAGATCTGCTGATGACTAATTCCCTTAGTTTTTCTTCATATAAGATTTTTACTTGCCATATTTATGAAGAATATTATCATTGGATATAACATTCTGGTTTGACAGGTATTTTTTTTCTTTTCACATTTTAAAAATGCTGTAACTTATGAGATGGTTTCAATTGCTTCTGATAAATCAGTTCTCGGTTGTATCATTTTTTCTCTTGTATGTATTATGTTACTTTGGCTGTTTTGTAGAAATTTCTTTTTATTTTTGATTTTTGTTACTTTGACTATGATATACCTAATTGTAGTTTTTGCTGTATTTATCTTGCTTGAGATTTACTGAAACTCTTGAACTCTTAAGTTTGTGTGTTTGTGTGTGTGTGTGTGTGTATTTAATTTGGGAAACTTTTTTCCATTATTTCTTCAAATATTTTGCCCTAATTTTTTCTCCATTTATACCTATGCTATACTGCTGGTTATTTTCTCCCAATCCTTGAGACATTTATATTTTTTAATAAATGTATTTCTCATATTGCATGATTTCTAATGAACTGCCCTCAAGTTAACTAGTTCTTTTTCTGTCCTTTCAAATTTCCTGTTAAACCCAGCTAGTAATTTCTTTATTTCAGATATTGTACTTTTCTGTTCTAGAATTCTTTCTATTTTTAATATCTGAGACACTTCAATTTTGGTTTCTTAGTTAAGTGAAAAGCAATACAAAGTAAGAAAACATATTGACAGTAATCCAGAGGTATGGCAGTCTCCAAGCATTGGTTCGGTCAGAATACAGACTCCATTTTTCTGTGATTCCCTACAGTCTGCTGTCTCTTGGTGTTGATTTGGTCCAGACTAGCTTCCCTTTTGGTTTGCAAAATTGTTGGTGGTTGCAACTGTGACAAAATAATTCCTCGAACATATCCAACTACTTTTTCTCTTAACTATAAGCTACATTTTCTAATTATCTCACGTGAGAACTGTTGGAACATGTGGATGATGCATTGTGGAGACTCTGGAATCTCTTATTTTCTTCTGGAGAATGTTGTTGTTATTGTTGTTTGTTTTTTTCCCAGCAGATAGTTAATGTGGCTGGACTTAAACCTCACACTGTCTGCCCTATGGGTTGCTTTCCACCAGGCTCATTGGAGTTTTTCCATAAATGTAGTCTAGGGTTATTTAAGTATTTCGCTGAAGTATATACATAGTTTTTGAAACTTCTCATCTATGGATTCTTCCTTTTTGGCATTTCCCTCTTTACTTTCTAGATGCTTCAGCAGTTCTGAATTCTGTCATCTGACCCCTCAAGCCACAGTGGCTGCAGCATCCCCATTTGTCCCAACATCCTCACTTGTTCTACCACTTACGCTCTAGCACACAGCTTATCTGAGGGAGTGTTCCCAGGAAAAATGTCACAAACACAAATGTTATCCAGTGCTGTTACTTTTTAAGATTGGTCCCTGCTTTTTGGTAACTGTAGTCTCAAAACATTTCAAAAAGTATTTTCTCCACAGTTTTTGTTACTGTTATTTATAGGTCAGTGTGATACAACAAAGCTACTTTATTAGTACCAGAAGCAGAGCTGCAGATTTCAATTTTCGAAAGAATCATCTCGCTATCATGTGGTAAATGGTTTGAAGGGGACCAGTAATGAATGCATAAAGATGTTAAGAGGCTACGGAATTAATCTGTGAGAGATATTTCAGTAACTTGGATTAAAGTGGTGGTAGAGAAGATAATAAATAGTGGATAAAGTTCAAATATATTAATAATTGTGATTTACAATATGATTCCTTAACATACATTATGGAATTAAATCATTTAATTTTAAGGACTAATATCCTTGAAATGAAGATCTAGCTTTTCTTTAGCACCTAAAGAAAATGCCATGTTACCTAAAATTTATATAATGGGATATATTGTTTGTAACATGCGACATTATACTATATACTACTCTGAGAGAAAATACCTCACTGCCAATGCAACCTTAATATTCTATTGAGTGTAAGATGAATCTTAACTTTAGAGATATTAAAATCTGAGAAAAAAAAATACCTCTCTTGGAATGAAAGAAAAATGATATTTCATAAAAATCATTCTGAAAGAACTCTACTGGACGTATTACTTTCTTCTTCTTCCTAAAAGAACCCTAGTTCTGTTCTAGAAATGTCAATCATGCAGCTCTGTGACTCAGAAGAAGCCGATTTCGATTATCCTAAATTAACAATTATGATCTCATCTCCATTTCCAGTGATTGATTGAGGGACCTAGGATTCATTTTGTCAATAAAAGACATTTCTCTGGGGGCTGCTACTGATCCGGGGCCCCTTTTACTAAACTGAGCCAATTAACTCAAGGAAAGATTAGTTTTCGCTTGGAGGAAAGATTGTTCACATCAATTGGATATGTTCAAGCAATTATATCGTTCCAGGTGCAGCCACCAACAATTCTGCAAACCAAAAGGGAAGCTGGTCTGAAGACCAAATCAACACCAAGAGACTAGCAGACTAAAGGGAATCACAGAAAGGAGAGTCTATATTCTGGCTGAACCAATGCCTGAAGATGGCCATACCTTTGAATTACTTGTAAATATAATTTCTTATTTTTTAAGTCAATTCGATTTAGAGTTTTGATTATCTGCATCTGAAAGGTCCCTAGGCCAGATACAGTACAAGTCAAAACCCCTGAGTACCTCTAGGTTGGTGGTTCATTTGCTTCTGATTTTTAACTGATAACTATGCTGTCTCTCGCTTCATCCTCCCAGAAGACAAAAGATCTGTCCTTGGCTCTCCCGATAAACATACCCTGACCTTATACCAAATTTGCTGCTGCCACACTCTCTCATTCTTCAAACTAACTTTCCATGACTCTGGCTGACCTACTTATCTTTTCTGTTTCTCTGTCCACTGTTGACAACTGTCTTCCTGGGACATGCATAGATAGGATTGTTCAACTGAATTTATTTTCAGCACAATGGCAATAAATCATACTAATTATGAAGGGTGGATCATACCAGCCTGTTCTCATAGTTCCTTTTCCAGGGTGGATCCAACAATTAAACATATCTGTTGTCAGAATTATCCCTTTGATATTATACATTTAGGAGTTTTAGAAAACACTTAAAAGTATTTAACCTTCTTGGTCTAAACTTTATCCTATCTTTTCAGTCCATAATTGCTTTCATGACATTTCTGTTTCACTTTTCTGCTCAAATTTACATTAAGTTTCACTCATTTTAAGTCTCTACTGTCATATTTTCTTCTTGTTTTATGAATGAATATGTATTTTTACATTTTTTCTTACATATTTTCAACATAAAATATATTGTTAAAAGACAACATTTCCATTTTTTAAATGATAGCATTCGACATCTATTATACTTTTTCTCCTTCAATTCCAATGTGTAAAGGAGTGAGAATTTTGCTTGAGCAGAGAAGCAAAGGTATCTGACAAGTTAAATTTTCATCTACTTTGTTGGCTTTAATTACGCTCCACAGAGGATCAAAACAGAAGATAGTAGATATGCCTAAAAATTTATGAAGAGCAGAATTAAGATTATAATATAAATGTAAAAGTTAAAAATCTCAGTCCATGACCTCAGATGTGAGAGAAATCTATTTTTCAATAATTTATTTTAAATTTTAACTTTTTTTTTTTTTTTCAGTAAGGTCTGCACCTTCTTTCCTGTTTGTCAGGTAGAATATTAGGGGTAACAGAGGGAGAAGGAGTTGTTGGAGGGTCTTTGGCCCTTGTTTATATCCAATCTACCCTAAATACTGTAAAATTTCTCAGTCCATTTCATCTCCTGCTGCTAACACTCATAAATCACTACCATATCTCCTACACTGCCAGACCTAATTCTATGTCAGCTATGTGTACATTCCTCTTTAGTGTGTGCATGTGTTTATGTGTGAATGAGAGTTATTCATTGGGTGTTTTGGGAGGCAGTGTTGTTGGCTGTTGAGGGGCATGTGGGGGGATGGAGAAGTCAATGTGCTGCTTTCCTGAATCCCTCCATAGCAAGGGAATTAAGACATTGTGCCAGGTCGTCTCTACCTAGACATGTAAAGAAATCATTTTTTAATGGCAGGGCTGAACTCAATAACACAAACCACCATTCTGGTTTCTTTGCCCTGAACAAAAAGCATGGCTTCTGGTGTTTTCAGATCCATAGCTATACTCCCAAAATATTATTTTTCTGACATAAATGTATATTTCAATTCATTCAAGGCATAAGACACTTAAAAGAATATGCTTTTGACATATATAATTTTTGTTTATTTCCTTCAAGCTGCCCTTGGCATAAATTTCAAATGCCTACCTTAAAAAATAAAACCCTAAATATTCCAAGTATTCTCGTTTTCTGCTATTATCCCTTTCCTGGAATAGTAAACCTAAAAATACCTTAGCAGTTACCTGAATGGGAGGAGGGGATCAATAATTAACAGAAAGTAAAGGAAAAACACACATTGATTATTGTAGCAAATTACTTCATTATACCATTATTGATCTTCAGTTGGTCACCTTATTCTCACTATTTCTTCTTGCAATTTTTTATACCTACATATATTTTAAAAACACTTATGAATGCCATATCTAACTTTCTAAAATACCACTTTAGCCTAGTTATGCGAATGCTCTTTTGCTCTTCATTTCCTAGAGATTAAAGTCCAACATTTTTAGTGACATTCAGGTGCTAAAATATATCACTCCAACTTTGTTTCCATCCTAGTTTCTCATAAAGCGGTCTGTAATAAATATTTACACCCACTCAACAGCCTGTTTGTTCTTTTTCTCCTGCTATCTAAAAGTCCCTAACCTTGAAAGTGTCTCAAATCCTTTTCATCTCTCATGCCTTTTTCAGTCACACCAGCTTAAAAATCATCTCTTCCCATTGGAAACAGCAGTAACGCTTGCCTGGGTCACCACCATAGTTGAGCTGTACTTTGTTTTGACTATTTCTATTGCTCAATGTTTTCACAACTTATGAAAATAATTATTTAAAGCACAGGTACCAGTCCTCTCTCATCTTACTGTCAACAATATACATTGTACTGAGTAATCACTTGAATTGTTTTATAGATTTGTCTGAAGCCTCAGCAAGTTTATTATAATGAAACCAGAGAAAAACTTTCCATGTTTGTTCCCTAATTATTCTGGCCATCAGTCAAGCTCTTAAAATATACAATTCCACTCTACATCTGTGATAAATATTCAAATACAGAACAATGAATTTATAACCATTCACACTGTTATTTCATTTGTTACTTGAATACAATAAAAATAAAGAAAAAAATATTTACTCAAACCCTCAAAAACATCTAAAGAAAACAACCAATAAATCGTTATTAGTCATTTAGAACCATCATGATCACTTCTGTTCTTACAAAGAAAACTTTAAAATCTACAGTGTTCTTCAATGTCCCCTAAACATGAATATAAAAAAAGTTCATTTGAGTTCAATTTTTATGCTGCATGTAGCACTACCGAGGGATGCAATGAATATTGAAGCAAATCAGATATGTTACTGTCGCTGTCTTTGATAAATTAGTCAAATAAAAAAATCTGCAGAGGATGAGATGTTTACATTCTTGGTGATTCTATTTGATCCTCGATGCATACACACTAATAATATTAAAAATAATAACAACAATTTAGAATAATTTAGAATATCTATTCCATACTTAAAATTTGTGCTAGCAGATTTTCATGGTTATTAATAAAATATTAATTGAATTTTATTTGATAATTCACCATTCATATATTTTGTACATGTGTGTGTAACAATTTTTTTTTTTCAAACACATATTAATGAGTCCAAGGTCAAACCCTGGAAATAGTTACATATATTAATAGCTGTGGAAATACTCTGATTAAAGTGTTTTCCTATGAGAGACTCAAAACTAAACAATTTTCATAAACATTTTTACATGCTGTATTAAATTCAAAATTAGTCACAAGTATGAAATGACATATGATTTAGAAATACTAAGATGAATTTCAAATATGTTAATTAATGTACATTAATAAACACAAGCTATGTCAACCATTGTAAATTTGCAAATATAGACCTCATATTGTCATTGAATGCTTTATGATTACTGGATAACATATATATGTGGAAAACACACCCAGCCAATCATTGGAGTGACATACCTATGTATTATATAAAAGATGGTGATGATAGAATTCAATTTAAATATGTTCAATTGAAGGCTTTTTCAGAACATCCAAAAGGAGACAGCCAGTCAACCGTAGATAAGAGGAATCTAATTTTATATGCAAAAATGAACCATTAAAGATGATAAATGTATGAATAGGAAAATGGACAAACTAGAAGACATCTTTTTCCAGACACATGTTATTTACAATTCATTACTACCCACACATACACACACACATGCAAAACACATGTATGTGCCTGTGTGCATGTGTTTAGTGTATAAAATAACTGCAGTATTCTTGAAGTATTCTTTATGAAAACTATAAAATTACCAGTACAGTTTCCAAAGACAATTAGCTAGGACAAAAACAAAAACAAAAATGAAAACAGAGGTTGTGTAAAAATAGATATTCAAGTTAATTATGTTCTTCCTGGGAATTGTATATCAGATACATTTATCTATCAAAAGAAAATTTTCAAAGTTTAATGGTCTCTCTGCTTCCTTTATTACAATTCTATTTGAATATCAGATATGATTTTGAATAAAATTATTTCACAGTATCAAGACTCTGCAAATGTAGCTTACTCTCCTCAATAATGTTTACAAATGCTATGGCCTTAGAAAATTTTATACATATATTCCCTGGTCAAGACTTTCTTTGTTATGTCACTGAAATCTATCCTCTATTTACATCTATTCTCAGGAAAAAAAAAATAAATGATATCATGTAAATTAAGTTGACTGGTAGAAGTTACTATGGTATGAATTGGGATAATCATATCTACTTTAAAAATTTATCTATATAAAAGACTATATAAGGTCTTGAACAATGGGCAGTTTTGAGGAATTTTTAAAAGCTAATTTGATTTAGCATTTAAGCTGAATAAAAATAGTGTGTTTTAGATGACTACTAATTTTACTATATGCAAATTTTAAAAATTTCACCCCATTCTTAATTGTTTTGTGCAATAAAGTTATAGATGTTTGATGGAAGCAAGGTTTCTAAAGGGGCTCTCATCACTTTTTTTTTCAGAACCAATTAATATCACATTTTCATTGGAAGACAATCAGGAACAAGACCTCTTTGTCAAATATCTGTTTGTCTTATTACCTATGGACTAGTTTTCCCTCTATTTTAGTAGCTCTTAACCAACAGTTTGGGTGTTTGTTAATTGCTCATTGCTTGCATGCACATTTTGATATTTAGAATGAATAATATGTCATGCGATCCAATTATTTGAAAGTGCCTTCTCATCTATTTGTGGCCTCACCTGATTATCAGAATAATCCTATGAGATAATCAGGGCTGACATTGTAATCTTCATTTTATTGACAAAAGGAAAAGAGGAGCAGAGAACTGACTTGATTTTCTAAAGAGCACACAGTAAATCAGTGAAGAGATGGAGAGAACTCGAGACCCCTGAGGGTATTCTCTCAAAGTTGTATGCAGTTCTAGGTTATGATCATGAGGATAAATTTAAATCGTCCCCTCTTGGCATAATTCTCCACGCTGGACTATGAGCTTCAGATAATTTGTTAAACTCTTTTGGAAATTATAGAGAGTATATATGCCACCAAGAAGCTAGAAGATATAGTATTATATCTCTCGAAGTAGCATCATTTCAATGTCACCCTCAACAATTGATACCATACCTTATACTATATTTATCATTACCATTATCATTATTTTCTTTCTTCATCTTAAAAAAATCTACTTTATAAGTAAGTTTGCACTTTATAAGTTTTTTTTCTTTTCCTTAACATGGATTAAAACTTAAATGTGAGACCCCAAACCATAAAACTTCTAGAAGAAAACACAGGCAGTAAACTCTCTGATATTACTACTAGTAATTTCTTTTTGGATATATTTCCTTGGGCAAGGTAAACTGAAAAAATAAAAATCGGAAAAATAGAAATAAAAATTGGAAAAAATGAAAAAATAAAACTTGGAAAAACAAAAATAAAAATTGGGAAAACTGAAAAAATAAAAATTGAAAAAACAAATTGGACTATATCAAACTAAAATGTTTTTGCACAGCAAAGAAAACCATCAACAAAATGAAAAGACCATCTACTGAATGAGAGAAGATAATTGCTTATGACACATCTGATAAGGGGTTAACATTCAAAATGTACAAAAGACTCATACAACTCAACAACAAAGACAAAAAATCCAATTAAAAAATGGACAGAAGACCTGAATAGATATTTTTCCAGAGGAAATACAGATGGGTAATAGACATATGAAAAGATGCTCAAGGCCACTAATCATCAGAGAAATGCAAACCACAATGAGACATCACCTCACGCCTGTCAGAAAGGCTATCATCAATTAATCAAAAAAAAAATAGCAAGTGTTGGTGAAGACATGGAGAAAAGTGAACCTTCATACACTGCTGGTGAGATTGCAGATTGGTACAGTCTCTATGGAAAACAATCTGGAGGTTCCCCCCCAAAATTAAAAATGTATCTACCTTTTGACCCAGCAACTTCACTTCTGGGTATTTATCCAAAGCAAACCAAAACAATAATTCATAAAGATCTATGCACCCCTATGTTCATGGCAACACAAATAACAATAGCCAAGACATGGAACCAACCTAAATGCCCATCAACAAACAATTGGCTAAAAAAGTTACAGTTCATATATACAATGGAATATTACTTGGCCATAAAAAATAAATCCTACCATGTCATTTGCAATGACATGGGTGAACCTTGAGATTATTATGTTGAGTGAAATAAGTGAAACAGAGAAGGATAAATTCGATATGATTTCACTTACTTGTGGAATCTAAGGAACAAAAAGAACAAACTAATCAAAAACAGACTCAGGTATAGGGGATAATCTGGTGACAGTCAAAAGGGGTGGGGGATTGGGCCATTGGGAGAAGGGGTGATGGGTTAAAGAAGTACAAATTAGTAGTTGATAGATGGTCACAGAGATGGAGAGTACATCATAGGGAATGCAGTCAACAGTAATGTAATGGCTAGGTATGCAGCACTAATAATAAAATAAAATAAATATGAAAAAATAAAATACTAAAAAAATCACCTACTTTAGTCTCTCTTATGAAATAGCTAAGTTATAAACAGTTTGATGTGATATATATGTTTGTTAGTATAAAATCTTAGGGTAACTAAGACATGAATTCTTACTTATTAGTTCTGTGTTTATAGAAATGATTTAACCTCTCTAAAACTGACTTTTCTTATATATATTATTTTAAAATAATAAATCCTATCTGGTGTAAATTGTTTAGATTATTAAAAATATATGTCAGATGCCTGGCACATAGAAGCTGCTCAATAAATTATCTTAATTTATTTTAGACTTTGCAAGTTTAAATCCATTAGTTCTTCTTAAAATGATATATCAGTTTTTATTAAAGTTATTTCTATTCACTTCTTGCAATTTAGAAGGCTTCCAACCTAGCCTTTCTTTCAAATCTTCTTCATCCTCAATGTATCCTATAAAATGTCTTCTAAAATTCCATCACACTAGACATGCCCCCAAATTTTTTCCTCTACCTCAGAGTAAATATAAACTCCTGATCTATGACATCCAAGATATTTCACAAAATGATCTTCACGTAAATTTCAGACATATTATCACATTCATATATCTTTCTTTTCATCCAGACTGGACTATTATACATTCCTATTTTTCCATTTCTTTAGCAAGTAATTCTCTAGTGTCAAACTAGGTTATTATCTACAATTGAGTAAAAGCTATCTCATCTGGCTTTCTCTTTAGAAACACCTTGAATTCTTAGCTCTTTAATCTTTCATAAAATTTAAGATTCAGGCTATCAATTTCCAAAATTAACACCTGGAATTTTAAAAGAAATTTTATTGAATTTATAGATGTATTTGATATTGAATGATTTCTTTATAATATTAATTATTATTCATGATGGTATATGTCCCTATTTATTTTTTCTTTAATATCCCTTAATACAATTTAAAATTCTTTCTTATGGAGGCCTTAAATATATTTTATTAAATGGAATTAAATGTTCTGTTACTATTGTATATGAGGTTTTTATAATATCTAGCCATTTAGATACATAATTTTTTTTTGTATTTTAATCTTATATTCAGTCAGCTTGCTAAATGCTCTTACTATATTCAATAATATAACTTTAGATTATTTTGAGTTTTCTAATTAAATGATCACAACACCTGCACATATCAGTAGATTGTATTTCCTTCTTATAATCCTTGTACCTCCAGTCATAGTCTAGGACCTCCAACACAATGTTGAGTAGAATGGTGATAGTATTTGTCTTAACTAGAGTTAATCCAAGAAAATAAGTAACTTATTTATGGAGGAAATCCCAAGGAAGAGAATAAGAGACTGATGAGAGTAAAATGTATAAGGAAGGAAAGCCAATACAAGTTTGAGTAACTGATTGATCACCTCTGGTACAAATGATGCTTGGTAGTATCAAGATTATATAAGATACTGCAAAGACTATACTTCACAATTATTCACTTGAAAGAGAGAAGCATTTATCCTCTGGCTCCTATCCCCTATTGGTTAAGAATTGTCTATGAGTTATTAATTCACTCATCCCCCAGGCTACATATGCATGAATACCAGTAAAATTTCCACAGGTCTCTCAAGTTATAGTAGGAAAATCCCAGGGCATAAAGTAACACTGTGTGGGATAGCTGAAGCAATGTACTGTCAGTTTACACATATGTGATCCTGACTGCTATAATGACTGGAGTAAAAGGTGAGCCAAGAGGATGTGAGGCATAGCCTAAGTACCTGATACAAACAACATCTTTGTCTTATAGAAAACGATCTCAATGATTTAGGATGATTTCATTTAGAATGATTGCTCAAGTTTTCTCATAACCTTATTCATACTAAGAAAGTCCCCATTATATTCCTAACTTATTAATTATCATCACCATAAATAAGTATTAATTCAAAAAATAAATTGTTTTATATATATAATGATGATCATAATATCTTTGCTTTAAAATCACTTAATTTTTTATATTAAATTTCAGAATGGTCTTTTATTAAATCACTCACTTATGCCTGGGATAAAATCAATACATTTATAGCGTACAATTTTTTTATACATTGTGGTGTTGATTTCTTAATATTTTCTTTAGAATTTTCTTTCATTTATAATCATGAGTAAAAATTTTAATTGGTCTTTCTTGTATAGTTTTTTTCTAAATTTTATGCCACATTGATAATGGTCTCATAGAAGCCATTTGAAGATATTCTCTTTTCTAATTTTCTGTAAGAGGTTAAACTATAGAAGATGTTTTTGAAAATTTGCAAGAATTTCTCTCTAAAACTCGAAAGATTTGCCTGCGGGAATATTTTAAAGTCATATTTCAATTACTTTAATGCTTGTAGAATTATTCCTGCTGTTTTTTGCCTTTGAATTTAAGTCTAGCAAGACATATTTCCTAAGAACTTAAATTTTAACAGAAGTTTTTGAAATGACTGGCAAAACTATTGGAATATTATGTCTAGTGAAACACCTTTTATTACTAGAATTATTTATCTCTTTTTGTTTTTTTTTTAATGGCTTCAGAAAATTTTGTCTCTTTTTACTTTTCTGTCAAATAATTTGTTGATCTCAGAGGTGTCTTGCTTTAATATTTTAGTAAATTTTGCTCTATTTTTACTATAATTTTCTAATGTCTTTAAATTTCATCTATTTTTTCCTATTCTAATTTATTACGCTGGTCCTTAGCTCATAAATTGGGAAGTCTTCCTCTTCCCTAATAAAAGTAATTAGGATATATATTTCACTTAAAGCATCTGTATTGCTGCATTCTATAAGTTTTGAAATATATCTAATGTTTTTATTATAATTTTGTTCTTGGTATTTTTATTATAATCTTGTTTATACCATAAATTGTTTAGCAATATGTTTTTACAAATTTCTAAACGTAGAATTTTAATTCATATTTCTGACACAATTTTAATTCATACACCTGGCACTTACTGGATTTTGTTAACCAATGTCACCATAATAAAAAATTATTTTAAAGAAAAAAAAGTTTATATTTTTGTCATAAACTCCAAACTTAACTATGCTGATCAAAGATTATGATCTTTGATAACTCTCTTCAAAGTCTTCTGAGACTTTCTCTGTGGCTTAGCACATGATCAATTTTTAAAATATTTGTATGAATGCTTAAAAAATATCTTTTTATTAATTATTACATGTAGAACTCTGTGTCCATTAGGGTAAACCTGATGATTATGTTGTGGATACAAACCCACCCCCCCCCCACACACACACACAAACACACATACACACAATTTAGGTTCCTTAACCACCGATTAATAAGTTATGTGTTGAAACTACTACGAAAACTGTAGATTTATTAACTTCTCCCTGTATTTCACTAAACACATACTTCATTTATTTTTGAGGCTATTTTATTACATATGTACACACATAACACTATATATTCTTGGGAAATTGAAATTGGATCATTAGTAATACTCTCTACCTCAATAACTTAGTGTCTTAAAGTGTATTTTATTTAATATTAATATAACTATTTGTGTTAGTAGTCATCTGAAATGTCATTTTTGCTTTCTCCAGTTTTTGCTTGTCCTTATATTTCACGTGTCTCTTGTAATTAGCATTTAGCAAGATTTGAGTTGTTATCAACAACCTGGGTCTACAGCCATGCCACCCTGAATGTGCCCTATCTTGTCTGATCTCAGAAGCTAAGCAGGATCAGGCCTGTTTAGTACTTGGATGGGAGACCACCTAGGGAGACCACCTGCTGTAGGTGTAAAAATAAACAAACAAAACAAACGATCTGTCAAAATTTGTCTTTGAACCAATTAAAATTTTCCATATATATAATTATTGATTTATTTAGATCTGTTACTCTCCACCTATATTTTCATTATGTCTCATTTTTACATTTTTTAATATTTTCTTTTTAAAATTGATAAGTATATCTCTTTTAATAAAATTAAAAGTTAGCATATTTTCACATTTCCTGGTCTCCCTTCCCCATTTCCTTTTCTGTTATAAGTATTACATGTAATGATTTAATGAGTTTCTCAGTTGCAATTATTCTGATATTGTGTATGCCTAACATGTTTTTTTTTTATTATGCCTTCACATTACAATAATTTAAAATCATTGTTTCTTCTAAGAGTCTTGTTATTTTGACTTGTGAGTACATTTTCCCCAGAAGTATCACCTACTTTTATCAGATAATGAGAATTAAAGATGACTAGAACGTAGTATTTTCAGTCTGATAAATTCAGAGGTTTAGAGTAGGAAAAAAGCCAAGAGTAGAAGTATCTAAGTAAACCAGGTTCAATCACTCTTCATTCCAGAAAACAAAGCCTCATCAGGTATTCACTCTTCACAGCCCAAGAAGAAGAGATATTTATTTCTAAATCCTGGGTTTTGAAAAGAGAAGGATGTGGAAGCATTTGATTAATGTCAGTTAATCTATTTGTGATAAGCACAGAGCTTCTTCAATAGCAACCACTTCCTAATACACATGAATCCATATGTGGGGCCAAGCATTATTTGCCCCCAAGCAATGGCCAAGAAGACGCAAGAGCAGAACTCCAGTAATTCCCAGTATATTTTAGTGTCAGCATTGCTCAACTGCCTCCTGTCCAATGTCACTAACCTCCATATACCAGTTTGAAAACTCCAGTCTCCTCAGAGGTTTGTCTCTATTTTCCCTGCTTAGATTCTTCAGAAGTCCAACTTGGGGAAGAAAGCCAGAGTCAGACCAGTTCAATCTTTTAGTCAGAGAAAGAATGAAAGAGAGAGGAGAAAAAAAAAGAGTCCATCCTACCCCAGTATGACTTCATCTTAACATAACTGATAGTATCTACAATGATCTTATTTCTAAACTTTCTAAAAGGTTGCATTCTGAGGTCCTGGGGTTAGGGCTTCAAAATATGTATTTTGGGGCACATAATTTAACCCATGTATCTAGTTTAACTTCCTTTTGATGTCACATTTGGGTCACATAAAGCATGTTTCTCAGCACTGATTGTCCATTCAAATTACCTGGAGGACACATACAATACACTAATACTTAGGCCATACTCCAGAGTAATGGAATTAAAACTTTTCTGAATGACACTAGAGAAACTATATTTTTAAACATCCCCTGAGTGATTCTGAAGCCTAATTAGATCTAAGAACCCTAAGAGAAGACATGCAAAATCCAATTAATATCAATCATTACTAACAGCAGGTAATGCCTTTATGGATCTATCGACTCACTCTATTAATTTGTGTCTTAGCTTACATACAATCTCCTACTTGTCCATAGTTTTCATATGTAAGAAAATTTGTATCGTATCCCCTACTTAAATTAATACAATTATGAATACATTTACAGAATTATATATATGCATATACGTATATAAATATATTTATAATTATATATTTACACATACATTCTCCTTTCTGCTAGAATGTGATCTTTAACAAGCTGGAGATTTTTATCTGTTTTGTTTTATGCTGGACAATGCCATATCTAAAGAGGAGAGGGGAGGTGGTGGAAGTGGACAGCCGCCATGGGTAGGATAATTTTATCAATAGCATTGTTTAAAATTCTCAGCACATGATGATGATATAAAGCAGACTTTTAGATGATTTTATTATTATTTTAAAATTCTCTACTGACAATGCATCCCTTATTGCTTGCACTCACCTCTCCCCCATTTACCACAGATTCCTGACACATCCTGGGTGCTCTATAAATTTTCATCGAGTGAATGAGTCAATTAGTATAAGGTGCTCAATAAATACTTGATTATAGGATAAAAGAATGGGTAGACAAGAGAGAGTAAATGAACAAATGTATTTTTGTCTACTTAAGTGAATGAGTGAACTCCTTCAATTTACTTTTCCTTAGTCTTAGAGATTCTGATGTATCATCCCATTAGCAAGACTAAGACTTGTTCTGGTAAGAGAAAAAAGAAATTCTCTAAACATGATAGTCCATAGGAAACTTCTAACCTGAAGATCGAAACATGAATACAAAATGACTATAAGCAAAAGATATAGAAGGAAAAAATTACCAGCATAAGAAAGTAGTAAAAGGCAATAGAAAAAGCAAACCCTAAGTCTGAATACACATAGGAATAAAATCACACTTTTTCCCCCTTCAACAAGAAAGAAAACACATAAAAAAGAATAAAAGGGAAAGGACAAATGTTATAAATAGTGGCAAAAGTAGGAAAATAAAAGCAAGGGAAATGAAATACCATGGTGAAGGAGAGGAAGATATAGAATCCTCAAGGAAGAAATAAAACAAGCTAGCAAAAAAGCAGATTGTAGGCCTCTGATTGTATTTCATTTATAACTGTTCATACATTTTATTATATTTCTCTGGCAGGAGTCCCACATCTCTTTATGTCTGAAGGAAGTAGGTGGCAGAAAAATGTTGCTCTGGGGACTTGAGATTTATTGCCTTGTACACTTAGTGTTAGGCTGATTTTTTTTTCTTTAAATTACATGCCACTGTCATGTTCAAAATAAAAGCTTAAGATGGACTGCATGTCATGTATCACTGTAAAGATTGCTTTTATTAACAGTGAAAAACTAATGCAAACTTATTTTTATTCTAAGCAAATCAGAAACCACTTAGGTGATACCAACTTCTATACTCATTTTATCTTAACTGTGCCTCCATCAAAAAATGGGGAATGGGTTATCTCCCTCGGTAAATGAAACATCCCATAGGAAATGTGGAAATACAGCCATGAACAGCCTGGCTTTTGAATCCAGAGAGAGTCAGTGGCCTTGAGCAAGTTACTTAAATTACCTCAGCTTCAGTTTCCATAGGTGTCAATAGGCATACTTAAGTGTAAACAGACATACATAAATTATAGTATTTAGCTCATTATGGCTGGTATTAGGATTAAATATTATAATATTCATAAAGTCCTTAGTATAGTAACTGGCAAGCACTCAAAATAATAAGTAATTTTATTCTTAAAAATAATAAATTTCTTCACAATTCTAATGTCTGCTTTAAGAAAAATATCTTAAAGCTTTATAAATTTACATTTAGTTAAACCAGCCAATGAAAGAGAAAATATAACTAGCCACTTCCTCTATTTTCTATAACTAATTGAATTAAAAAGTGTATTGATTTATTTCTTATTGTTTATATTTTTTAATTGAGGTATAATTGATATAAAATATTAGATTAGTTTTAGATGTACAACATAATATTTGATATCTGTATGTATCCTGAAATGATCACCACAAAAATATCTAGTTAATATCCATCACCATATATAGTTACAGAATTTTTTTGTCTATATTCTTGTCTGTATCCTTTTTTTTTAATTCTTTTTTTTAATTTTTTAGGCAAGGCAACCCTTGGTTGACCTCACATACTGCAAAGACCTTGACAGCTTACAATCCCTTATGTTTTTATTTTTTGCGCTTACAGTGCCTGGTCTTCCTAGGTGGTCTCTCATCCAACTAACCAGGCCCAATCCTGTTTAGCTTCCAAGATCAGATGGGATTGGGCTTGTTTAGGGTAGCATGGCTGTAGACTCTTACCTGTACTCTTACTGTTTATATTCTTGATGCTCTGGCATTTGAGGCCTTGATCCTGGAGAGACTGCCCCTCCCAGGGCTATATGATAGCAAATGACTCCTCTGAAAGTGTACCTTTGATGTACGAACAAACCAATCCAGAGCCCACATCCCCGACCATCTCTTTTAACAACCTCTCAAAACTAGGACAGTATCTTTCCTGTTCTAAATAACCCCAGGGCCAGGTAACAGGTACTAAGAACCACTCATACAGCCCAGAGCCGGCCACAATTCAACTGTCTAATTTTTAAAGCTTACTCAGCATACCTACCCTGTCTCACACATTTCTTCCTATGAAAACCCTAAACAAGGCTCTAGGCCATGATCTCCCCTCTTGTCCCTCTGCCTTCTGATAGATACTGGTCCCTCCCCATGTGGCCCTAGGTGGCATACTGTGCCTCCTGTTTCTAGGAATCTGTAAGTATAAATTTCTTTCTTCCTGACAATCATTTCTATGTCTACATGTCTTACCATACATGATTACAACAAATCATAGGTAAATTTTAACACAGAAAAAATTGATAAACTTACTACTGTCTCATTCAGGTTAGCATTCTACCACTATTGCTCCCAGCTCCCAAATCTCCCATATTTTTAAAAACCACTCCATCTTTTAGCAGCATCTCTGTCCATGCTGAGACAAACCCAAGAGCCGCTGACCTTGAGAGCCCTGTCCTAGCTTCTTCAAAAACCTCTCTACCTGGTTTACAAATGTCTTTTATACAGAGCCTCTGCCATTTTCCTCAGCGATTTCCTCTACTATTTGACATTCCTTTAAGTCTGCTGACAATTTTTTTAAGTTCTCATTTTTAGAAAATTTATTTTTCTTTTAGCCACCCTGAAAGTGCTTCAACACAAAACATCAGACAGTCTTATTCAGCCTTCAAGCACTGGGAACTTAAAATCTTATACTTTGCTGACAACCTTTATGCTAAATATTCTTTCTTTTTTTCTTTCACTTTTAGTGAGAAATTTCTCTTATACTTTGAATGACTTGTTCCTTGATTTCTAACTTTTCTTGCAGTAAATATCATGTCTCTGTTTTAACTGCATATTCTTTCTTATCCACCTAAATGCCATGATCAGCCACATTATTGATTTGAGCATCTAAAATCCCAGAATTTTTCTATCCTGGAATTTTTCTATCACTCTTGGTACAGGACAAGCCTCATTAACTGCTTTTTAATCCTTACTTCTGTGTTGCCAAGCATTTTGAGAGTACATTGACCTAACTTGAGCCAAATCAAATAAAAGCAGCCAACTCAACTAGCCCCCCTGTATCTTAGCAATTAATCATTTCTTGTTGGCTCTCTCTTTTACTCTGCACAGTAGCTGGCTTGCAACTTTTACACAATTTTCAAAGAAGTAATTTGTACCTCTTTTATCTCCAGCAGCTATTCTTGTCTCAGTTATTAAGGAGGGTTTATGATGTTATTGTCTTCAATTAAAATGTATATACGTATACACACATATTTAACTATTTTCTCCTTTCCTTCCACTTAAAACTCATATTCCATTTTAATCCATTTCCCTCATCCTCTATGAGACCTGTGTACATCTAAGGCTCTTGCAGTGGCAAGTGATTAAAATTCAATTTAAAATATAGGCAATAATAAAAATGAATAGATTCATTTTAATAAAAATCTCACAAGTATAACTGGCTTTAGGAATGGTAAAATACAGAGACTAAATATTGCCATGAAGACTTTGTTTCTCCCCATTTTCCTCCTGTGCATTCTGCTGCATGTATTTCATTTTCAGTCCCCAGAAAGAGGACCCAAGAAACTCCAGGGTCACCTAAATCTGTCACCAGATCTAGGGGAAGAACAAGAGTCTACAACCCCTGTTAGCACAAACAAAAACCCAAGAATTGGTTCTCAATGTCTCTGATACCATAATTTTTAGATATATACTATTCCTAAGTCAGTTCTTCTCACCAGCTGAAAGAAATGCTAGATGATCATCTGGATCTATGTTGCTTAGAATTAAGGAAGGCAGGGAATAAAGAGAGTATGAACTCAACTCTACCACATTCACAAAGACCAAGAATGAGAGGGTAAATTTTCAAACCGAAATTGGGTAAGAAATGGGTAAAACAACATTGAATGGCCAAAAGACAACTATTAACCATGATACTTAGCTCTGTCAATTCTTCTTCTCTGTATATATTCTCTTATTTCTCTCCTGTATACAGGACCATATTATAAAAAAAAAAGTCATTAAAATGTGTTTCTCTTTGACATATCTTTGTAGAAGAATCATTTCTGTCACCTTAAAGCTTTTTACAAATGCTGTCAGTGTTATGGTCTCTGCTTTGTATTACTGATGTGTCACTAAACTATAGCATTATGATTTCTTCATTCAACTTAAAACTAATAATATCAAGTTGTTGTTAATGAATTAATTCTTGCCATATATATTAGATATAATTATATATCATGAAGCCAAAATAAAAAAGAATTATTATGTAAATTGTTTATAATTAAATATTTTACAGTTATATATTATATATTAAACATATAATATAATGTAAATATATAATTTATATAATAATTTTTTCCCATTTTGGCTTTATGAGCATACTCCTTTTCCTTAGCCTCTAAGACATTGAAATTCTTCACATTACCTAACAGCTATCTGATAACTTTTTCTATCTCTTTTATTAACATCTTTTTCAACTTTCAAAACTTTAAATGTAGGAAATAACGTAGGAAAGAATTTTTCTCTTTTCTTATAGTCTCTTCATCTAGTTTCATCTATTCTCAGCTTCAAATATCACTTCTCTGTTATGAATCAATTCTTATATTATGTCTCTTATGTTCTCCATCTACTCCTCCAAATTTATAAATATCTTTTGACATTTACCTCCTTAATGTCTCTGCCATGTCAAACTCAACTTGTGCTTAAATTAAAGTTCTAAAATTAATCTCAAAGACAATTTTATTTTCTTTATTGTTATTGGTGATGCAATTGTCATTGCAATGCATCTAGGTTATATGGCTATAAGTTCTTTAATCAAAGAATTCAAAATGCAACATATTCTCTGACATAACAAACACTCAAAAATGTTTGCTACATTTAATTTTTAATTCCATACTTTTAACACTCTCACATCTGTTATTTTGTCAAGTTTTATACATTTTGTGCCTGAAATATCACTTATTTATCACTATTGTTCCACTCTATAGATACTTCCATATTTTCAGACTTCCTCTGAACTTCAGTTCAATAACACCTAACATGGTCTCCAATCTTATTCTTCCTAACATTTCTAATCTATACTCCTCAGTTATATTAATTTTTAAAGAAATGAGGTTACAATTATGATATATCCCTAACCAATAAAACATGCACAATCAAAACCCTTCAATTCTAATACTTATCGTATAAAATTAAGTCATAAAATCCTATTATTTAAGTCCAGAATGATAATTTACTATTTTCCTAAGAATTATTTATTATTTCTTAATATTTATTATTCATTATTTATTAAATCCTATATTCCCTAATTTATTTATTTCTGGACTATTTATGATTTATTAAATCCTATATTTTTCTAATTCTATGCTTATCCTTTATTTTCTTTCCTTGTTTACATAGCCATGAGCGAAAACTTCATTCTCAGCTCAGAGAATTTTCTTCACACATCTGTTAGAGCACTTATCCTATTCTACATTTTGTTTTAGATATTTTTGTACGTGTGTTATTTACTCTCCTTGAATTTTATTCTTTTGAGGACAGAGGCCATTGGCCATTTCTGATTTACCATTGTATCTCACATAGCATCTATCCTAAGGCCTTGAAGATACAACAAGCTTATAAATATGTATGAAAATGATCTTTATGCTTGTGGTTTCTAAAACTCCCACTGTGCAATATCACTGCTTTGTTTTAAAATTTCTTTATGTTTTCTTAAAAATACTAATATAAAATAATGTTGTGGTGATTGCCTCATTTTTTTTGTTTCATTTCATTATTATTAAATCTAGTCATTATCCAATTCTTCTCTCCAGCAAATTTTGGAAATAATTATATATATATACATATATATATATATATATATATATATATTCCTTTTACTAATAATTCATGTTTTTTTCTAGGGATTTTTTTTTTCTTTAATGTAACAGTTAGGGGAGGAGCATACGTATTTCTGATGCTTACATGAAGTACTAGTTTCTGGATCTCAGCAATGCCAGTCTAGCAATTTGATCACAGAACTCACAAGTATCTAACTACACAATGTGGGAAGTAGGTATTAGCAGGATCCTAATGAACAAAGTTCAAATGGTAAAAGTCAGTTATCTCAACTTCATTTAGACAAGCTGGGCTATTTTCCTTTCTGCTTCCTCAGCTGAGAAACATTTGCTTCTAAAGTTAAACATTAAGTATCCACATTCTGAGGAAGGTTCCCAAGAGATATGCTCTACAAAAGACTTCACACAGGACCCAAAAGCATCCTAAAGCTAAGCCAATCCAGAGGCTCCTCACAGGCTATTTTCTCACAGGCATTATGTTTGCCCCAGTAGTTAAGAAGACATTGTTGCAAATCCTGAAGCTTCTAGGGTGTCAGAGTTGAGACTGTAAATGAGAGAAAGTGAAAAAAAGAAAGAACTGTGTAAATGAAAATGGCCCAGCTTTAGTGGGAGTTCCCATTCATTGGTCCAGTGTAGAAGGTCTCTAGGGATAACCCGAAGATCCTAAAATGGAATGTGGGGGTCTGACTCTTGGGAATACTTTTGGAACAAGATCAATACTGAGACCTTTCCTTGCTCTTCCTCTTTTCCTGATGCAGCAGTGACAAATGCCTTTGGAAAATCAGGTTTTCAGGATGCCAGTAAAGATACCTAGAGTTAAGGACGTAGGTAAATATGATTTCAGATATTACAAGATCAGGGTCTCCCTGTTCTGGTCACCATTGAGCACATCCAGGTAAATCCATGCCTTATGCAACTTTATACCCACAGGGTACAAAGTAACTGCCACAGAGTAGGTATAAATAATTGTTTCTTCATTGGTCAAATGAATAAAGGTGAGTTAATAAATGAGTTATTTGTTCAAGGCCTGATAGGACTTAAGTGACATAGCTAATTGCATTTAGAGGAGTTATGAAATGAAAGGGTAGGAGACCAGACCACATGTTTGTTCTCTAACTTTCTGCAGGAAACCATTAACATGATCCTTAACATTCATCCATGGGTAGAAGGAGGTGAAGGAGGTATATACAGCAAACTAAAAATAGTCCTAAAGTTTGTTAAAGCAACATTTTAATTTTCATTACTTCAACTAATTAATTAAATAAGCTGACAGACTGGATTTATAACGCATATGGAAAATATCACACCTTCATAACTTTCATGCTGTCCTCCATAACTATGCTTTTGATATTAAAGTTGCAATAGCTACAATCTTCTTCCACTGTATGCTTCTTTTTAAGTTCTATTTCATACAAACAAAAGAGTATAATTAAGGTTAAGATATAGAAAAGCTTTTATAGACTAATAAGACATTCAACCGTACACCCATACTCCTACTTTAGAAATAAAACAACACTTGAAGCCCCTGTGTTTATATTTATAATTCTCCTCATGATGCATTCTCCCTCCTCTACGAAGGAGGTAACCATATACTAAATGTCATGTTTAATATGTTCTTGCTCTTCTTTACAGTTTTATGTATATGTGTCTGTCTGTGTTTGTGTTTGTGTGTAAATAAGCGATGAGTGTGCATGTATCTATGCATATACACATGTAAGATTTTCAACTTTATGTAAATAGAATTATATAGTACAGATTCTTCTGTGAAGTGATTTTTTAACTCAAAAATTTTTGAGAAATTTATTCATTTTAAGTGTGAATCCACAGTTTGTTATTTTTGCAATGATTCTGGTATTTTTCTTTTAATGAAAAAAAGATGATACCAAACATTGTACACAAGTCTATTCTGAACCTGTTCAATATCTGTTCCTAGGATTGAGTCATCGGTGTGTACATAGTCAATTATACCAAGAAGTTACATTTCTAAAGTGGCCTATGGACAGCCCTGATGCTTGACATTCTCACTTGAGACTTTCAGATTTTCTTTTCCTAATCCTGTGGGATGTATCGTGAATTCTCACTATGGTTTTAAATATCAATTCACTGATTATTAATTTGGTTGAACATATTTACATATTCATTGGTTATATATCTTTCTTCACCTGTAAAATCTGTTCGTATCTTTTGATCATTTCTGTACTAAATTATTTTTTACACATTGATTTATAGAACTATTTTTAATATATTCTGGGTACTATTCTTTTGTCAATTAAATATAACTATCTTCTAGATTTCACATAATTTTTCTTTTTAATGTTGTCTTTTGATAAATGGAGATTCTGAATTTCAATGTATGGCAATTTTTCAATCCTTATCTTAAGAGAATATAAATATGTTACTTAAGAAATCCTGTCCTAACTCCTAGTCAAAAATATTATTTCCCACATTTTATATTTTTAAAAATTACAGTTTGTCTTTGACATTTGTCTTTATTCTAGCTGGAGTTGATTTTATAATATAGTGTAATGCAGATATTCAGTTTCATTCTTGTCCAAGTAGATAATTGGATTGATTATGTCAATATTTGTTCATTAATTAGTTTCACCCTTCCATACTGATCTGCAATGCCAATACCATTTGCATCTCCTGTCAGTTTACACACACACACACACACACACACACACACACACACACACATCAAAGTGTTCTACAATCATGCGTTCCTTAGGACTATCTTGGCTTTTTATGGCTTCCTTCTTCTATACATATTTTACAATTAATGTATCAATCTGCAGAATAAAATATCTGTTGGGATTTCACTGAAAATTAATTGAACCAAAAATGAATTTCAGGAGAATTTACATCTTTATAATATTGAGTTTTCTTATCCAAGAATAAAATATATCTCTTTATTTGGTTCTTCCTTAGTGTATTTGAGAACTTTCATAAAATTTTCCATAAAAGTTTTGCAGGCCATATATTACATTGATTCTTTTATATACAATATTTTTGTTTCTATCATAAACGGTGCTTTTTTGCAATGTACTGATTGCTTATTGCTATAGAGTAAAAATGCAAACTGCATTTGTGTATCTAGCATCCTTACTAAATCCTATTAATTCAAATAAATTTCTACTATGTATTCTTAGTTATTACATGTAGGCATTTTTTTCTTCTTTTCCAATCATTTAATCTTTTGATAATGATGATGATTAATTTTGCTTTACTTTACTAGCAGAGAGTTATAGGGATTGTTTCCTTTTAAATCTAAATCGATTTTACGCATTTAGAAAGTTTATCTTGCTTTCTTTTGGATAGGTTGAATGTATCTATGCACATCTTTTACCCTTGATTCTCCCCCACCACATAAATAAACACTTTCCAAATATAGACATTATATGTGACATTTATATACTTTGAATAATTTTTTTCTGAAAATATATCATGCATATTTAAGTTAACATCTAAACTTAATCAGTATATTTATCCTCTTCTCAAATAGCATTAAACACAGAACAATCTAAATATTCTCTTAAATTTTGTACACTCTTTGTTTAGTATTTCCATTTGAACCTTTTTCAGTAAACTAACGTTGCATTCTTGATTGTCTTTCTTTTTCTTTAGCTCAGCAACTAATTCAGTAATTCTTAATCAATATCTAACCTCCATTTGAACTTTTCCACAGGGCATTTGACTTCAATTAGGATATCTACCACTGAAATATTCTATTTAATCCTTTCTAAATTATTCTGGTGATATGCTTTGTATGTTACTTATAATTTTATTGCATTTTTATTTAGCTAAATGGAAGATATTTTTCATAATTATAACATCACTGTGTGTATGGATCCTAACTTTACATTTTCTAATTTCTTCTAATTTCATGTGTTTTATCATATCTTTGGAGTATTTTTTTATCCTGAGATAGTATTCAATGAAACTTTGTCTAGTGTTTCAATGTCTTTGTTGTGAGATAATTTCCTGGAGAAGATTAATCTTAGTTTCTATGAGGTTCCTTGAACCCTTATCATCCAGAACTACTTTAAATTAAATTTTTAGTTTATTATTTTCCCTGAACATGTAGGTAGTTTGAATCCATGTTCCAAATCTTTGTTAGAGTGTTCCTTTTTGTCTGATTTTCTTTTATCATTGGAGATAAATATACTCCCTTGCTATATCTCATTTCTTGTTGTTTGTTTTTCTAGTTCAAAAGTTCACTTAAAGTTGTTCTCTTTCAAAAATTTTATTTCACTCTGTACTCTCTAAATTAACTTCTTGTGTAGTGAATCCTGCATTTTTAAAGCCAAAGTCTGAGAACACTGAAGATTATCAGATCCCTTTAGGCAGCCATCTGCTTGCTTACATCTTGGATTTATGCTTTCCTTATATTTTTTACTCCTGATGATATCCTTTATTATCTCATCCACTCTTCTATACACTAAAGTTATTTATTGTAAATTCTATTTTAAGGAAAGGCCTTAAAATGAGAAGTGCTCAAGATGTTAGAAAAATAGATAGCTTACCTGAAGTCTAGTGGCTGGAAGAAAGTGGGGAGGGTGGTGTGTTGATGAAATTAAAGGTTCTCATAAGTCAGCAAAGGCCAGTTCATATAGGGCACTAAAGTACATAGAAATGCATTTGGATTTTATTCTAATGGCTAAAGAAATTCATGGTTGGTTTTAAGCTTTCATAAAGTTGTACTTCTTTATTTTTCTCCTGCTTTTCTGGTTGATTTAAATTTTAATTTTGTTCTTGAGAATTTTATGCCAAATAACTTTAAAGCTAGTGTTCAGTTGCTCTTAGGACGGAATCACCTCAGTACTTTACAGGCTTTGTATGTTTAGAAGGGCCATGATGCCCATGCTCCTACTTTTCGACATAGGCCTTCTCTCTTCTGGGATATACCCTAGGCCAGATGAAAGCAAAGGCAGGCTGATAGGCCACAGCTTGACAGGCAGCAGTTACAGATAGTTTAAACTAAAGTATAGTTTAGCTTAATCATGGTAATAATGTCAATTCACAGAAGCTGGCAAAACTCACAAAAATAATATAATTTAATTATGTGTAACATCCAGTGTGGACCATGGATAGGCCAGTGATGAGACCCTACAAGGAAAGATGGGCTAGGTCTAAAAGTAGGTAGACTGACATGTGAAATTGTTCAAGCATTATGCTAAAATTCACCAATCTATTTAGTGTGTGGACATTTAGGTATTCATAATAATTATATAACACCAGTACATCCTTTTTCCTGGTCTTTAATTCCTACTTTGTGCATGCAATCTGTTTCCTAAGCTTCAAAGATAGAATTTTTTCACTCAATAACATCATCTTTTATATTTCATTTTTTATAAAGACCTCTAGAAATAGCAACACTGTTATTTTTCTTCCAAGCCCCTTTCTTGCATTTCTTATATGCAAGATGAAAATGTTGAGGAAGTTGAGAATAATGTTACTTAGAAAATTTGATAACTTGGATATTTCTCCAGTTTGGAGCATGGGGGCAAAAAATTATATCGCAAAATATATCAGATTCCTCTTGTCACAGCTGATGTATAGTTATTCTATATAATGAGATAGTTCTATGTTAAAGTGTAACATGAAAAATCCCATTTTTCATATAGAGGCAGTGAAGTGCCTGTTAGTTATTAAAATAAAAATGTATTATCAAATGTAATACTTTAAACAATTGTTCCAAATATAGTGACTAGGTTTCTCTAGCACTTTTAAGATATTCAAATTTGTTTTGTTACCAATTCTCTATCTTCATGCCCTTAGTCATCTTATTTAGCTGAGAATAGAAATATGTGAGAAGGCAGACAGTAGACTGTGCATGTAGGAGGACAGAATCTCATGGATTCATTAAGCCTGAGAGTTCTTCACGTTCTAATAGTATAATTCAAAAGCCAAAATTATGGATATTTTGAATAAAGTCACTATTTCGGCTAACACCCCAGGGAGTTGCATCATACATCTTTCACACTCTGAGACTCCTCATCTAATACCGAGAGAGAGAGAAGAGAGACAGAGAGAGACAGAGAGAGACAGAGAGAGACAGAGAGAGATGAAAAGTCTCAGAGTGTGAAAGGTGTGACATCCAAAGGATATATCAGAAATTCAGAGAGAGCATGTATGGTTTTAAAAAGTATATTCAAAATTGTTATTATTTCAATTTGGTTCTAGACACAATCAATTTAAATAATATTAAAGGATGGCCAAAATTTTATATATACCAAACTAACACTTTTTTTGTTAATCATAAGAAGCATTGGCAAAATTAAAAATAATTAGTAATTTCCTTGAATAATCCTAATTATTATAATAACCTTAAACACATTTGAGTCATACATAGCTCCTTGCAAAACTGTACCACCTCTAGAGAAATAGACCTAGAGAGAAGATGTATAATGCACTGTGAGGATATTCCATAAGGTGTAATTTATCTGAAACAATTTCATCACAATGATTTTCTCTCCCTCTCCCCTCCCCTCTCCCCTCACCCTTCCCTCCCTCCCTCCCTCCCTCCCTCCCCCGCCCCTCTCTCTCTCTCTCTCCTCTCTCTCCTCTCTCTCCAGTTTATTCAGGGAAATACTTCACTTGAGTTTTTATTCAAATGATAGCAGAAGTGGCAATTTGCTACCAATCCTTCTTATTTGGTTCACGTAGATACAGATTAAGTGGTCCAAACACTAGAATCCCTTTCTTTATAAATTATCTGCATGCACATATGCTTTTCATCCTCAAAGCAAATAATAAACACTGATTAACCAAAATCTAGAAAGGCATTATAGAATGGCAGCTTATGACTTCAGATATTATAGGGATTACTAACTCAGTAGAACAAAGAAAACTAGATTGTACAATTATATAATCAATGCTTTAGTTAAAAGTGTGTTTGTGACACACTTCTTATTTTAAGGAATCTCAGCTTTCTAACCTTGTTTTTTCGTCTGTTCTCAAAAGAAATAAGAGGAATGATGGAGATAAACTATGTTTATTGAGAATGGAAGAAATTATTTTAGAAAAAAATATAGACGTGCTTTTGTCAAATGTATGGTTGGAGTGACAATGACCTACTATGTAAAAACTTGGAAAGGAGTTGTTAACACTGCAATTCATGATATCTTCTCTAAAAATACATGTATACAGATCAGAGTAGGTCAAATGGTGGAAAAAGATATATCAGATAAATACTGACCAAATGAGGGCTTATATAATTATGTTAATATCAAACAAAGCAAAAGAGGTTATGTTAAGATTTAAAGATCAAATCATGATGAAAAATTATTCAAGTAAATAATAAAAGAAAATTTCCAATTTGATGACAAATATTAATCTACAGGTAAAAGAAGCTCAACAGAAGCCAAGTAGAATAAATATCAGGCAAATAACACTCAAACATATTACAAGCAAAACGTTGAAACCTAAAGACAAAGTGTTGAAAGTACCAAGAGAATAATGACTCCTCATATACAAAAGAACCCTGAAAAGAAATTTAGCTGACTTCTTACCTGGAACAATAGAAGCAAGAAGAAAGTAGACTGACATATTTAGAGTGGTGAAAGAAAAATAAATACTATCAACCAAAAATATTATAGCCAGAAAAACATGTTTGAAATATCAAGGTAGGATAAAGGCATCGCCAGATAAGTATAATCTGAAATAAGTAGTTGGAAAGAGACCCATCCTACTAATAGAAGTTCTTCAGGCTGAAAGAATGTGACATGAAGCTATACTCTGCATCCTACATCGGATGAAAATATTCTTCAGGAATGATGGAGAAACAAGATGTTTCTTGACATGTTAGTTACAAAAGCAGACTAAGACCTTTTTCACTACAGGCATATTTGCTTCACACCCCCTCCAATAACTGAAAAAAGGTTATTGGAGAAATAACCTGATAAGAGAAATCTTGGAACATCAGGAAAAAGAAGAAACACAATTAAAAAAACATATGTATCAGCAAATAAAATAGACTTTCCTCCTCTTGTGTTTCCTAAATTATATTTGATGTTTAAAACAAAATCATAACACTATCTGATATAGTTTTAATGCAGGTAGAGAAAAATATTTAACAAAATTAAAATATAAATGAGTGAGAGTAAATGGAGAAAAGGGAGATAATATTTCTACACTTCACTTTAAGTGGTGATGTGATAATACCAATACAAATAAAACCTTATGATGAGACATATACGGTAATGTAATATGATATAAAAAGCAACCACCAAAAAAAATCCATCTTCAAAGAGGTACATTCAAAATCATTAGAGATAAAATGAAATCTTGACAAAGAGTAAGATATTTCAGAATAAAATAAGACAAATAAAACATAGAAATTAAAAGCAGACAAAATATATAGAAAGCAGAACAAAAATGATGGACTTAAGTCCCAACATGTAAATGATTATTAAATGCAAATTATCTAAATAAATCAATTAAAAGAGATTGTCATAGTGAATTATCAAACATGACCCAACTATAAAAAACTCATTCAAAATGTAAACTGTACATAGGTAAAAGTAAAAATCACATATATCTATATGTCTATATCCAGATATATGATTTTATATATATATATATATATATAATATATAGATATATATTTATTTATAGATATATATTTATATATATATAAATATATATATAAATATATATATTATATATCTATATATTATATATATATAAATATATCTATATATTTATATATATATAGATATGTAGTTTCCTAAGAGAATAGAATGTAAGTACCATCACATGTGAAAAAGGAAGTTATGTAAGATGATGTATTAGCTTAATAAAATTTGCTTAATTTTAATGATGTTTTTATAATCATCAATTTTCCCATGAAATATCAAACATCGATCATCTGTTTTCATCTGAAATATATACAATTTTTAAAAAGATGGGTGCAAATGGACTATCCTGCCTAAAGAAGCTAAAATAATTTATTTAATGGCCAAATAACCTCAACTAATATTTTGCCAAAGAAGATACACAAATTTGCAATAAACACATAAAAGATGTGCAACATCATCAGCCACTAGTGATTTACAAATCAGAATCAGAATGAAATATGACTTCATATGTTATTTTTATAGAATGGCTAAAATAAAAATGACAGATGAAAGCAAGCACTGATGAAGATTTGGACAAATTGGAGTTATCCTACAGTGCTGGTGAGAATGTCAAATGGTACAGCTTGTTTGGAAAAGTTTGGAAGTTCCTCAAAAGGTAAAGCATAGAGTTACTATACAATGCAACAATTCTACTTCTGGTATGTACCCACGTGAAATAAAACTACACATCCAAACAAACAGAAACATTGAAGCAAATGCCCATACCATCATCATTCATCATTCCAAAAATTAAAACAACACAAATACCCACCAGATGGTAAATGGATAAACAAAATGTAGCATGTTCCTAAACTGTAATACTATTTCATAATAATAATAAAAAAATGATGCTCTGAAATACAATATAATATATTTAAACTCTGGAAACATGATGTTAGGTGAAAGAAATTGGTAACAAAAAGACTACATATTACTTGATTTCATTTACACGAAATGTCAGGAATGCCCAAATCTATAGAGACAGAAGATGGACAAGTATTTGCCTATAGCTGGGTGTGGGGTAAATGGGGAGTGATTGTTAGTGACGTTGGGGTTTTTTTGGAGGTGATAAAATCTAAAGTTCAATTATGATGATTATGCAACTCTGTAAATATACTAAAAACCATTGACTTGGGTACTTAAATAAGTGAATTCTATGGTATGTAAATTATATTTCAATATAGCTGTCAAAAAGAAAAGAATAAAATATTGACAATATTTGAATTAGCAAATTCTTTTTTTTTTTAAAGAAAACTGTATAGACAGAAAAATAGAGTCATATAGTGGAATAAGATATTTACAACATATATAAGCAACAAAGGACAATACTGTAAAGAATATATAAAAACATCCTAAGAATAAGTAAAAATAAAAAAGATGGTATAAAATAAAAATAGGTAAGACAGGCACTTGAAAAAACAGGAAATCCAAATAAAATAAACATGAAGAGTTTTAAATTTAATTATAATCATGAAGATACAAATTAAAAATTTTTAAATAAATTTTATTGTTATGTTAGTACAAATTTCAACCTTACTGTAACTGTAATACCTTTTGGCAAGAAGTTAAAGTGATAGACAATCATACACTTCTAGTGGGAATGTACGTCAATTTTTTATGTAATTCAAGTGAGAGTTTATAATAATATACTTTAAACAAATACTCTGCCTAGTACAGATAATGCTTGCCCTTTAAATAGTGTCTTTGGTGTTTTAGGAAACTGGAATTTAAATATTCAAGTTAGGAGGAATAACAGGAAAATGTTAAATCAAAGGGCTTTCCCAATGTTTCTCAAATCACAGCCTGTAAGTAGTTTCTAACTTTATCTATAATGAAAGTTTGACCTTAAAGGGTAGAAATCCTTGAAAACAATTGTAGGCAGACAGTAAGGAGAAATGAAGAGATCTCTGATTCATGAATCATTTATTACTAATTCACCTGTTAATAATTCTAAGAACTTAATAGAGTGAAAATAATAATCTTATAAATATATGCAAAATTCAAGGTAGTAGTATGTTGCCCAAAGGAATCTCAATGTATTAATTTTCATCAAACTAAAAGTATGTGCACACATTCTTAAAGCAAGGTATTGTAAATAGCAGATAGATCTCATTAGGGCAGATGATACTAAGCAAAATAAACTCATGAGTACAAGTATGTATTTTGAGGTGCATTTCTTTGCTTTAGATAAGTTTTCCTTGTCATTGATAAGATCCTTGAGAAGAAAAGGTTTAGTGCATGACTCAGTATGTGTTGAATAAATTAATGAGTTTATAATGAATAAATTAACTTACGACAGAGAAGCAGCTATGGATAACTCCTAATAACCAAAATTTTGATAGCCGTATCGTTAAAATTCCTGCAACAAATATTTTTTGAGTGCTCCATCTTGATTATAGACTTTAACACAGCCTCTATCATTAAGAAACTTATTTTCTAATAGGACTCTTACTTACTTTTTTCTAAAACTGCTGGTCATTACCCCACCACTGAGACCACAGCTACTCCTGACATCTTACACTTCTTTTCACTATTTTAGAGTAGTTCTCAAAAGCTATCTTGTTAGTTTCTGTGAGGACTGATCATCTACAGATGAGCCAATTTTGCTGGTTTAGGGGCAAATATAAACTGAAGGAGGATGGTAGAGGATTATCACCTGTTAAGCAACTGAAGGCATCAGTTACATGGGAGAGGATTTTGCACTTCTGGTTGTGGTAAATTTGACTCTACACTGTGGTCTTAGGTTTTCCTCGCAGAATAGCAAGGAACTAGAGAATTGCCGAGTAAAAGAGTAAAACTAATATGTTGCTTGTTGAGAGCTGAGAAATGGGATGTTTGGTGTACATTTTTTCTGAGCCTAAGCTGTAACAAGAATGTCAAACACCCACAAGCCTGAACTATTTTTAACCAACTACAATAATATGCCAAGAGTATGTCTTTTTAAAAAGAATGTTCTACTCCTTCCCAGACGGTTTCATAGAAATATAGATGTTATGCAATTATCACCATGGTAACCTCATATCTAACAGCAAGAAATCACCATATAACTTATTCCTTAACATTCACTTGTCTATTTGGAGCAACAGAATACTGATCAATGTATCGCTCTGTTGAAGCAGTACCAGAACTCTTTGACTTCTGTTTATATTATTTAATCTTCACTCCCCTCCCCACCCACAAGACATTAAAGTTAAAGCCTCAGTGAGGATTTTACAAAAGATGTCATGTAAACATATTTAATTCTCAAATAAATGAATTATCTATTGTAGAATCTCCCTTGATTTTACAAAGGACAGTCAAGAACTGCTTTTCAGAACTGCTAAAACAATGTAATTCAAATATTTAACAGATATCAGTCTCAAGAACATGACTGTTGATATATTAAAGAAATATCATTATATTTATTTTCATTATAGCAGGCCAATGTGGCCTCAATACAGGATTAACTGAGAGAAGCTTCAAATAGAAACACCTATCTATATTTACAGGGTTGTCTAGCACCCATGTGATGTACTTAAGGAAAACTGTGATCCATGAATATTGTCTTCTGTAGATGAATGGTTATAGCATGTCTTTTCTATCATTATCTAGAAGATTTAAATATTCAGCAGAATTATATAACATGGATCAGATAACCCTTTCGAACTTATCTATGTCCATGGGCTTCTCTACTTTTTTTTCATTAGCCCACACACTCACTTCTCTTCTTTCATAATTCAGCTGATATATTCATTATCTATTGCTACATAAGAATTATCCTGAAACTTAGTGGTCTAACACAACTAACATTTATAATCTTGCATTTTCTCAGGGTCAGCTAAAACTGGCCTGATTGGATCCTGTCATTCAGGCCCTTTTGACTGTAAGATGTCAACCAGGGCTGCATTCATCTCATACCTTAGCCGGGGCAAATATCTACTTCTAAGCTCACTCACATGGCTGTTGGTAGTCTTCAGGTCTTCACTGTTGTTGGACAGAGAATTCACTTCCTTGTCCCATGGACCTCTTTACATGGCTACTCATACTATAGTGGCTTGTCTCTCCAGAGTGAAGATGGTGAGAGAGGTTGGAAGAGATGAAGAGAGAGAGAGAGAGAGAGAGAGAGAGAGAGAGAGAGAGAGAGAGAGAGAAATACAAGCCAGACTCTTTTTGTGACAGTCTCAGAAGTGACATTCCATAATTTTTGCCATGTTCTTTTTGTTAGGAGAGAAGATATAGGTCCTGCTTACACTGAAAAGAAGGTCACACATGGCTGTGGATACCAGGAGGCCAGAATTATTGAGATCCATTTTAGAGGCTGCCTACCATAAGTAAATGATGGGATTTCAAATACAAACAGACATTTTAAATTATGTCATCAATAGAAGTTAAGAGTTTACTAAAGAACCAACATAATGTATTCTTATACTTAAATATAAATAATTTACAAGTTATCTGATATTCATTTTAATCTTGCTGTCACCATCCTCCATACAATCAATGAATTTAACTAAGATTTGATGCTTGTGTATAGTGATTCTCAAGAACAGAGAAAATTAATTATGTTCAGAGACTGATGTGTGCATAACAGAAGGATTTTGAGTCAAAACTGTCATGAACTCTAACCTCTGGATATACAATATAATTTAATTCTTTCTCTGGAGGAGTGAGCAGCTACAGAAAAGATGAGCACGAAGTAGTAAGGAAGAAAGCATATACGTACCCACTTAGCCAAATAAATCTAAGCAACATAGTTAATCAATAAGGCTACCAACACACAGATTAATCATTTTTTTTATTCCAGCCCTATAACTTGGAAATTTCTCTTTTAATCTCCATTCTATTTTTCACAAAGAATTATAACCTAATGGCCTTTAGGTTTAATTTCTATAGCAGATATTAATTGGAGCCACCAGAGAATATGTAAAAAAGACTGAATTTTTTTTTTAATTATATTTAATCTGCAGTTCTCCTCTACTCTACTGGGCTGCAGAAAAATTATATATTTGTCATCTAGAGGTTAATCTCCCCCTTTCCAGAGTTATAAGAAGGTCCGGAAGATTTTACACAGTCCTAAACAATCAGAGAATCACCTCTGGCTTGAATCCATGATGGTGATATGTTCATTATTCCAAGCTCTAGTTTCTTGCAAATTATCTGTATCTACAAAAATCTAAACCTGGATCTTGGAGACTCAGCTAAGGCAAGAAGTCCCAGTGAAAAAGATCAAGTCTCCCTAGGTGTACCATTCAGGGACTTCCTTCTGAGAAGCCACTATTCTAAAGATCAGCAGGTTTCAGTAACAAGCTTAGGTCTCTTATTTCTCATTTTCCAGTCCCAGAAGTAAATGTTTACCTCCTTGATGCAGCCTCATGTCCTGCTCCTCCACTAACACAATTCTATTCTTTTTCACATAAATACTTCTTTACTGTGGAACCAAGTAAATATTGGTTCCTTAAAGTATTGTTTTATTCAAGGCACTCCTGGTTTCAGTTAGGAATGACAAGAAGTTAAACATTGATCATTGTTTCTTTTTTTTTTTTCTATAGCACTATAAAGAAAACATAAATTAATACTTTCCTATATTTGGTTATCACACATATTAAATAAGATACTTCATCCTGCCATAGTGGCTGAACACTTCCCATCAAGTTTGACATTTTTCAATAAATTTTGCAAGATTCAGGTTAATCCCTACCTAAAACAGTCACACCATCATCTACTGCAGTAGCAGAAAATCTAAATTGTCCCTGAATCTAAGACACCTAACAGTCTTTGAACCTCTTCTAAAGTTAAGTGATCCAGAAACCAGCAAGTTTGGCTGGCTCCCAAATGAGCCAAAACACTGAACTTTGGGACAGAAAGAAATAGCAAAGAGAATTAGAGAGAAATATAAAATGGACTCTTACACTGTTGTTGGCACTTGCTCAAAAAGGGAGGCATTCCTGACATTTTGCTTCTTCACATTATAGTTTAAAATGCATCCATAAATATGCCATATGGCATAATTCTGTCAGAAATCTATGTTGCCATTAGTTAACTTTATAAACATTGTAAGCTACACTAGACTAGCTAAAAAATCAAGTACAGTGTACTGTAGCAATGGTTCATTACAATAAAGTTTATCAAATAAAAACATGTTAATTCCAACTAGACAGTTAGTCATGCCTTCCTATATTGCTATGTAGCAGGTCACAATGTTTTAATAATTATTGCTTAGCCTTCTTTTCTCTTATTATTGTGTATTCTGTAAGGCTGCAAGGGCAGCAAGCATACTTTAGCATCATAGAAATTCTAGCGCCTAGGTCATAGAAGCTATTCAACAAACTTTCCTTAATAAACAATGGTGACAAAGGGATGTGAGATACAAAGGCTCGGGAGAGAAAGGGTAACAAGTCTGTTCTTTCAAGGCTTCTACAGACTAGAACAAGGCCATGAAAATGAAGTTGCAAATCAAGACGTTTATCCCCTGCCCCTCCCATTTTTTAAGTGTATAAAAATAGTCTATATTTGTGACAAATATAATTTTATCCTGTGGAAAGTAGTTAGTTTTATGAGCTTTGTAATAAGTATGGGCTGGAATCAGGTTCTGTAGCATGCTGTTTACCAAATGTTTGACTTTGGGTGAGTTGCTTAACCACATAAACCCTCATCCTTTTTACTTCTAAAATGTGAACTATAACAGTAATTAGCTCATGGGACCGTCCTAAGAATTAAAAAAATAATTTTTAATAGCACTTAGCATAGTGCCTGAAAAACGGTAAGCCTTCAATATATAATAAAATAGAATCTATACGAATACTTTCATTTTGCTTTGCAGCCATGGACACAGACTATTTTATCTTGCCTTTTTCTTCCAAGAAAACAGTAAACCTCCAATAAGAGATAGAAGTAGCAACCTATGGGGGGGAGAGGGAGGAACTGTACATACATTTCCGTTGTTCTGCTCTTGCACTTCTAAATGGCCTAAGTAGCCATTAGCAAAAGGAGTCCCCATGCAGATTGAGGAGGGCCTGCCCAAGGACCTGACTGATAAGGGAACACGTTGCAGTGGAATCCTCCACACGCAATGACTCAAACTCAGGGTTTATTACAGCAACACATCTCCTAGCCCAAATTTGTAGTATTGACATTAGTGTGATGATTAAAATGAAAACGACCATCATTCCCTGAGGACCTACTAGGTTCCAGGCTCAACTCTACAAGAAGAGTTTATTATTTACAACTTTCACTGAAAAGCCGATACTAAGCGGGTTATGTAGTGTTCCCAAAGACACCCAGATACTCAGTAACGAAGTGAGGATAGAAAATAAAGTCTTTCTGGCTCCATAGTTTGTGTTCTCAACTGTCCTATCACTTGACCTGTGAATATCACAAGGAGGAAATAATATTCCTATGTACCAAAATAAAGTTTATTTCCTTCATTTGCATATATTTAAGCATCTCTGTGTTTTTTGCTTTACATTTATTATGTATGTAAAGTTAATTGTTGCAAAGACTTTAGCTTAGTTAATTGGAACATCCTCTAAGATAATATTTAACTTCCCATATGCAAAACTGGTGTCACCTTCCAGAGGCCTGATTCTCTAGCTGTATCTAATTGCTTACCATTCTTTGAATGATCACGCTTTAATTTTATCTTAGTACATGTAGTTCCTTCTGCTAGAATCCCCTATCCATATTGTGGACATGTCTATTTCTTTTCCTTTTTAAAACCCAGGGCAAGCATCTCTGTAGAGCTTTATAAAAACTCCTTACCCCCAGCACTGTAGCATTTTTTGCATATTCACCTCACTTCATACATAACTCAACTATACTATTTTCTCATGTTGTATAATTTTTTTAATTTTGCTCTCTCATTTTGTCACACTAGACTGTGATCTCCTTAAAAGAAAGTTTTGTCTTTCTTAGTTTTTTTTTTTTTTTTTTTTTTTTTTTGTAATGTCCACAGCACCTGGTCTTCCTAGATGGTCTCCCATACAAGTACTAACCAGACCCAAACCTGCTTAGCTTCCAAGATCAGACAAGATCAGGCACATCCAGGGTGGCAGAGCTATAGAGACCTAGATCTTCTTAATGTTCATCACAGTGCCTGACGTGTAGCACAAACTACTACACAGGTATTACTGAATAAATCATTGGCTTCATTAATAAATGTCTTCTCACATTTAAATTTTCTTCTACTCTTACAAATGACTTTTCCAAAGTTTAATAGAACCATCTATACTACATGTCAACATTCTGTGCCATTCTCCAATATATGACATAATTCTGTGACATTATCTAATACCTGGCCTGAGTCATATCTAAGGCCTCAGGTTTTCTAACAAATCAACATTTCACTTTTACAGTTCAGATAAGTATAAGCTACTGTTAAAAAAAGCCCCTTTGAAATAAGTACCATCTTATTTTTAATAAACAAACACCAAGGGAAGGTATAATACTGGCCTAAGTTTTCAAAAGCTTCCTGATAGTATTGATCTAAGCATTACCAGATGTTTTCTTACAATTGAACCCCAGATGAAATAATTTTAGTTTATTTTTAATCACTCCTCTTCTAAATATGTTTTATTTTTCTTTCTCAGAACAAAGAATTGAATCAATTCCAGACTCCATGAAGCCATTAGAACTTAGAGAAATATTGACTACTAGGAAATAATTTTGAGGCATATATGTATATATATATATATATACACACACATACATACATACATATATATACACACACACTTATATATATTTGATTATATATGACTTAGTTGTCAACAATTATTAAAAATCAACATAATATCATGAAGACAATATATTCTTATCTCTAATAATCAAGTCTGCTCTACAGAGGTATTCCAAGAACAAGATTATTATGGCTGATACTAATATGTGAAGTATCTTTGCCATGCGGCCTGAAAAAAATATTAAGCATATATTTGGTCAAGCACTTAAGAGCATGCATTCATCTGTGTCCTTTCTTCATTCATTCAATAAATCCAGTAGATAGTCTGATCACTTGGAATTACAAAGACATACAAAATGTAAGTCTGAACCTTTAATGTGATAGTAGTATACTTGGAGGAATATATATATGTATAAAAAATGACAGCAATGTGTGAATAAATTCTTACATCATTGTCTGTAGGCAGAGTCATGCCAGCCCAGAGAATGTGTCACCCAGAAGGTTTTCAGGGAAGAGGTGGTATTTGAACAAATAAGATAATTAAAACATGATTCCCTTCTAGTTTCCAATGGTCTATAATTGCTGAATCTATCCCATAAACACATTATAGAGTCATAGAAAAGAGCTCTACCCAGAAATAGAGGGATCAGAGAAGGGAGATATCCCAGGGAAGGGCTAACTCCTTTACATTGTACATGACGAGCAGAAAACAGCTAGGTAAGCAGGTGGGAAATAGCATTCTAAGCCAAATGATAACTCACCTAGAAAAGAAGAGCAAGGAGTCTTAGAAGCTTCTAGCTTTTAGACATGATGGTGTCCCATTGACGGTTCTTTTTGCCATATGTCACCCCACATTCTCTCTGCTGCATTTCACATGTCGATGCTCTTGCTAAATGCTGCAGCTAGAGATGAATATGAAAACAGCAGACAATTGGAAGTTAGTTCTGGTATTTATTACCTAGTTGACTTTTGGCAAATGACAATTTCCCCTATTTTCTCAACCTGCAAGCTAGGGATAAAGATGTTCAGCATTTCTTTTGTATGTCCTTTTAAAGTGGTGAAATTTATTTAAAAATATGTTATGCTAAAGGGCTATGCAAATTACCATTCCAAAAATAAAGAATTGAAGCTAGTGAAAATGTCCAAGAAAAAAAAAAAAAAAGGGAAGATAATGAGTGAAGAAATGTGTAAATAATATCCTAGGACACTATATACATTCTAATATTTATAAGACTGCTATGTAGATATTTTAACTTTCTAAGATGAGTACTCACAATGACACAGACTGACTGGGGCCCTGTGTTACATTTTATCTTCAACTTACTATAACAGAATAGGCTAAGAAATGAATCAAAAACTCAGTTATTTTTTGTTGTAAAAAAGTATTTTTTAATCCCTTTAGTTTATATAATTTACTTCAGACATCAAACCACAAAATTAATTTTTCTTCTTGAATTAGGATTTGAGCAATTTAAACTAAGGAATTCCCGATATAGCCGTTTTAATTTTTAAAATTAATTTTATTAAATTTATTGAGGTGACATTGGTTAGTAAAATTATATAGGTTTCTAGAGTACAATTCTATAACATACCATCTATATATTGTATTTATTGCATGTTCACCACTCAAAGTCAAGTCTGCTTCTATAACCATATATTCGATCCCTTTACCCTCTTCTACCTTCCCCCACCCCCCTTTCTCTCTGGTAACTACCGCTGAGTGTTTGTTGCTTTCAGTTTTATATTCCACATATAAGTGAAATCATATGGTTCTTTTCCATCTGACTTATTTCACTTAGCATGATAATCTCCAAATCCATCCATGTTGTTGCAAATGGCAGCATTTAATCTATTTTATGACTGAGTAGTATTCCATTGTATAGGTGTACCACATCTTCTTCATTCAGTCATCTATTGAAGGACACTTTGATTGTTTCCATGTCTTGGGCACTGTGAATTGTGCTGCAATGAGCATAGGGGTACGTATATTTTACGAATAAATATTTAAACATTTTCGGGTAGATACCCAGTAAAGGGATTTCTGGGTCACTTGGTAATTCTATTTTTAATTTTTTGAGGAAACGTCATACATTTTTTTAATAGTGGTTGTGCCAATTTACATTCCTGCCAGCAGTGTATGAGGGTTACCCTCCCCCCACCCAACCTCTCCAACACTTATTACTGGTTTTGTCGATAATAATAGCCATTCTAATAGGTAGCAAGGTGGTAACTCTCTGTGGTTTCAATTTTCATTTCCCTTATAGCTAGTGAAGTTGAGCATCTTTTCATGTATCTGTTGGCCATTTGTATGTCTTTTTGGGAAAGTGTCTGTTCAGGTCCCCTGCCCATTTTTTAAATGGGCTGTTTTTTCCTTGCTATGTTGCATGAGTTCTTTATACATAATACATTAACCCCTTATGGGAGGTATTGTTTGCAAATATCTTCTCAGTCGGTTGCCTTTCAGTTGGTTGTCTTTTTATTTTGTTGATGGTTTCTTTTGCTGTTTAGAACTTCTTAGTTTGATATAGTCCCATTTGTTTACTTTTGCTTTTACTTCCCTTGCTTTTGAGGTCAGGTTTTAAAATTCTGAGACCAAGGTTCATACATTTGGTAAATATGTATTCTTCTATGTATTTTATCGTTTCAGATCTTATTTTTAGGTCTTTGATCCATTTTGAGTTAATTTTTGTGTGCGGTAACAAATAGCAGTATAGTTTCACTCTTTTGCATGTGGCTTTCTTTAAATTATTTTTTTTTCTTTCTCCCTATTTGGTATCAGGGCTTTTTGGTGTCACACCACTTTGTCGGACAGTAATAAAAACCAAGGTATTCACACATCCTTTCATTATTGTTGAAATGCAGCTCAGATGCTTTTAAATGACTCATTCTTACTTTTTATATTGGATGATATTTGTTTATCTTGATTTGGAAATAGCAAACTCAGGAAAAGTAGGAAAACTTCCTATTATTATTTGTTTCAGTGTTACTGTTGGCTAACATCATGAACCACAAAAGGAATGGTAGATTACCAGAGATATATTTCCCTTTATGTTACCAATGTAACCAATAAATAAATAATATATAAATAAATAAATGAGAGGAAAGAATGAAAGAGATTTCATGTTTTCAAATAAACATAAAGTGTGAGAAAAAAAATTACCAAGAGTTGCAAAGAGCTCAGCAATGTCTAAAGATGTGTTTATTTCACATGGGGATTTGGTCTATAAATAACAGTGCTGGCAATACTATTTTAAAATCAGCTGCAGAGCTGCAGAAAGTGTTTTTAAAGGATTGGGGAAATTAAAGTATATTCACATTTGTAAAATTTGAGGATGGTGACCTGAAATGCTCCATTAAATTAATCAAAGATTCAGTAAAATGCTGTCATCTGGCAGAGTCTGTTGAGACTGTGCTTTCCTAGTTCTCGTCTTTGCTCCAGCACCATTTCTCTTCCGTGTGTTCACTTAGGCTGTCAGGGCCCATGAAATGAGTGAGTTGATTTTTCCAATATTGTATTTCCGGCCCCCTCACTGCAAGATATTTGAAAGACACTGAAATGGTTTCATTGAGTATTTTATATAATCGCTCACCATAAATGCTTCTCCCTAAAATGTTGTCTATACAGAAAAAAACCTTCGAGCCAGAAGAGAGTAGTAAAAAAAAAAAAAAAAAAAATAGGCAAGGATTAAAACAACTAGTCCTTAAATATAATTGGGGATCTGAAATGTATATTTAATATTCAGCTATGTGTTAACAAATATATTAAATAACAATTTATTTGCATAATAATAGCCGCTAACATTTAATGATCTGCTATTTTGTGCTAGATAATATGCTTCGTTTTAAATGAAGTAGCTCATGTAATTTTCTCAGGGGTTCTATGAAAAAGCTACAGTATTATCCTCATTATAAATGAGAAATGTGAGACGTTGAAAGATTAAGTAATATGAACCTAGCACTACAGTTAGCAAGTGATGGATAATTTAGAACCCAGGTAGTCTTACTTCAAAGCTAATGTTAACCCATATGGTTCACCGCCTCCATCAACCTTGTTACACTTTTGTTCCTTGCTATTGGTCTAGTCCATTCTATTGGCTGAGGTCAATGAAAGCATTCTCAAGTGACACGGGAACATCTAGATTCAAAGTACCAATCACTGTTCTTATATCTAAGTCCATAACGTTTTGTTCTAAGTTTCCTGTAGAACTAATTCACAAGTGCACTTCAAAAAGAACTATTTCCAAATCTACAAACAAAGACTTGCATAGAATCACAGGATTCACATTCTTTTCTACCAGGAGTCTATGTACTATCTGAAATAATTATGCCTACCTCTCCTGCCCCACAATCCAGAAACAGTTTTATATTGCCTGAAATAAATTGATCCGATGTTTCTTTCTATATTCCTGACATTTGTAGGCTGCAGAGTTCTCAGCCACAACTGCCATGAACTCTGTTAATGACAACACATTGTGGATAAATAAGAAAGATAAGAACTTGACTCTTGCTATGCATTTCTTTCCTAACCTAAGTTTGAAAATCACTCACTTGATTTAGGAAATCACAGCTTTTACTTTGAACAATTTCTAATTAGGAAATTCTGTTTCTCAGAACTCCACAGTCTCTACCTGTCTCCACTATTAACACCATATATTGACTTCTTCCCAGCTCCAGAATATGTGAACTTTATCTATATTACCTCATTTAATCCTCAAGAGAATTCCATGAGTGTGATAATTCCCATTTCACAGAATAAGAATCTACAGCAAAAGAGACTTCATGTCTTACTTGTGATTGAATAGCTGAGACTTGGTTCTCTTACTCACTGTCTTCTTGCTGTAAAGCACCTGTTCCCAACCACCAATGCGGCACCCTCTCTCTACTTCTGCCACTTGACTCTCAATGCTTTTATTAAGAAGACATAAATGTATACTCATAATTTCCCTATAAAAACACTTCTGTGCTTCTTGAAAAGTTTGTGTGTACTTACTTTTATTTTTTATTTAGCTTTCTAATATAATGATTAGAGAACTGGCTCATTTACATTCATTTGGATGAAACTGGTTTGAAATTACCTTGAGTTAAAATTATTGAATTTGAAGTTAAAAACCATGTGCCCTTTCTTTATTTCACTTTGCATTTTGTAGAGTTGATACAGTTTCACGTAAATTAAGGAAAAGCCTGGAGCCCCACCCACAGTGCTGACAGAGGGAAGACAGAAGAATGGCCCCTGTCCCTTTGCATTATCCCAGCTGCTTTTGAACATGTTTCTTTCAGGCGTGTTGACAAAGCCCAGATATTGTTAGGGGCTTTCTCTGTCCAGACCTGCAGACTGCAGAGGTCTACAGGTCTATTGAGAATAGACCGTTTTTGTTACAAAAGGAGAAGGACTTTTCACACTCCTTAAAACTCTTAATGGACACGTATACCACTGACAAAAATACCTTGCCAAAGATGACTCATTAATCCCACTTTTGAAAAATGTTTTTTTTTTTTAAATCGAATGCAGGAAATTCTGTGTAGATACAATGCCTAATATTCCTATAGAGTAGGCAGGAGTTGATAAGTGGTCATTGAGAATTCTGCTTGTATGTCTATTTGGTAAGGAAAATTAACTGCAAGATTAAGGACCATGTCTTCACACGCACACACACAAAATGCTCTTTTGTTTAAATATGGCTTGAAGAACTCTTCTCCTGGGCTATTTTTGTAGGTATGATATTTCCTTGGAATTCCAGAGCTATCTTATTTCTCTAAAACATAGAGAGATTTTAATGCTTCCTCCAAATTAACACGTCCAATGTTAAATATCAGATTTTGTCCCAAACCAGCAACTTTTCTTACATTCTGTATTCATCATATGAACCACCATTCTTCATAAATATAAGCTATTTTTAATTATCCCTAAGTTTTCTTTTTTATCTTCAATCAGTTCTTCCTTTTAAATTATACTTATTTTCCTAATACATGCTCTGCCCTGCTATATGGCTATTTGGGGGGCTGTACCCACGAAAAAATGAACAGACTTCCAAACTGCCTACCCAATTGAACACGCTGTGGTTAAGGGAGTGAGACATTCAAGAAATGAAACATGTAGACTATCAGCAGACAATAAAAAGCCACGAAGAAAAACAAAGCAGGAAAAGAGAATAAGCGTACTAGATGAATGTTTACAGATGTGGATGAGGCATGACCTAAACGTCAAGGTTTCCCAGTGGTGACTGCTATAAAATAGGCAAAAAGAGTGAATTTGCTCCGTTGGTCCCAAGGCAGGTGGTAGTACTGAGGCATGTACTTTGGGGAGGAAAAAGGGGGAGTGGTCTTGAGCTGCCCACGGACCTTCAGTATCCTTTTCAGACTACCCAAAAGTGCCTTGTGAAGCCAGTGATTTGAACCTATAACTGATGTATCCAGAGCAAGGTGGAGGCCAAAAACTCCTTTACAACTTCAACAGCCAGAGGTGAGGCATGATGGCCAGGGACCGGGGACAGGGCATATCTCCTCATATTTCATACTCACTATATCCTTTAATTCTATGCCTCTTGCAACAAAAACTTTACAGCCCCAACGTACAGGTTCAGAAAACTGCCTTCTACTTGCTTTTTCAGACTTCAATCTAGGATGGGGTGACTATGTCAATCATAGAATATCCTACTGCACTGAAACTGTCACTTCTTTGTATAAACCTATTAGATTATACGATCTTCAATGCAAGAATGGCGTGTTACTCAATTTTTTCTTCTGTGTGCCTTGACTTAGAGTAAAAGAAATTAATTATTTGTTTTACTTACCCTCTAGAATAGGCATAGCATGGCCCTAGAATTTTCAGCAGTTATACCTCCTATTCTATTATTCCACATAAACCGTATTCCAAACTTATTGAACTGACTTCTGTTCCTCAAACACTGTCAGATATGTGTTTTCAGTTCTGTATTTTGCTGAAGTTCTTCTCTAAACCTGGCACATGATCCTTTTCACTCTAATATACCATTCTTATTTATTATTCTAAACCAATACCAACAATATTTTTCTTATTGTGGCTTTCTTAATATCTATTCCATACACATATGTAATTAACCATTTCTTCCTCAGGGCTCCCATAGACTGATGTTTGAGAACTTATTTCATCATATTCTAATTGTGATTAGTGGTGTATATAATCATTGCACCTGGAGAAGCACTGTTTCTTATTTATCAGCAAATCTGTTTTCTTCCCTTTTCTTAGGTCTCAGAGGAATCGGTCCATTTGAATAGACAGGACTAGTAAAATTCCAGGAAAGAAAGTGAGGAGGAAATAGCAGGGTTAGGACTTGTTGGACTATCTTACAGCTAAAAGGATTTCTGTTGAATTTCCCTCTTTCAACATTCGGAAGGACTTAGACAGGAAGGTACCATTGGAGAAGATTTTGAATAAAGTTTGATCTCTGACTCAGGCATGTAAAGAGTTCTTTTTTCCTTCCATTGTTAGTTATGTTACATTTCAAAAATATATTAGTTTCTTTCCAACAATAGAGTCAAGGGCATGCATGGATTATAACGAGAATATGGAGGAAAAAAGTGAATATTCTGATAGGTAATAATTTTAAGATTTATTTCATGGGAAAAATATAGACTGAGTTAAAAAATTAAATAGTTACTTTTTGAATTTTCATTAGTAGACATTACATTTTGTTATTCATTTACACATGGTCTCAAATGAGTTAATAAAACAATCTAATAAAATAATAAATATCCAAGGTAAGTGGCTTCCTTCCAGAAAGTCTATTATTTTCATTTAAAAAGAGCATTATTCTACTGCATACATAGAGAGAAATACATTCCAAAATAGAACAGTTATATAATCTGACTTACATACCCATAGCACAGATAAGAAAAACTGCCAGTTTCTTAGATGAAGCCAGAATCTATAGTGACACTCCTAAAATATTCTAGTTAGGTCTGTCCCCCAAATTAAACCAGCTAAATATTTTATAAAACTTTTGTTGCTATTGTCATTGTTCTCAATGTTTGCTAGGTAAAACAAAAAGTTATAACAATGGCATTGCAAATATTTCAAAAATCTCTGCTAGCAGAGCTTAATAACTCCCCATTCCTGTCGAAAATACCCTGCACATTCAATTTCCTCCACTGTTTCTTCCCAGGTTCTGTTCTTCCTTCACCCAATTCTACATTCCCTAATCCATGCTATTGACTTACTATGCATCAGAATTAAAAGCCAGTCAGCACTTTCTGAATAATTACTATTTGCTAGATATCAATATGCCATATTATCTGGTGGAAATGCTTTGGTGGAATTTAAAACTGAGACTTTGATTCTGTTCTCCTTGTCCATTCTTAAAGTTCCAAATTAAAATATTTTTATGACAAGACTTTAATGATCAGCACAAAATTACTTCTAGTTTGTTATATACCTTATACCACCAATGGTAAACTCACATAACTGAAGATAGTAATATAAATGTGTATGAGAGACTATATTAAGGTAATGAGAAATTATAGGGACTATAGTAAACTAGAGGGTATATGCTTCATACCCAGACACTGAAACTTAAATATGCACAATTTTTCAGCCACTATATTGATTATAACAAAGGCTAATAAATTCTCATTTTAATGAGAGTTATGTTCATTATTAAGGCAATATATGATTTTTAATGGAATGTTTTACTTTAAAGTAGATTTAGATTTGCAGAAAAATTTTAAGAGTACAGATTTCCTGTATTAACCTGCCAAGTTTACTATTGTTGACATCTTACATTAGTATTTATTAAAAGTAATGAACTGTTTTACTTAATATTAACTAAATCACATAATTTATTTATATTTCCTTAGTTCTAAGATCCTATAACAATACCACATTCAGTTGGCATGTCTCCTTAGACCCCTCCAGACTAAGATTATTTCTCAGTTGATTTATACTGCTGTTAGGTCATTTATATCCTTCTGCTTTTCTGCTTGTCTATCAATTCATGATAAAGAGAGGTTGAACTTCACAACTATGATAATGTCTGGTTTTCATTTCAGTCCTATCAGTTTGCCTCACATTTTTTAATGTTCTTTTGTTACATGCTGTAGTGGATTCAACAGTGACCTCCAAAAGTTATGTCCATGCCATTTAACCTGTGAATGTGACATTATTTGGGAAAAGTGTCTTTCAGATGTAATTAAATAAGGATCCAAAATGAGCTCATCTCGAATTATCCAGATGGATCCTAAATTCAAAGACAAAGTGTTTTTGTAAGACACAAGAATAAATGCATGGAAAAGGGGTGGGGGGGGCATGTGAAAACAGGAGGAGAGCATGAAGTGAAACAGCCACAAGGCAAAGAACATCTAGAACTACAAGAAACTGAAAGAGGCAAGGAAGGATTCTCACCTAGAAGCTTTAGAGGGACTTGGCTCTGCTTACATCTTGATTGATATCGGACACTACAAGAGACTATATTCCTGTTTTCTGCCTCCAACTTCGTAGTAATTTGTAAGTCAGTCACAGGAAACGAATACAGGTGCATACACATTTAGAATTGTTATAGCATAGAAACTGGTCAATTTATCATTATGTAATGTTCCTGTCTATCCTTGAGAATATTCCTTGTTCAGCAGTTGGCTTTGTCTAAAATTAATATAGATATTCCAGTTTTCTTCTGATTAGTGTTAGCATGGTATGTCTTATCCCTTTGTCTTTAACTTATATGAGTTACATTGAAAGAGAGATTTATAGAGAGTATGTTTGATCTGTGTGCTTTTATCCCATCTGATGTATTTTAACTGGTGTATTTAGACCACTAATATTATAAGTAATTATTGGTACATTTGGATTCAAAGCTACAATTTTTGTAATTTTTTTTGTTTATTGCCTTTGTTCTTTGCCTCACCCCACTTTTCTTTTACTAGGTCCTCTAGTTTTAACTGAGCATTTTATATTTCCATTTATGTCCAGTTGTGGCATCTCATTTTTTACTTATTTGCATAACTTTTTGGTGGTTGCTCTATGGTCTACAATAAATCTTTTAAAATAACCTAAAACTATCTTTAAATAATGCTGTACTGCTTTACACATAGTATGAGTACTTTAAAAGAGAGTATTTCCAATTCCTCCCTCCTGCCTCCTGTGATATTATTGTCATTCATTTCATTTATCCACATGTTTTAAACACCCAGTACATATTTTTTTTTAATTTTGCTTTTGTCTTTTACATCAACCAATAATACAAATAATAATTTTACTTCATTTCTTTATTATCTGATGTCTTCCTTTCCTTATGTATATCCAAGCTTCTAACCTGTATAATTTTGATTTTTTTTTTTTTACTTTTTAAAAAATAAAACTACAGTGGACATATAACATTAGTGCATTTTCACTCTTAGAGAACACTTAACATTTCTTAATTAAATTCCTTCACATTTTGTTTGTCTAAGAAAGTCCTTACTTCTTCTTTCACTTTTGAAGAATAGTTTTAGTTTCACTGAATGTAAAACTTTAGTTTGGTCATTTTTCTTTTCAACGAATTAATATTTTAATCCAATCTCCTTTTGCTTACTTGGTTTCTACCAAGATTAATTCTTATAATTGTTCCTCTACAGGTGAAGTGTTCCCTCCACCCCCATCTTGCTTTCAAGTTGATTTTTTTTTTTTTTCCATCTTTATTCTCTTCAGTTTCAATACAATTTGCCTAGGTGTCTGTTTGCTTGTTTGAGGCTGGAGAGTAGAAAGGAATTTATCATATTTAT